>CM069916.1:107662905-108092217 GCA_036172215.1 Camellia granthamiana | reverse complement strand
GTCTCACAAGGTCTTCCAAATGTTTCTTTAGGGCTCTGCACCCCTGAGTCAGGTGCCCATCCTTATTGTGGTAGGCACAATGCTTCCCCAGGCTTCTTTCCATAAATTCGCTAGGGATCTTCTCTGGTGCTCTATAGTAAGGTTGGTTCTTGATTCTTTCCAGGACTTCGTAAATCGGGATCCAGAATACTGTGGTCACTGCCTGTGTATCCCTTAGTCTTGTTTCTTTTCTATTAAAATTTGTATTACCTTGACCTCGCTTCGGCGAGTTGTTCCTCTTCTCTTGCTTTGACGCCTTGGTCCCTAGTGTGTCTTCCTCTACTCTCGCATATTTCTCAATTCTGGCCATAAGTTCCTCCATACTTTTTGGCAGTGCCTTTGCCAGTAATTTTCGAAGCAGATAGTCATCATTCAGGCCGTTCTTAAAAGACATGACCGTCACCTCTTGGTTCTACCCTGGTATTTGGTTAAACACCTCATAATACCTCTTGGCATAAGCCCTGAGCCTTTTATCCTCGCCAATTCTCAAAGCCATCAGGGAGTCTACCCTTAATGGCTATAACTTGTTTGTAACAAACCTAGCCACAAACATCTCGGTCAGGCCTTCCCAGTCTTTCACAGTTCCTTTTGGCAACTTGTGAAACCAATCTGATGTGATTTCCCTAAAGGATGGGGGGAACACCTTGCAGAGCAACGGCTCGTTCCCGGTGTACAGTGCCATTGAGTTCAAGTATAAGCCGACATGAAAGTTGGGATCAAACTTACCATCGTATATCTGGAATCTCGGCATGTGGAACCTTTTGGGGGCCTCAAACTTGTCCAATTCCATCGAGAATGACGTTCGTGGCTTGACCGGAGATGTTACCTTGGCATCTTGTCGCTTCCTCTGGGGGTAATCCCTCAAATCCTCCTTAGTCCATCCAGGAGCTCGATTGTCAATGGATTTCAGCCTTTTTGGTGCGCTGCTCCTGGTGTCGTTGTGAGTCCTCTCCGACCTCCCTCCATTCGTCGTGTCAAAGCAAAGCTGCTTCCCTTGAACATGCCGATGTTCTTTGACATAGTTTTCTTTGGCACGATGTGTCTTCTAAGACTCTCCTCTTATTGATTCTCCTCGCCCGACCTCCCGTGAAGGCCGATGAGAATGCTCCCTCACCCTATCATGTTGGGGGACTGTGGGGATTGCTTTCTACCCCCCTTTCTAGGCATCATTCTTGGCCGCTGGAATTGGCGTGTCCTCCAATGGGAACAATGGTTGCATGATGTTGTTCTGCATCATGAAATTGACAACCGATTGCAGGTCTGCCAATTTGTTTGCCATCCTCTTCATCTCACCGTCCCTCCTCAAGCATCTATCTTTCCATACCTGGAGGTCACTTTCGTTATAATACCTGCCCTGACATGCTTTCTTTGGTACTTCTCCCTCTTGGTCGACGTCTTTTTCTCTGGGATTCTTATCCCGAGGTTCTTCATTATAGTTGTCCTCCTCTACGTTAGGTTCGACATTTTTACCACTCCCACTAGGGATGTCACCCCTAATTCTTTCTTTATGCCCGTCGTTGGCCATCTATTCTTCTTACGTTTCCCATGGATAGCGCCAAATTGTGTGTGATGATTTCTTACCACACTGCTAAACAGATACTCAGCTGGAGAGTACCAACAGAATAGATTTCACCCGAACAACCTGTCACAAAAAGATAAGACTCTAGCGGTGGTTCGTCCACCGAGGAGCACTCCGACGATCAAGTCAATACTCAGTTATCTCTCAAAGATAGTAAACAGTGCTTAACTCACTGGCCAAAATACAAAAAAAGGTACCTTAGACCCACGAGGGTGCCTTACTTTTATAGCTAGCACTAACCTGATCCCTATAGAAGCCTAGCTTCAATGGACTCTGGCTCAATGCTCATCTTGGACTCCCAGCCAAATAGAGATAAACTCCTTAAGAGCCTTATCTTTATCCAGACTGAGGTCCTCCCGTATTCTAGGACTCTTGTCCCTTATCCGTTCATCTCAGATTCTGGTATCTCCGCAGATAACCTCGGTCTAACCGAGATCACCTTGGCGCCATGACCAAGACACGTGACATCTCGGCTGACACTTCAGTGTCAGCTTGGCTACGTGTTGTCATTCACAAAATATGCCCCACAGAAATTAACTAGAATTTCAAACCAAGATGTATAGTTAAACTTCTTGTTATGGATATCATAAATAAATGTTGGCCATTGATTTTAAGTAATGGGTAATTTCTCTCTCTCTCTCTCTCTCTCTCTCTCTTTTTGCTTTTATGGTAGGGGGGATGGAGAAGAGCCTTGCTAACCATCCATTATTCTGTGTTCGGTGGTTATTTTTCTAATCCAAAGTTGGCCATGAACATTTTAGAGCTGATTAATCGTTAGTTTTCTTGAATAATAACCCACAATCTATGAACATCTTATCTTAACAGATGCTCATTTTAGCCATTATTTAATCATTCAAGAACTTGCGAATCAAAGGGGTGTTAATTTGTTGTTGATTCTCGAAGGGAAAAAAATTACTTCTAATATCAGTAGTAATATCATACCAATTTCAAGTTCAATTTAAACACATGTTTTTCTTTTTGTTCCTAAACTATTTTACAATTTGCCATTTTTCTCTATATATAATCTTCCTCCCAAATCTTGTGTGCATCTGCTATATAGTCGGGTTCAATGTATTACTAATTTTCACTTTTGAATGGTTGAAAATTGAAATTTTCTATACCAATATTGGTTGACGCTTTCTAATTTTGTTTCTTTTGGCTCACTTTTTGAATTAGTAAACTTAGAGTATTTTTTTTTATCTCGTGTTCAGTTAAAACATTTGCTTATTAGCTTCAATGTCCCCTCATAGGTACAACATTTTGGATGTTACATGATTTTTTATACATTGCATTCACTCTTACTGCTAAGAAACATGACAATTAAAATTAATTTATATATGCATTTTCATTGTTCGAAAAATGTTAGAACTATTACCAAATTTTTATTGGTTGCAATTGTATAATCCCCAAGTACAGGTTTTTGGATGCTCTGAGCTTTGAGAGCTTGTGAAAGCAAGAACTTAGAATTTATCTCCAAAGTAAGGATTTTAGATTAAAAAAACCCCAAAACATGAAATACATTATTTTATACATTGCGTGACTTTTACAGTTTAAAAACATAAAATTTGAAATTGATTTAGATATGCAGATTACTTATTTGAAAATTTTTATTGAAACGCACGAGTATATTCATCAAATGACCAAAGCCCATCTCATAAACATTTTTATTTTTGAACATCAAACTTCAAAAGCCCCAATTTGAAGAAAATCAAAGAAGCCAAATATCTCTCATTGAAAGAGCCCCTTATTGTTGTTCAACTTCCACCCAACCCAAGGACATCTCTACTTTTCTTTAGGATAATTTTTATTTTCTCCTTAAATTACTGGCTATTTTGTCCATTTTAGATAAGTCTTCACGCAATTCTAAACAAAACAACTTATCATATGGTAAATAAAGAAAGACTCTCAATAGTTAAGATGATAAATATTAATGAACATTTTTTTTATTCTTAATGATTTCATTAAGAAGATAAATACGAGTGGCTCTCATTTAAAATATCCAATTTTCATATGTAGGAAGAAATTCTTATAAACTGCAATGGAGGGCCCATGATTCATGAAGCGAATGATTCATCAAGCGACTCTTGGGAAGCATTTCGAAGAGAATCAATCTTATTTTTTATTATATTTCTTTTGACCAACAGCTATGCACATGATAGATTATATTTGTTTTTAGATTATATTTGTCTGTCTAAACTGAACTTAAATTACACTTTGAACTTTTGTATATATCATGTAGCACACACTACAGTTCATGATAATCACATATTGACAATTGTTATTTTGGTTGAGCATGTTACTATTCACATTTACAATTTTTGTTCTGTCAACCGTTACTTTAGAAGAAAGGGACAAGTTATTCAAGTAACTCTTCTTAAAGGGTTTCTGGAAAGGGAAAGGGGGTTGTGCTAAGGGAAAGGGTGGTGGCTTTTGTCCAATATGACCAGTCTTCAACATGATAAGAAGTGGGCGATGGAGGATAGAGGGTGGAAGCCGATTCTGCACAAGCATGGTGGTAACGATAGAAGAAACTCAGCTCTGGACAATGAGATACATACGATCTTTGCGGATAACCTACCAGAATTTATGGATCCAAAAGGGTTGTATAACATATTCACCAACTATGGGATTGTGAAGGATGTGTTCATCCCTAACAAAAGGAGGAAGTTGACTAGATCAAGATTTGGTATTGTCTGTTATGCTTGTCCAGTGGCAGCGGATATGGCAGTTCAAAAAGCTCACGGCATCTGGTGTGATAACAGAGCTTTGAAAGTGAAAATAGCAGATTTTGTTCAAGGAAAGGCGGAGAATCAGAAATAACTAACCACACCAAATGGAAGAAGGGTTATTGCCACAACCAGTAGAGCTCCAAATATGTTACAAAGGGGAAAGTCTTATGCCCAAATATTGAGTGGTCAGGGGCTACCATCAAGCTCAAACATCAGTATACAAGCTTATGAGGAAGGTAATGGATGGCTGTATGACAGTGTGATTGTTCGATTGAAACCTCAACATCTTGCGGTAGAGTTTAAAAAGGAATTAACGAACAGAGGAATGGGTGATGTCCAGATTAGAGATGGTGGTGGAAGAGATATTATGCTAACATTTGAGTCAGAGGGAACTATGAAAGAGAAGCTCAAATCACTGGAGGGGTGGATCCAGTCATGGAGCGAATCAGTCAAGGTATGGCAACAGGGGATGATTCTTGACTAAGAAAGATTTGTTTGGCTCACTTGCTATGGAGTACCTTTGAATCTCTGGAGTAGCAAAACATTTAGCAGCATTGGAAGGTCGTGGGGGGAAGTCATAGGCATTGATGAGGACACATCCAAAATAAGGTCTTTTCACAGTGGGAAGGTGAGAATTGCTACCAAGTGCATGGAGTCCATAAACACAACAATCACCTTGCGTTGCAAGAAGATAGACTACCTAGTTAAAGTCTGTGAAGACCAGGTGGTGATTTCAGAAGTGATATACAAACAATGCAAATGTTACAGTGAATAGCCCTAAACGGAAAATTCAATTTCAAATGGTGAGGAACAAGAACAAGAGCAGTGTCCTGTTGTGGGGAGCAAGAAGGATGAAAATGAAGCTGATGTGGAGGGCCATGGTGGAGGTGTGCTGGACATCAGAGGTGTTGAGGAGGTAGGGGGGTCGACGGTAAGACATGATGACCATATAACCACTGATGGTCGAGATAGGGAGCTAAGTATATCTAGGGTTGAGGAGACTATCATGTCTATAGGTCAATCGGACTGCTTGCAGAAGCAACCTGGAGGTAAAGGCGAAGCTTGCGAGTCTTAGTCAGTCAAATCATTGCTAAATCCTATTCAAGTTCAAAATGAAGGTAATCAGATTATTGTAGACGGTATTGTTACTTCGAGGTTTTATGAGGAGTCTTAGTGGGCCAGAGAAAGATGTACCTGGGCTTAATATAGAGGTGTTATTAAATAAGGCCCATGCCATAGAGTGTGGAAACATTCTAGGCCATAGATCATCTGAGTTAAGTGACCCAAAGGATCAGCCAACACAGGAGGGTGAAGCCCAAACCAACAAGGGGAAGGCAACCCAAGTCAGTGGGGATAAGGAGTCTCACGGAGGGATATACTGTAACACTACAGTGGTGGATCAAAAGAGGAAAAAATCACGAAAGAGAAAGTAAGAGGGATGGTGAAATACCAGAGAAAGAAAAAAGGCAACTTACAAATTGGGGTTGGTTCAGCCATGAACTTCAAGAAATGGGCTATATTTAGATCGACAGCTGCAGCTATTTCTTTATCCATGGCAAGCAAATCGGGTTCTGGCCAACTGCTCCTAAATGAGGCAGAAGCATCTTTGCAGATTAGGAAGTTACTTGGGCTAAAATGTAAAGGTAAGGATGAGGAAGTGCTCAGTAAATTGATGGAACTGCAAGTTAAGGATAAGGAGGTGCTGGGGAAAAGGGGTAGTAAGGCAGATTAACCGTATCTGCTGCGGTGTTTTGGAGTGTAAATTTGTGTTAATGAAGATCTTATCCTAGAACATTCGAGGGTTAGGCAAGTCCACTAAAAGGAGAAAAATCAAAAAACTTCTATTTGAAAGGAATGTGGATGTGGCACTATTTCAAGAAACAAAGAGACCTGTTATCACTGAGGAGTTTGTCAGATCTGGTTGGCCTGGTGATCAGATGGCATATATGGCTGTGGACTCAGAGGGTGCAGCTGGTGGACTACTGTGTATCTGGAATCCACAAGTGCTTCAGCTTCTGGACTGCTGTAGTAACAGGAATTTTATCATTTTGTCTGGTACTCTCTTCACTAGTCTAGCCTGTGTTATTGTAAATGTATATGGTCCAACTAATGGTGCTAGGAGAAAAGAGTTATGGGAAACTCTGAAGAATTTAAAGAGAAGTTTTATCAACCCTTGGTGCTTGGATGATGATATCAATGAGGTTAGGAATTTAGCTGAGAGGGTGCGTTGTTCCCAAAGGAGTGGAGGTATGAAGGATTTTAACGAGTTCATTGATAATATGGAAGTGTGTGACTTACCAATGTTGGGGAGAAAGTTCACTTGGTGTAATTCTCAGGAAGGTGTCAAATGGAGTAGGCTAGACAGGTTTTTCCTCAGCCCAGATTGGATGCAAAAGTTTAATATGAAACTATGAGGAGTACCAAGAAGGCTTTCAGATCATAGTCCTATTTTACTGATGGAAGATGAGAGGGATTGGGGCCCAAAGCCTTTTAGGTTTCTAAATGCCTGGACCCTTCATCCGAATTTTAAAATTTTTGTGCAGAAAATTTGGGTTGAATCTCATATAAATGGCTGGGCTGGATTCAAATGTTTAAGGAAATTGAGTTTACTTAAAGCAGCATTGAAAAGTTGGAACCTTGAGGTTTTTGGAAAGGTGGACTTTAAACTAAAGCAATTGGAGGAGAAGATACATGACTTGGATTTAGTAGCTGAACAAAGGCTACTTACTGAGGCAGAGAGATCTAGGCTTAGGGAGGTAAAAAGTGAAGCATGGAACTTGAGTAAAATGGTAGAATGGTTATGGTTGCAGAAGTCTAGAGCTAACTGGTTATTAAAAGGAGATAGAAATACCAAATTTTTCCATGTCATGGCTTCCACAAGAAGGAATAGGAATGCATTGTGCTCTATTGAGGTTAATGGGGCCTTGAAAGAATATCCGAAGGAAATAGGAATTGAAGTGCTTAATCACTTTCAAAGGCAGTTTGCAGAGTCATGGCTCAATAGACCATGCTTATCCAGTCCTTCTAAATCTATTGGGGATGAAGAGGTGCGAGTTGCTTTGGAAGCTGAGTTCACAGAATCTGAAGTTGTGGTAGCTCTTAATAACTGTGATGGTAACAAGGCCCCTGGGCCTGATGGTTTTAACCTTATGATGTTCCAAAAGTGCTGGCAAATAATTAAAGGGGATGTGATGTAGTTCATGAGTGAGTTCCATACCAACTCTAGGTTGGTCCTCGGTATTAATAGCTCTTTTGTAGCTTTGCTTCCAAAGAATGAAAATCCTTCTTCTCTCAGTGACTTCAGGCCTATTAGTCTCATTGGATCATTGTACAAAGTGTCATCCAAAGTTTTTCTAGTAGACTTAAAGTAGTATTATCAAAGATCATCAGTGAATCTCAATCTGCGTTTATAGGGGTTAGAAGTATTCTTGATGGCATCCTGGTTGCTAATGAGATTGTTGATGGTTGGAAAAAGAAGCAAAAGAAAGGCCTTATTCTAAAGCTCGATTTTGAGAAAGCATACGATTCAATTAATTGGGAGTTTCTTTTCTCCATGTTATCAAATTTTGGATTTGGCTCAAAATGGATCAAATGGATGAAGGAGTGTGCCTTAACTGCTAAAGTCTCTATCCTGGTAAATGGATCACCTACAGCTAAGTTTAGCCCCCAAAGGGGGCTTAGACAAGGTGACCCTCTATCCCCTTTTCTCTTCAACATTGTAGCTGAGGGTCTTAACATTTTGTTACATAGAGCTGTCCAGGCTGGATTAATTAAGGGTGCTTCAGTTGGTTCAAATGGCCTTGTTATTACTCACTTACAATTTGCTGATGACACAATTTTGTTTTGTGAGGCAAAAGGGAGGAGGTGCTAAATATCAAAAGAATTTTGAGGTGTTTTGAAATTTTGTCTGGGTTGAAGATTAATTATCATAAGAGTGTAGTGTGTGGGGTTGGAATTAATGAAGAGCTCACTAAAGATTTTGCTGCCATCCTAAATTGCGTGCATCATAGGTTACCTTTGAAGTATCTAGGGATGCCATTGGGTGCTAATCCAAGGAGAAGAAGGACTTGGCAACCTGTCATTGATAAATACAAATCAAAACTAGCTTCTTGGAAGAAAAGGCTCCTTTCTTTCGCTAGTCAGTTGACAATGATCAAGTCTATGCTATCTTCATTACCAATTTTCTACCTATCTTTGTTTAGAATGCGTGCAGGGGTAGCCAAGGAGATTGATAGGATTCAGTCTAGATTTTTGTGAGGGGGGGTGATGAATTTAGAAGGAAAACTCACATGGTAAAATGGGAAGACATCACCCAAAGAAAAAGTAATGGTGTTCTTGGCAACAGAAAAGTGAGAACCATGAATGAATGTCTTCTTCTCAAATGGGTGGTGGAGATTTGGGAGTGAATCTAGTGCTCTTTGGAAACAAGTAATCCTTAGCAAGTACCCACAGTTTGGTGGGTCTTGGTGGCCAGTCCAAGATGCAAATTCCAGGTCATCTATGGTGTGGAGGGATATTTTGGGGGTAGCTGTTAAATGCCCTGAATTGCTGGAATTCTTTAAGGCCAACTCAAAGATCATTATTGGCGATGGGAGGCTCACAAACTTTGGCTGGATCTGTGGCTTGGCAGCGACTGTTTAAAAAATTTATTTTCTCAATTATTCTCTATATGTCTATTCATAAAGGTAAATCAGTGGTTGTGGTTAAGAGTAGGAGTAATGGAAATGAGGAGTGAGATTTGGTTTTCAGAAGAGTTTTGTTTCAATAGGAACTTGAAGAGTTGAGAATGATGAAGGAGCTGCTGCAAACTGCTCATGTTCTCAGGAATGGGTGTGTTAGATGGGTTGTTTTGGGCTGCAGATAAGTCTGGAGTCTTCACTGTTGATTATGTCTATAAGTGGAGTGAGCTATCTCCTACTCTGCCTACAAATTTGGGGGATCTTATCTGGAAGAATGTTGCCCCTCTGAAAGTGCAATTTTTTGGTTGGTTAGCATGGAAAGGGAGGATCAAGACTACTAGTTATTTGCAAAGGATTGGTGCACTCAATGCTAATTTTGATGCTAATTGTAAATTCTGCAGGAATGAAATAGAAACTGCCACTCATGTGCTGCTGTGCTGTCCGTTTTAGTTGGCGAGTTTGGTCCAATATCATTGGCTGGTGGGGTGTATCTTGGGTGCAACTGGGATCACTGACTGGACTTTTTCAGTGGTGGACTGGTTATAGATGCAATAACAAACTGAAGGCACTCTGGAAGATAATCCCATTGGCAGTGCATTGGTTTTTATGGAAGCAGAGGAATGAAATCATTTTTAATGACTCACAAGAAGACTTGGAAAAGTTGTGTGAACTTATTAAAACACGGATTGCATTATGGTTCAGAGCGTATAGTCCTTCTTTTTGTTATTCAGTTAATGATTTAGTGTTAAACTTGCAAAGTGTGAAATTATGCATCATGCACTGATGGGGTATAACCTGTGAACTGCTACACTCTTTTGCTAATGCTGCTGCACTGATGGGGTTTGGTTGGAGCCTCTCTTGGTATGTTGTTATGCTGCCTCTCTAGTCTGTTATTGTTGTTTTGGTCTAGTGCATCATGAACTGTTAGGGTTTAACTTGTGATGGGGTCTGTTGAAATCTATTGCTAATGCTGCTATACTGATGGGGTAACTTGTGATGGTCTCTCTGCTCTGTTGGAGCCTCTTATTATTGCAGCTATTGTGTTGCTGCTAATGGGTTTTGCTGATCTGATTTATTGGGTTTTCTGTTCTAGTCTACTGGGGTTTGCTGATCTGCACTGCTGGGATTTTGCTGATCTGTTCTGATCTGCACTGCTGGGGTTTGCTGATCTGGTTTTTTGGGTTGTTCTGTTCTGGCCTTTGTTTTGCTCTGTTGCTTTCTTTTGTTTTATTTGTTGGTTCCTCACCAACTAGGATGTTGAAGCTTCGTTTAGCTCCAAGCTCCTCTTTATTGATGTTTCCTTCATACTTTGTATGGTTTTATCATCAATAAAGTTTTTCGTTTTGCCGATCAAAAAAATGTTACTATTTACATTTTTCTATCATCTTCTTTTATTAAATATAAAGAAAGGTCTAAAAATTCTGAATTTTTCTTTTATTGGTAACAGTATTTATCAAATCAAACAACCAATTACAATTAAAAACAATTTTACATCTTATAACGGTCTTTCATTACAGGCATTTGACTGTCTCACTAGTTAGCAAATAATCAGCCAAACACGACCCAATGGTAGGAATGGTCCCTGACAGCCATTTTGTGTAATTTATCTACACTGTAATTTGAATAACCATGTAACTATTTTGATAAAGATGCTCTTATAGTTTTTTTATTTTAAGAGTTTGTGTGTTGGACTGTTTGGTGCAGATTTTACTTATAATTTATTAGACATAAATCAACTATCTATCTACTATCTACTACTATTTTAAAAGTTTTAATAATTTGAATGTTTTCTACTTTTTACGCATTCCAAAAATATCCTCCCAAATGTTTTGGATTTAAATTAAATCACTACATCATGCACAATAGTCATGAAAAGTCGTATATAAACTAATTTTCCTTTTTTTTCTTTGTAACATTAACATTAACATTTATTTACTTATTTAACACTAAAAAACGATCAATTTTCTATTCATCTCCTTCCAAAAGTCCTATAACAAACATGTCTCCCTATTTTTTGAATTTATGATTGAACTATAAAATCTTTCTGACCGATGTGAATATTTTGGGTTGAATCTTAGAGTTATTTATTTGTTCGAATCTACACAAAAATATTGTGAATGTTTTGGATTAAATCTTAGAGTTGTATACATCTATTCGAATCTACATAGAGGGAGATGCATCTGGTTTCGTACTGAATCTCAAGAATGCACAGGCTATTTTTATACACTTTCTCTTTGTTTAAATTTATAGAATTGTATTATTTTGCATTGTACTTTAATAATCCACATATACTGTCAAAATTCTAAATAACAATCACTTTCTTTGGTTTAATTTTTGAAAACTATTTTTCAATTTTGGATTTTTTATATTTTTGATTGATTGATTTTCATATTTTTTTTTTCATTCTTAGTGATTAGTGATAGTGAAATTTCTTCATATTTTATATATAATAATACTTTTTAGATGTATATCCAATCTAAATATAATAATATTTGTAAAAAAATTACTAAATACAAATAAATATGAACATATACTGATTTTTCGTATTTTATTCATATTTTCTTGTATTTAAAATATAATAATATTTAACATTAAAAAATTTTAAAAATACAAAAATAAATTAGTTTCTAAATGTATTTAGATTAAAAATTATATTATACTGATAGCAATAGCAATGGGAAGAAAGGAGTCCTGATAGAGTCGTTAAAGGACAGGATTTGACGATATCTGAAAGTTATTCTTTGTAAACTTTTTCCTATTGATATAAATCAATAAGATATCCAGAATAGTATTTAGAATTTTGCATAAAAACTAGTTCAAATTTATTCTATATGTGAATCCACCATACACCAATGGAATCTCAACCACACCTCTTCATCCATGACAATTTTCTTGCTTTGGATTCATTCTACATGTATATCTCATAATACGCTAATTAAATCCCAACAATACTTATTGATTCATGACAATTTTTTTTGACAAATTTTCATAGTAACTAGACTTTTTTTATATAGAATTAGAACAAATCTGAATCACACATTGACGTTTATAAATAAAATTTTTGGGTGTGTCTTTTAACTTCTCTTAAACCTTATTTAACTTTCAATTTCAATTTATAAGGACTCAATCTGTTTGAATTGTGTTTCACTTTAATTTCATCAATTCATTATCACATTGTAGAGATTGAAGTTGCGCCACACCATGAAATTCTTGTTCATTTGAAACTTTGACAGAAAGGTATTTTTTTTAAAGGGTACTTATGTATAGGTGCTTATAAATGGATTTATTGTCTAATAGGTTCTATGGGAAAAATTTGTCATAAAAAAAGTCACTAATTGTAATTTTTAGTGACATATATAAAAAAATTATCACAAAAAAATTATTTTTAGCGACAATTTTACCAAGACTTATTTTTAGTAAGACTTGATAGGAATTAAGTCCAACTATTAGGACCTATTGGTAGTTTACCCTTTTTTTTTAATTCTATTTTGTGTTGAAGGTAGTTATAGTTGAATTGTTTTTCTTTGAGTCAAGATTATTATAATTTAATAAAAATCAAGTTTCTGAAATTTCTTATTAAGTTAGAACTCTATTATGAGAATCCGTATTTAATTATTTTTATAAATGCATTATAGGATGTGAATAATAAATTAATCTGACCTAAGCTATTCAATATTGTATAGGTAAAAATTATTCCAATTTAATCACTAACAAAAATATTACTAGGAATAATAATTTTGTAAATATTCAATGTTTGTCGTTTGTAATTATGTTTGATAAAGGTTCAACTTAATAATTATTCTTACTACATACCTTAGTTAAAAACTTCAATTAATTGACTTTAAGAGATCCACATAAATACACAATTACACAAATTTATCATCCAATTTAAAAACAAAAGAAAAATAGTAATGGGTTAGGTGCGTGGTGGGAGGTTAATCACTCCACCATTTGTATCGTTGCATGGCAAGCGATTAAGTAGGTTATAATGAAAAGTTTTGGATATTGGAAGATTTGTTATCATAGTTTGTCATTAAAGGAAAACAGAGGACTAAGTGATTTGTGTGAATCTATATATGTGCATGCAACACTCTATCCTTGACTGATCCGAGAGAGAGTGAGAGCAAAGTTCTTTTTTTATAAAAAAAAATCTGAGAGTAAGGAAGTGTTACAAGGGAGAAAAAGGATAGAGAAAGAAGAAGGTTATAGCTTTACTACCATATCACCACCTCATTTCAACTTCACTGCTTTGAATTTTAGAGTGAGTAGGATCATTTCCAATTCTTCTTGGAGGTGGCCTACTTCCATCCCTGTGGACATATGTGACCTGATCCAGTCCACCCCTCAGGCTCTCATCCCTAGGTCTGGCCCAGATAAGCTGATGTGGACTCCGTCTACTGATGGGCTATTTTCTATCAAATCTGCTTGGAATGCTTGGAGAGTCTCCTTTGAGAAAGTTGAGTGGTCTAATTTGGTTTGGAGTGCTGTGGTTGTTCCTAACACTAACTTTATCGCTTGGTTGGCCATCCAGAATAGATTGAATACGGGTGATAGACTGAGATTGTTTGGTATGTCCACTGTTGCAACTTGCCCTTTATGTCTTTACCACACCGAGGACCACTTTGAGTGTTATGAAATCCTATATGAGTGCACCTAACTTTCTCTTGCAGGTTTATATCAGTTGCTGGCACAATTATAGGGAGTTCTTTGGTGAGAGCCTAGTGAAGTGAGGATATATTTTTGGATTGGTTTTTTAAATATGGTTCTTTAACCTGTTCTTTGAGAGTGACTCTGTTTCTGAGTGTTGAGATTGTTTGTAGCACTTGTACTCTTTTAAAACTTTTGGGAAGTGTATTTGAACCATTTATTAAGTTTGGGGAATCTTTGGTCTTGTTATATCTTGGTTTTGGATGAGTGAAAATTTATTTAAACTTGTTGGGATTGCTCGTTCACGCTTATTTACGTTGAAAAGTTGTTTGGAAACTTGAAAATCATATTCTGGAGCCGACACCGGTCTTGGTGGTGTCGACACCTTCTCTTTTGGTTGGCCGCAAGGGTCGACACCAATTTGGGAAGGGTCGACCCTTGTTCTGAAATTGCTCACTACATTTTGGTGTCGACACCAGCCTGGGGAAGGGTCGACACCTACTGTGCAGTCAAACAAAGTGTTCCAGCTTTCTTCGTAAGGGTCGACACCTCTGCTGTAAGGGTCAACACCTGCGACTTTTTTCAGAATTTTTAGTCCGGTTTGGGCCCTACTTTTTAGGGATTTTGACTTGATCTTTTAGGTTGACTTTGGGGCTTATTTTTACTTTGACCTAACACTATAAATAGGTCCCTCACTTAACATTTTCTTTACTTTTTCTTCTCTTCTCCCCTCTCCAAACCGTGAGTTACTCCCTTCTTCTCCAAAATCACTTTTTGCTCAAAGATCTCTAGATCTACTCACCTAGAGTGATCTTTTCACCATGGTCCTTTGAGAAAGATTATAGATCTCGTCAAGGGCTTCCTTTTAGTCTGAATGATTTGTGGTTTCGTCGCCAATGATTTTTGCGTCATCATCTCTTTGCTTCAAGAGATAGGGATTTCTTTGCTCCTTTCCAATACTTCATTTATGAATAGACATGTGGTAGTTTTTTTTTGGCATAAAAACCATATTCATTATGGATTTTCTTGAAAGCCATGAAAAGGGGATCTAGGATTTGATATTTGTAAATGGTGTTGTTAAATTGTTTGTTGTTGAGTAATTTGGAAAATGATTTACTATGTTCATGAAGAAAGGGAGGAAGGCCTTAATTTGATATTATTGATATAGTGGATTTAAAATGGAGGGAGTTGAATAATCTTTATATTTTGCTTATATGGGTTGGATAATTGTATTTATATCAAAAGAAAATAAAAAAAAAAAAAAGGAAGTAACCACGGTGTTGGTTTTATTTTAGACTAATCACGTGAAGTTAGTTGAGTTATGGTTTTGATACCAATAGAATTGGTTTTGTAAAATAAAGAGGATGGAGTTGGCTTTGATTTTGTAAAATGGCGAGAATAAATTCTTAGAAAAATGGTTGGAGTTATGTGGATTGGAAAACAAAGAAATGTGTTCTTTTGAAAGAAAATGAAATCATCACAAATTGATAATGAACTTGAGGTCGGATTTTGGAACCTTTACATCTTCTCACTGTTATTGGACTGAAAGTTTTGTGAGGATAGGATTTTGTTTCCTTTCGTATTAGATGCATAAATGGATAGATATGAACGTAAATGGTGGAATTGGATGTTTGTAATCTCTCACCTATGAAAATATGGATAGTTTATCGATTTTGGAAACTATATATATATATATGTTTAGAAATATCTGCTTTGGGCTATCGATGGAGGATAGTCATCATTGTTGTAGAAACTGCATGATGATTAGATGAATTGAAACTAATCAATTGGATTATGTCATTGAATATGACGGTTGGATTAAAACTTGAATGTGTGATTTAATTGGTCATTGTATATGACAACGTGCTTTAATACACTGCATATGTATCATTGTTTAGAAGGAGATAGGGGATGGACTCCATTTAAAATTAAGTTGGCTGGAGTGTCCAGGGTGAAAGTCCCGAAACCTTGCATATATGGGTGCCGATTCCCTCCGATGAGAATTCCGTAAAATGGCAAATCATGAAACCTTGCATATATGGGTGCCGATTCCCTCCGATGAAAATTCCGTAAAATGGCAAATCATGAAACCTTGCATATATGGGTGCCGATTCCCTTGGGTGAAAATTTCGTAAAATGGCAAAACTTGAGTTCATGTGCATATATGGGTGCCAATTCCCTCGGACGTAGTTCCGTAAAATGGCAAGAAAATTGAAGTGTTTGTGTGATAATTGTGTTAATTGAGAACTCCTGAGTTGTAGCCTCAGTTGGGTGTTTGAAATGTAATGAATTGGCTCGTGAATTGAGATGAAATAAATTAACTTGAAATGAATTGTGATGAAATGAAGTAAGATTAGATTGACTAAAGGTGTATCCTTAGCTTGCCATTTTGTTTTAGAAAGGTGTATCCTTGGCTTACCGTGCTTAAGGCAGGTAGAGTAGAATTTATTTATCACTATTTTCTCAGTGTATCTGGGTATATCATGGGTATGATGGCATTGTTCTAGGAGGCCGTGTTACCTCAATTATTGAAACAGATAGTTATTGATGGCTTGATGTTTTCCATTTATATTAAAGGCATAGTTGTATTGTTATGAATGTGATGGAAACAGACGTAAGTATTATGTTGAGATTGTGAAAAATGTGAAAGACTTTAATTACTTGTGGATATGTTTTGAAAGGCAAATCAGGTATAAGTCTGGAAAGTGAACGAAAACGTAATGGGCTTGGTGAAATTGTTTTCTTCTGAAATTTGTTATAATCATATGAATTTTTGGAAAAAGGTAATAAGAAGAAAGAAAAGTGAATTTCTTATGTTATTGAATGAAATGAACGATTTTGAGAAAAATTCTTATATACGAATATTTCTGTATAAACCGTCACATTATTTATATAGTATGAGACTAAGCATTCATGATCATAGCTATCTGTAAGTTGCTATTGTTTGGGATCACGTTGAGATCCCTACTGGACCTTATGTTCATCTCACGTTGCTAATCCTTTTTCAGGTGAACATCGAGAAGTGTTTCAAGATCGAGGATCTTCTTTGCCTGTTGGCCACGGGGCCTTTTATTTGTAGGCGGAATGCCATTGATGTAAAAGGGTTAAACCCTTTCTTTTACTGTTAAAGATGTAAGCCTGCGGGCGATTTATTTAGTTATGTACATGTTGCATTTTTGGATGAGAAAATCTTTATTTATTCTTACAAATGATGTAAAGAGTTTCCGCATGTTATCTCTGAAATTGAATAAACTTAATGAATTTGGTAATGGATTCCGAGTAATAAAATGTGGGGCGTGACATTGTTAGTACATATATGAGTGAGGTTTGCCTCAAGTTATGTTCCATTTCCTCGTGTTTTTTTTTTTTTTTTTTTTGTGATTGTCAGTGGGCCAGGCAGCACTTTTCTACGCCAGTTCCAGCACATATCTGCTCCTATGGTTATCTTGGAAAGGGTCCTCTGTTGGTCTAGGTTGCTTCATGGTGATATTCCAGTTTCAAAGCTTTGAGACAGTCGTGCCACTTGTTGGTATTGAAGAAGGAAGCTTGTCTTGCTGTCCTGGCTACAAGTTGCGCCAGTCCAAGTACATATTCTCCTATGGACAGTTTTATGTGTTACTTTGTACTTATAGCTTTCTCTGGTTTCTTCTTTACTCTTGGGTACTATATGTCCTCTTTTAGATTTGTATTTATCAGTTAGCCTGCTTTGGATGTGTTGTGGGCCTCTGCTTTGGATGTATTTTCTGCGGGTTGTGCAGTTCTCTAATGTCTTGTTAGTTCCTTTGTGTTGTTTCAATGCTGCTATTTTGCTCCTTGAGGAGGTGATTGGAGATTTTGTTTTGCTCTATTTTGGTCTGTCCTTGGCCGAATCTATCTTTGATGGGGTTTTGAACAGGGCAATTAGTTTTATATTGTAGCCTCTGCTTCCTCTTAGGTTTATTTTGTATTTGTTTAGTTAGCTAGCCGCTCGTGTGCTTCTGTGGCTTTGTATAGTTTGGTAGGTCCTGGGGTATGCCCCTTGTAATCTTGTATTTGCCCGTTTGTTGTTTTATTTTATGACTTATTCACCCAAAAAAAAAGAAAACCTTCAAATTTATTATATTAAATAGGTGATTGAAAATTTTATTTGGTTTGATCTTATGGTTCTTAAATTTGCCAGAAATGTTGTTTGAATTTTTAGATAATTTTATACTCAAATTTTCGAGATGGTTTCTCTACAAAATTGTTAAGAATGATGTTTAGATCACCCATAAATTTTTGTATCAATTATTTTATCTTTGTACAAATTTATATAAAATTTTAATTAAATCTAAATTTTTAGACAAATTTTGCTTCATGTTTGGAAAATCATTAAAAATCCTATAATAGGCCAAATCTGGTATTTTCTAAGTTAAAAGTGAAATTTGAGAAGTCTAATTTCATCATCAATTTTTAGATTTAATTTATAAATTTTAGTGTGAAATTATTTTAAGAAAATGTGATGAATCTATGTCATATAATTACTAGTAATTTTGTAGAAATATTTATAATTTATTTTTGGAAAATTCTTTTCGAAAAATGACCATAACATGTTTGTTGAGCATTCCTGAGAATTACATGAATTTTAGAATTGTATAAATAATTTATTTGTAATTTTACGTATGAAATTTATTTTCTGAAAAATTCTGGGCAGGGTGGTTTGGGATGTTCTAAATAAATGTATTTTTTGATTTTTTATAAAAAGATACGTAGAAAAATAGAAAGGATATGTGACCCACAAAAGTACACTTTTTAAAAGTGCACTTTTGCAAAAAAAGTGCACTTTTGTAGTTTAAACGCAAACTAACATAAGTGTTATGGTAATCTATTTAATTGGATATTATAAAATTAATAGTTCATGCATGTGTGTTGTTATGATTTATTTTCATAATTAAAATTATTATTTCACGTGATGACTTGAATTAACTGTTTACAATTGATGGATTATTGTAGAACGTATGTGTTAATATTTTCTGTTGAAAATTATATTAAAATGATATAACGTCAATGGTGATCTACTATGAAGCACGGATACTCCGAAATAGGCCACGTATGCGTATCGGATACGTATCGGATACGGATACGCACCCGATACGCGAGGATACGTATCAGATACGGGAAATGAAGTATCCGAATTTTTTTTTTAATTTTTGAATTTCAGATACGTCTCGGATACGGCCAGGATACGGTCAAGATACGGTATGGATACGGCGGGGGCAAAAAAATAATTTAAAAAACTTAAAATGGGGCCAAAATGTAAAATATAAAAATAAGATCAAATAAAAAACAAAAACAAAAAAAATAATAATATTTCTTACCTTCACTAGGTCGAATTCGAACAGCAGCTGCGAAGGAGGAGGAGGAGGAGTTCCACGGTCTGCCTCTCACTCGATCTCGAACAGCAACTCGACGGTCGTCCCTCTCTCTCGATCAGGTTCGTCGATCTCTCTCTCCCTTTCGCTCCCTCTGTTTGTTTGCTTGCATCGATGTCCGTCGATCTGTTTCGTCGATCGATCTGTTCTCGATCTGTTTCGTCCTCTCTCTCGATCGATCTGTTTCGTCGATCTCTCGATCTGTATGTCTGTATGTCGTCTCTCGATCTGTATGTCAATATGTAAACATTAATTACATATTTATTTTTATTATTTTTTTTTAAAATTTTTTGTGTAGTTGCTCTGTAGATAAAATCAAATAAATGAAATAAATAAATAAATAAACTTATGAATTACTTATAAAACAAATAAATAAATGAAATAAACTTATTAAAAATTATTCAAATTACTTATAAAACAAATAAATAAATAAACTCATTAAAAATTATTAATGTTTTGTAATTAATGTTTAAATGTTTTGTTTTGTTACATTATGATTAATGTTATTGTTTAAATTATTAAATAAGTTTTTTTTTGTTACATTAATGTTTTGTTTTGTTACATTAATGTTTAAATTATTAATGTTTTGTTTTGTGTAGTTGCTCTGTAAATAAAATCAAATAAATGAAATAAATAAATAAATAAACTTATGAATTACTTATAAAACAAATAAATAAATGAAATAAACTTATTAAAAATTATTCAAATTACTTATAAAACAAATAAATAAATAAACTCATTAAAAATTATTAATGTTTTGTTATTAATGTTTAAATGTTTTGTTTAAATGTCTATGCTACATTACTAAAAATTTTGGAAAAAAATATTTTTTATGAACGTATCCCCGCCGTATCCGTATCCTACTTTTTCAAATTTTGCCGTATCGCCGTATCCGTATCGTATCGTATCCGTATCCCGTATCCGTATCCGTATCCGTGCTTCCTAGGTGATCTAATTTTATAATTATTAGTGATTATTATTGAAATTAATTAAAATAATCAACGGAATGTACGAAATTAATGGTTGATGGTTAATATCGGTTGTTAAAAATTGTATTAAAATGGTATAATCTGATTTGTGATTTTATTTTGGTGATTTTGAATGCGCTGGAAGAAGAACTAGACAAAAATTATCATTTGCATATGAGACAAAATTAATTGGGTTCCAGTTGTGCTAAATTGAAATTAGACCCTTGCAAATTGAATTGTCTTTTTGTTTTTTTTTTTTCCTTCTGATTTTTCTTTGTTAACAGGTATCGTGCTATCACTAGTGCTATAGGTGCTCTGCTTGTTTTTGACGTCACTCCACATGCTATATTCGTAAATGTTGAGGGGTCGTTGAAGGAATTGAGGGATCACACAGGCCCCAACATTGTGGTAATGCTCATCGGTAACAAATCAGATCTCCGACACCTCGTGGTCGTCTCAACCAATGATGGTAAAGCATTTGCTGAGAGGGAGTCCGTATATTTCATGGAGATTTCTGCACTGCAAGCAACCAATGTGGAAAATGCATTTACAGAAGTGCTTAGTCAGATATACCGCATTGTGAGTAAGAGAGCAATTGAGGCTGGTGATGGTGGCACGGCTTTGTCTGCTCTGACTAAAGGACAGACACTTGTGGTGCGTTTGTTTTGAACGATTAGGGGATGGGATTGGACTATTAGTCTCATTGGATTAATAGTCTATTGTTTGTTTCATTTTTTTTGCTCCGGACTAATAGTTCTCCCGGACTATTAGTCCCACAAATATGAGACTATCCTATCCCATGGGGGTAGGATAGAAACATGGGGATTAGTATCCCATGAGATTATTTTGTGAAATTCTATTTTACCTTCCATACTATTACTTAGCAAACAATTAGAAAAGAATAAAGTAGTCTTTTGAATATTTATAAATTATTTTTTTAGTGTTTTTAATTTAAAATTATATATTAAATAAAAAATTTAATTATAAATTATAAATTATAAATTAAATTTAATTAAAAATAATAAATAATAAATTATGACCTTATAAATTAAATTTTTATAGTGTTGATAAAAAATTAAATTTACATATTAAATTAAATTATTTTTTTAGTGTTGTTAATTTAAAATTATATATTAAATAAAAAATATAAATTATAAATTAAATTTATTTAAAAATAATAAATTATAAATTATGGCCTTATAAATTAAATTTTTTTAGTGTTGTTGAAAATTTAATTTATATATTAAATAAAATTATTTTTTATTGTCGTTAATTTAAAATTATATATTAAATAAAAAATATAAATTATAAATTTAATTTGATTGAAAATAATACATTAAAATAATTAAAATATTGTGCAAAAAATAAAATAAAACAAATTTTTATTTAATCTAGCTAAAAATAATTAAAATATTAAAGTTATGTTTAATATTACTATTAGTTAGTAAATAATTGAAAATGATAAAATAGTCATTTCAGCATTTATCCTTCTCCATAATATCCCAAACAAACATTAGATAACTAAAAATAATCCAATCCAGACATCTAATCCCATGACTAAACAAACATAGGATACAAATTTAGTCCAACTAAATAGTCTCGGACAATGTATCCCAAGACTAGTAGTCTGATAGATTACAATCCCCCCTTATCCAGTCCGTCAAAATGAACGCACGATCAATGTCAAATATAACGTGCCTGCTTGGAAGAGAATTGGATGTTGTTTGAGCTAGGGTTTGCTAACCACGAGAACACAACAAGGTGTATTTTCGCTAAATTTGTACTTAGATAAGAGCATGCATTAAACATCATGTAGGATACGAAAACAAAGCGCATGGATGTGTTACGAATACTGTCAAAAATGATTGATGTTATTCTCATTTTTATTTTTTGGGCTTTTATTATTTACCTGTATATTTACATTTGCATTGATTTTCCCAAAACTTCACGCTCGCTCTCACATTATTTATTTAATTTTTTTTTATTTTTTTATTTTTATTTTTATTTTTTTGTTGTTGTTGTTGGGGTTGATAACATGTGTCATATGTAAGATTTTCATTGTGCCATGTTTTTCGGGGTTGTTGACTCACTTATTTATTGAATTTTTTTTATTCTTGTTGGGGTCGATAACTTGTGTCAGATGTAAGATTTTCGCTGTGCCATGATTTTCGGAGTTGTTGCCTTGGAAGGAGTTGACATTTTAGCTTTAAAAAGGGCAGATTATATTAAACCCTCTCAAATTATAGGTTATTTTTATTTTATCCCCTTAATATTTTAAATCCAATAATTACTCCCCTCAAGCTATTTAAATTTGAACATTAAGTCCTTTTGTTAGTCATCTGTTAGATATTTGATTAAAAAATTATCAAGTATTATGCACATGATGATTATATTAAATTTTTACAAAAAATAAAATAGGGTAATTTAATCATAAAATTTAATATAATCATTATGTGCATAGTACTTAACAATTTTTTTTGTCTAAATATCTAACAAGTGACTAACAAAAGGATTTAATGTTCAAATTCAAATAGTTTGAGGAGAATAATTGTTAGTTTAAAACATTAAGGAAGTAAAGCGTAAATAATCGATAGTTTGAAGAGGTTTAATATAATTTGCCCTTTAAAAATTAGAACCATGCAATATGAGATCAACACTTCTATGAAAAACACTTAGAAAAAGTGTTCTAAGAGCATCTCCAAAGGTTACTCAAAAATTTCATCAAATTTGAGTACAAAAATAGGAATTTTCTCAATCTGGTACAAGGCGCTCCAACGGTGAGCATCAAAGTGAAATTAGGGAGGTGGTCGACCGGCCGGTTGACCAACCGGTCGACCGGCAAAGGCAAATTTTTTTTTTTTTTTTTTTAAACTGTTTGAACTGTTTGAACCCATGTATTTCAAAGAGAACCGGGCGACCGGGTGGTTGACCGGTGTACCACTTTCAACGGTCAGTAACAGTGATTTCACCAAATCTGGGTCTGGTTCTCAGTTTGATGATTTTTTTGCTGAAATCTCATTTTGATATCAATCTGATGAAACGGTTGAAGCATGAAAAGGGGGCTTTTTCATCAAAATTTAAATTTGGTGTTGGATTTGGTTCACCGTTGGAGATGGTCTAAGGTGTTCCAAAATATCTCGAGCACAAAGTTGATGCAAATGGAGATCGAATGACATTATCTTATCATCATAGGAATTTCAAGTATGTAGGATAAAGCTATGTCATCAACCTATAAAATGTAAAACTTAAAAAGATCACTTAAGAAATGGCAATATAAGAAACTAACATGTTTTCCTATATCAAATATATATATATTTGTACATATATTTTTTTAGGGGAAATTATCAGAAAGTCCTATTTACCAATCTATTACTCCATCTAGTCCCACATTTATTCTCTTGGATTGACAAATCCTGTTTGGTATGTATTTATGGACAGTCAGGTCCCGTTTTAAATTTATGTGATGTGTGTGTGGGCAAGTTTGACCTTCTTTTGTTTTTTCTTTTATAGATATATATTGGGATTGAATGCAGATTTTGTGGGATAAGTTTGCTCATCCACGTTTGGTAATTGGATCCATGTTTTTGGGTTATAGAGTCACACAACACTGCGTGGACCAACAAATGTGAACCCAACAAATCATCAATTATTGTGAACCATAAGTACATCGGACGGTGAAGGGGCCATTGATCTGGACCGAAGAGTGGGCGTTTCTCGCTGAGTTCAGGCGAAAGCCATTCTTTCCGGCGTTCTTCGGACCATTCAGCGTGCCGGTCCGAGATAGGAACCAGAACTCAGTTACTCAGTTTTCCACAGTTTGACCCTCTGTTTTGCAATTGCCATCTGTGACATTTTTTTGTTTTATCCAAATATTAAACCAAACGTTGCCCTAGTTTTCACGGTCTCTCGAAATCTACACTCACTTTCTGAATCATCCCTGCAAAAATCGAACCCTTGTTCGTTCCGATCTCTGTTTACTACTCACACCATGTTCGATGAAAGCCTTCAAAATCTCTAACCAGAGCTCTAATTCTCGAAATTTAATATATATAATTCATATATACAGTTGGATATGTATAGAGATCGAGGAGGCGGAGGTGGATCCTCGAAGTCGGAGATCGTTGGTGAGCCGTTAGATCGGAAGCGTCTCAACGACGCGTTAGATAAGCAGTTGCAAAAATCGTCACCGTCGGCTGCGAGGGGATTGAACAGCAACAACAAGGACAAAGATAAAGTGTGATGTTTTCGACGTTTCGATGTGAACCTCACCGAGTGAACCCCACAGTGTGGAACCGGTGACGTTTCGATGCGAACCTCACCGAGTGAACCCCATAGTCCTAATATTGCAAGAAGTTCTACCGATATCACAGATGCAAAACATTTTGAGATTACCTTAACCTTATTTCTTCGGTGACGTTTGTGACGTTTGTGACGTTTCGATGTGAACCTCACCAACGTCACAAACGAACTTACACTACAACAACAGTTGCCAATTGAGGAAGATCCTCCCCATTTTTGAACATTGCATACATGTTGTTGAGCCAAATAGATATTGCTGTGCATGCACCACCTGCCCACATCCTGCAGAATCATCAACACCAATACAACAATAAAATTAATTGCACAAAACATGGTGACATATATATATATATTTTCCCTACTTTATGGTAAGAGCAATGGATGATTGAAAAATGCTCATCACACCTGTGTACATCTACAGCCCACACAAGTTTGTTCTTACGAAACAACTCTGCAAAAAGCCCCCTCTCATCAATATAGGTGAGATTGAGAACGATAATCGGTGGAATCGGTAAGGTTCACGTCGAAACATCACAAATAGCAATTGGAAAACAAAGGCTCAAACTGATGTGAAGCTGAAACGTGACACAATCCACGTTATGGAAAAAAAAAAAAAGTTTCAAATTCACGTCACAACCCACGTCACAGAAAAAGAGTACTATTACCTTTTTCTAGAACGTGAACCTCACACACCCCTTCCCATAAATACATGCGGGTCTACAAACTCAAATTAACACCTTAATG
This sequence comes from Camellia granthamiana, assembly GCA_036172215.1. NCBI lineage: Eukaryota > Viridiplantae > Streptophyta > Magnoliopsida > Ericales > Theaceae > Camellia > Camellia granthamiana. Next base: position 108,067,143 of record CM069916.1, on the reverse strand, counting down.
GCAAAATAGTAAACAAACAACCCAAAGGACTAAACGGTTTAAAAGAAAACAATTAGGACCACATGATCTACAAGATGATAAAATGGGATTTACTAGTCAATTCCCCATTTTTTTAAATGAATTTTAGGTAATCTAACAAATCCAAACTCTAAATTTAGATAGTGATTCCAAATTTTAACTAAGCCTGGACGCTGAGTTCCAGTTGAATCCTAAGTCAACCTAAGAATAAATTTACAAGAACTGTTTTTCTAGCATTTTAAAGGTCCAAATTTGAAAGCCACATTCATTCTAAACCTGTTAACCCACTCAATTACACCCATTTGAAAACTGTTCAAATCTATAAACAAGCCTAAATAGATTAGACATAAGTACTCGTTTAAACTACCAACTCCTCCCCACCATCTTCCCTTTCAAAAGATTTCCTGCATCAAAATTGATTTAAAAACCCCTCCATCATTAGCAAAATAGTTCAATAAAATAAATGTGTTTGTTAAGTTTATTTGTTCAACCTGTACTCAATTTTATTAAATGGACGGGTTTGGATTGAATTATTTTATTACACAACTCATTAATTGACACCAAAGTTTCATGAACTCAACCAAATGCAACTATTTGCATATACATCATTCAGATATGACATACAAAAATTTACATCTTAGGCAGTCGGTTTAAACATAACCATCAATAATAAAGGCAGGAGAAGAAGCATCATTACTTTTTTCTTTTTATTTCTTCTTTATTAGCAAACAAAGAAGAGAATTTTATTAATCATCAAAAACAAAAGCATACAAAAAGCAAAGACTACAAAAGAAAAATGCATCATTGTCAAAACACAAAAAACAGAGTTAAAGCGATTCCAACTCCAAACACATGTTGGAAAATTGGTTTTATTACGCTTATTTTGGGCCAACTTTGAGTCCAAAATTGAGTGGGCCCTAAACGTCTTTTGGGGCGGGTCCGAAGAGGTGACGTGTTCCTTGCCGTGTGGCAAGTCATACGGTGAAGACGGTTCGTCAAAACCATTTATGAGTGAATAGGAAGTTGACGTCATTTTCAGGTTCGAGGAATGGACATTTAAAGATTTAAATGTAGGTTTTCTTTTAATGGATTGTCCTACATTGAAACTTTAAGAGAGCTTTTTTGTGTATATAAGCTCTAGACTACAACACTTGGGTTGGGCCCCAAGGGGCACCCCAAGTTTGTAGAAGGGAGGAGTTATGGACAAAGTGAACCTTAGGCCAAACCACCACACACAAGCGCGGGCTACCGCCGCCCGGCTGTGTCGGGTCGGTTCTTGTATTAATTTTTTGGACAAAAATTCTTTTAAATTTTTTCAAAAATTATTGTGGGAATTTAAGTCAAATTTGAATTTAAATTTTCCTCTTCCAGTCCATTTTATTCCTAACAGATTAAACAGTCCATATATTTCAAATCTGTTTGAACCCGACAGATTCAAATCTTTCCAGGTTTTTGAACTGCATCTGTTCATAACAGTTGCATATCTGTTAGGCAGTTTGAACAGATTCAAAACTAAGGTTAATCAGTTTTTCAATCTGTTATTTCGGACAGATTCATTTCAAAACTGCCCAGGCAGTTATAGGTTCAAATCTGGACAGGTTTCAAATTGTCCAGCAGTTATCTGTTAAAACAGTCCTAGATTTGTTTAAAATTCAAACTATACATGTACAGTTTGAAAATGCACCTGTTCAGGTTGTTTTCATACCTGTTCGGACAGCATTTTGTGCCTATAAATACTTGACACTTCCAGCAGTCTTGGTATTCGAAAATCAGTCAGAAAAACTTTGTTATTGATGTCCAGATTTTATTTGTTTACATTATTCTTCATATTAGTCATTTAGAGAAATATTCAGAGAGTTATAGAACACATGGTTCTAGTTCGCCGGATAAATTTGTTTGGAGTGCTACTACAAATTTGTGAAGATCATTGTATCCTGGGAGATAGACGCCGCTCAACCGTAAGCACCGTAGCGGGGCGAATCTGTCTTAAGGACAGAGTGTCACACACTCGACTTGGTCTTTTATTTTTCCATTTGGTTTGACAAAATAAATTCTGTAAGTTTTTATTTTATTTTGTTTGAATTAGTTTCAATTTATTTTATTTAGACAGAAGATTGTTTCAACAATCTTAAGACAGATTCGAATTATTCTGTTTACAGAATTTTTCTTTTGTTTCCCTTTTTCTTTCTTCTTTTACAAAAATTATTTTCTGTGGATTTACAAAATAATTGTCACGACCCCACTCCGCGCCTAGTAGAATGGTGCCATGATGGCCAGTAATCTGAGATTACCAAAGGCCACTTACAAGAATCCACACGCAAATCAGAGTATACATATGGGGCTTACAAATGCGGAAGAAATAAAACAAGGCTAAGTAATCCCTAAGAGCAGTGCATAAGTTGAATGAAATGTCATACATCATTACATAGCTTTAATACAACAAATGGAGTACAAAAATACATCTTGACCAAAAGGCTTCTCGGCCATCAAATACAAAATACAATGGAAATAACTAAGAAGCATAATCTTCAAGATGTTGCAAAACACAATCCAAAACACGTCGGCAAACACATCGGCAAGACATCTAGGCGTCGCCGCCGTCTTGCCCATCACCTACATATATATAGAGAGGGTGAGCTTGGATACTCAGTGAATGGTATAAATAATAAAGGGGTTTACATGAATGATATCCAAGATCTTTTAACAAAGCAATACAAGGAATAAATCAAGTTCATCTATCAAATCTTTCGAAGCTTCAAGGGATGCTTACTAACATCAATGTAATACTAGGGATGACATCCCGGACAAACAAACCCACGCGGTAAAACCGTCAGTGGCAAGGCAAGACAAGACAAGCGAGATCTCAAGACAAAGGTGTAGTTGCATTACAGTCCCCGGACACTAAGGACTTGTGCTACAAATGCTTATAGTCCCCTAGCACTTACGGACTTCCAAACTTTGTGCTACAAATGCTTATAGTCCCCTAGCACTTACGGACTTCCAAACTTTGTGCTACAAATGCTTATAGTCCCCTAGCACATACGGACTTCCAAGAATGTCATCAAAGCAAGATACAATATTTGATACGCAAAATAGGGATGATCATTCATGCTTGTAAGTAATATCCGAACAAAGCAAAACAAGGTTTTATCAAAGCTTTATAACATATCTTTATTAAAATACCACTCACATGGTTCTTCAAACGTCGGGGTCAAGGCAAGTCCAAGTCCTACAAACACATGGCAAAAGTCTGTTGAATGCACTTTCAAACAAGCTTCACATGCATACAAAAATGACCTCGGCGTTCTCCAAGAACTAGGTCAAACCAAAACAAACACGGTTTCTCATCTCGGGGAGACATGCTGGGCACTAACCAGGTCTTGGCCGAGGTCCCACACCTTCTCGCCGAGGTGTGGTCCCGAGGGCCACATCCAAGAAAATGAAGTCGGGAAAAATCTGGGTTTTCCCTCTGCTCAAGAACATAAGGAACATGAACATGAAGATCATGGAGGAAATGAATGCAAAGATCATACTTATCATTGTAAAACCTGAGATTTCATGCTACGAGTTGGAAAACGTGGACCTGGGTACCCATACTAGAAGATCCTACGAAAACAAACACAAAAGCATGTAACTTGTTGCAAACTTTCGGATTAAACGAGGCTTTCCCTCAAGAACACTTGAATTTCATACTTTCTTTCAAAACCAACTTTGAATCAATGCATGGCATGCAAAACAGATTCGATCGCACAATGCAGTTAGATGATCAAGAAGAATAACAAGAGTAAATCAAGATTCTCACCTCAGATCAAGGATCTAACGGTTTGAACTCTAAGAATCAAGCTTGCAACCCACTTCTCTCTCTAGAACTCCTCCTTCTTCTCCTAGAGCTTCTCTCTCCTCAAGAACAAAGATTTGAGACAAAATGATTTGCTTCTAGGTCTGCCGGCTGTCTAAAACCTCAGCTCGGACACGTGGCAGTGGTTGGTTGGCTCAACTCGAAAAGGTGATTGATTGAAAAGACAAGACTATGACAAGGCGTGCTCAACAAGCTAGGCGGCAAGGGACTCCGGCGAGCAATGACATCGGCTAACAACAAGACTTCGGCAAGCAAGGGAACAATGACCTCGGCCAGAAAGGACAACACTTGGCCCAGCTGTGCCACACCTCGGCCTAGGTGTGCCACACCTCGGTCTAGGTCGTACCAGTCTAGGGCAAGATCACTTGGGTTCAAGGGTAACACCTCGGCCTAGATAATACACATCTCGGCCTTGGCGATGAACACCTCGGCCAAGATAATGACATCTCGGCCAGTATGCCAGGATGAAGGTGGAGGTCAATCAAAGGGGTTCTAAGGCAGTTCTAGGCTTAAGGTGACCTCGGTTTGGTTGGCCTAGGCTGACTACTCACACCGAACAAAAAGCAAAGCATGCAAACAGCACTTAAGCAACACAAGGACAAAGTCTAAAATGCAACCATAACAAGACAAAGTATATAAATGCATATGAGTATGGCTAAGACAATGTGAGGGTTATTACATCCTACCCTCCTTAAAGAAGTTTGGTCCCCAAACTTGAGTTACCTTGACTCGAGAATAACTCCGGATATCGGACTTTCATTTCCTCTTCCATTTCCCATGTGGCATCCTTGCCGTAATGCTCTTTCCATTCAATTTTCACCATCGATATTGCCTTATTCCTTAACTGCCTCACTTGTCTATCGATAATACACATCGGCTTCTCATTGTAGCCTAAGTCTTCATCAATCACAATCCCAAAATGATCAATCACGTGCAGTGGGTTTCGAATGTACTTCCTCAACATCGAAATGTGAAACACATTGTGAACTTGACTTAATCTTGGCGGCAAAGCAAGTCTGTAGGCAACCGGGTTGACCTTCTCAAGGATTTCAAACGGTCCAATGTAACGAGGTGCTAACTTACCTTTCTCCCCAAATCGGGAAACTCCTTTCATTGGCGAAACTTTCAGGAATACATGATCCCCAACTTTAAACTCTAATTCCTTCCTTCTCTGGTCGGCGTAACTCTTTTGTCGACTCTGAGCGGTCCTGATTCTCTGCTGGATAAGTTTGATCTTTTCAGTTGTCCTTTGAATTAGATCGGGGCCGATCAAAGCTTTATCTCCTACCTCGGTCCAACATGTCGGCGATCTGCACTTCCTTCCATACAGAGCTTCATACGGCGCCGTGCCGATGCTAGCTTGATAACTGTTGTTGTAAGCAAATTCCACTAACGGCAAATGCTCTTCCCAACTCCCCTTGAAATCCAATACACATAGTCTAAGCATATCTTCAAGTGTCTGAATTGTCCTCTCTGTTTGGCCATCGGTCTGAGGATGAAAAGCTGTGCTAAACTTCAACTCTGTCCCCAAGGCTCTTTGTAGACTCTGCCAAAATCTAGAAACAAACTTCGGATCTCGGTCTGACACAATGGACATCGGCACTCCATGAAGTCTCACAATCTCATTCACATATAGTACAGCAAGTCGTTCAACATTGAATGTAGTCTGAACCGGCAAGAAGTGTGCTGACTTGGTTAATCTATCAATTATGACCCAAATTGAATCCATCCCTTTTTGTGTCTTCGGTAAACCAATCACAAAGTCCATGGAGATGTGTTCCCATTTCCACTCAGGAATCGGCAAAGGTTGAAGAAGTCCTGCTGGCCTCTGATGTTCTGCTTTCACTTGTTGGCAATACAAGCACTGGGACACGAACTCGGCTATTTCTCTCTTCATGTTCGGCCACCAAAAGGTCTGCTTCACGTCTTGATACATCTTAGTGTTCCCTGGGTGAACAGTGAATCTGGATCCATGAGAGTCTTGTAAAATTTTCCTTTTCAACTCTGGGACGTCGGCCACACACAATCTTCCTTCAAACTTAAGCACCCCATTTTCAAAGGTGTAACCTGACCTCGGCCTGGTGATAATCTCGTCGGCTGCCTTCTTCAGGAATTCATCCTCCATTTGCCTTGCTTTTACTTCCTCAATGATAGTCGGCTCCACTGAAATCACGGTCAAGCATGCCAGACTTCCCACTGACTTCCTACTCAATGCGTCGGCTACTGAGTTTGCTTTACCTGGGTGATACTGAATCTGCATGTCGTAGTCCTTCAGTAATTCAAGCCACCTTCTCTGCCTCAGATTTAGCTCCTTGAGTGAACAAGTACTTCAAGCTCTGGTGATCTGTAAAAACTTGGCAGGAGGCTCCATACAAGTAATGACGCCAAATCTTCAAAGCGAATACCACGGCTGCTAGCTCTAAATCATGGGTAGGATAATTCTTCTCGTGGGGTTTTAATTGACGAGATGCATATGCTATGACCTTACCCCCTTGCATTAATACACAACCCAAACCCTTATGTGAAGCATCACTGTAAATCTGAAATTCCTCATTACCTGATGGAAGTACAAGAACTGGTGCTGTAACTAGCCTCGTCTTCAACTCTTGGAAGGCTGCCTCTCTATCTTCGGTCCATTCATATGTCACTCCCTTCTGAGTTAAATGTGTCAATGGTACTGCAATCCTTGAGAAGTCCTTTACAAACTTCCTGTAATAACCTGCCAAACCCAGAAAACTACGAACCTCGGACACGTTGGTCGGCGTCGACCAGTTTACCACGGCTTCGATCTTACTGGGATCAACTGAGATACCCTCTTCATCAATCACGTGCCCCAAAAACGAAATGCTAGAAAGCCAAAACTCACACTTACTCAGCTTAGCATACAACTTCCTGTCCCTCAAGGTCTGTAAAGCAAGTCTCAGATGACTCTCATGCTCAATTGTACTCTTGGAGTAGATCAATATGTCGTCAATGAAAACAACCACGAACTCATCTAGATACGGCTTAAAGACTCTGTTCATCATATCCATGAATGCTACAGGTGCATTGGTTACTCCAAAAGGCATTACCAAAAATTCGTAGTGGCCATACCTTGTCCGAAAAGCAGTCTTCTCAACATCCTCGGCTTTAACTTTCAGCTGATGGTAGCCCGACCTAAGGTCAATCTTAGAAAAGACTCGCGCTCCTTGTAGTTGATCTAGCAAATCATCAATCCTAGGCAACGGGTACTTATTCTTAATGGTTACTTTGTTAAGTTCTCTGTAATCAATGCAAAGACGAAGTGTGCCATCCTTTTTCTTCACAAATAGGACTGGCGCTCCCCACGGTGAAGTGCTCGGCCTAACGAAACCCTTATCCAACAATTCTTGTAGTTGCACTTTCAATTCCTTAAGTTCGGCTGGGGCCATTCTATAAGGTGTTTTGGAGATCGGCTGTGTTCCCGACATGATGTCCACAGTAAACTCTATTTCTCTATCGACTAAGTGGCCAGGCAATTCATTTGGAAAGACGTCGGGGAATTCATTGACAACTGGGATATCGGCTAAACTAACATTTCCATTCAGATCACTCAGTATACTACACAAGTACCCATGGCACCCTTTCTGAATTAGCTTATAGGCCTTAGTGGACGAAATCAAGTAAGGTGGGGACACTACACCTTTACCCTGGAAAATAACCTCGGCTTGGTTTGGGGGTCTCAACGTGACATTCTTCGAAACACAATTAATAGATGCATGATTCATTACTAACCAGTCCATTCCTAATATGACGTCAAAGTGGGTCATGTTTAATGGCATCAAATCAACTAATAATTCTACACCCTCAACCACGACAACACACGCCCTATAGATAGATGCAACAATCATAGTTCTCCCAGATGGAGCAGATACACATAACACGTAATCAAGGGGTTCTGGTTCTCTATTCAACTTCTCGGCAAATTTAGCAGATATAAATGAATGCGTAGAGCCCGAATCAATCAATATGTATGCATCTTGAGAGCAGATTGGGAGTATACCTGACACTACTGTCTCAGCATTCTGGGTGTCTCCTGGCACTAGCGCGAAAACCCTGCCCTGCCTCATCTGTGCCCTTCCGACGTTACTTCCCTGTGCAGAGCCCGAGGTGCTTCCATTTTTCTTACCATCATCAGTCCTTGACTTCGGACAGTCTCTCACACGATGACCCATTTCTCCACATTCAAAACAGGCACCTGACGCCCAACGGCAAACCCCGGAATGCGGCTTCCCACAACTTGCACACATCGGCTTAGCATTACCTTCCTGGTTCGAGTTGCTGGTGCTGCCCACATTTGCTTTCTTCTTAGCGTTAAACGGAACTCGGCGGTTATCATAATTCTGCCTCTTCCTCTGATTCTCTCCTACATTCTGATATCGGTTCAAGTTAGCTTCTACAAGAATAGCCTTGTCCAAGACTCCGGCATAAGTCGGCATGTTGAGCATGTTGACTCTATCCTGTATCGGTCCACACAATCCGCTTTCGAACTTCCTAGCTTTCCTATATTCATCACTGACCATATGAGGCGCGTACCTCGCCAATTCGGTGAAAGCACGGTCGTATTCTGCTACTGTCTTGTTTCCTTGTGTCAGAGTCTGAAATTCTGTGGTCTTGCGATCTCGGACACTAAGGGGAAAATGCTTGTTGTAAAACAGCTCCAAGAATCTGGCCCAAGTTAAGTCAGGATTTCCTTCTCGGGTCATCATCCACCATCTTCGGGCGTCATCGTCTAACGTAAATGCGGCCAATGCCACCTTCTGTGCATCGGTGCTGGGGAAAATCTCAAACAGCTTCTCCATTCCTAAAACCCACGCTTCGGCTTTCATCGGCTCTATGCCCCCTTGAAACCTCGGCGGGTTCATCTTCTTGAACTCCTTAATCAAAGTCATAGTTCCATCCCCATACAAGGCTGGCTGTGGAGGCGCTTGAGGCACTGGAGGAGGTGGAGGCGGAACTGTATGTCGGCCATTCGTCTGTTCGGCCTGGGTAGATGTAGCACTAGCATTCTGTTGTCTCACTTGTCTCAGCTCCCGAGTTAAACCTTCAACCAATCTTTCTAATCGGTCCAATCGGTCTTCTGATTGATCTCGGCCAACTGGTGGTCTTCCTCTCCTCATCGTGCTATGAGTATGCAAAATGTGACTTTAAAACGAAATGAGCAATAAGGTATGTATGCAAGCAACAAGCAGTTATGCCGAGATGATGCACATATTGTCAAGCAGCAAGCAACATGGTGCAATCCTAACATCTTTCTAAGGGAAATCCTATGCTCTTTAGGACTCAAAGTGTGTGAATAACGTTCTATGAGGAACTTGTGCTTTGATACCAATCTGTCACGACCCCACTCCGCGCCTAGTAGAATGGTGCCATGATGGCCAGTAATCTGAGATTACCAAAGGCCACTTACAAGAATCCACACGCAAATCAGAGTATACATATGGGGCTTACAAATGCGGAAGAAATAAAACAAGGCTAAGTAATCCCTAAGAGCAGTGCATAAGTTGAATGAAATGTCATACATCATTACATAGCTTTAATACAACAAATGGAGTACAAAAATACATCTTGACCAAAAGGCTTCTCGGCCATCAAATACAAAATACAATGGAAATAACTAAGAAGCATAATCTTCAAGATGTTGCAAAACACAATCCAAAACACGTCGGCAAACACATCGGCAAGACATCTAGGCGTCGCCGCTGTCTTGCCCATCACCTACATATATATAGAGAGGGTGAGCTTGGATACTCAGTGAATGGTATAAATAATAAAGGGGTTTACATGAATGATATCCGAGATCTTTTAACAAAGCAATACAAGGAATAAATCAAGTTCATCTATCAAATCTTTCGAAGCTTCAAGGGATGCTTACTAACATCAATGTAATACTAGGGATGACATCCCGGACAAACAAACCCACGCGGTAAAACCGTCAGTGGCAAGGCAAGACAAGACAAGCGAGATCTCAAGACAAAGGTGTCATTGCATTATAGTCCCCGGACACTAAGGACTTGTGCTACAAATGCTTATAGTCCCCTAGCACTTACGGACTTCCAAACTTTGTGCTACAAATGCTTATAGTCCCCTAGCACATACGGACTTCCAAGAATGTCATCAAAGCAAGATACAATATTTGATACGCAAAATAGGGATGATCATTCATGCTTGTAAGTAATATCCGAACAAAGCAAAACAAGGTTTTATCAAAGCTTTATAACATATCTTTATTAAAATACCACTCACATGGTTCTTCAAACGTCAGGGTCAAGGCAAGTCCAAGTCCTACAAACACATGGCAAAAGTCTGTTGAATGCACTTTCAAACAAGCTTCACATGCATACAAAAATGACCTCGGCGTTCTCCAAGAACTAGGTCAAACCAAAACAAACACGGTTTCTCATCTCGGGGAGACATGCTGGGCACTAACCAGGTCTTGGCCGAGGTCCCACACCTTCTCGCCGAGGTGTGGTCCCGAGGGCCACATCCAAGAAAATAAAGTCGGGAAAAATCTGGGTTTTCCCTCTGCTCAAGAACATAAGGAACATGAACATGAAGATCATGGAGGAAATGAATGCAAAGATCATACTTATCATTGTAAAACCTGAGATTTCATGCTACGAGTTGGAAAACGTGGACCTGGGTACCCATACTAGAAGATCCTACGAAAACAAACACAAAAGCATGTAACTTGTTGCAAACTTTCGGATTAAACGAGGCTTTCCCTCAAGAACACTTGAATTTCATACTTTCTTTCAAAACCAACTTTGAATCAATGCATGGCATGCAAAACAGATTCGATCGCACAATGCAGTTAGATGATCAAGAAGAATAACAAGAGTAAATCAAGATTCTCACCTCAGATCAAGGATCTAACGGTTTGAACTCTAAGAATCAAGCTTGCAACCCACTTCTCTCTCTAGAACTCCTCCTTCTTCTCCTAGAGCTTCTCTCTCCTCAAGAACAAAGATTTGAGACAAAATGATTTGCTTCTAGGTCTGCCGGCTGTCTAAAACCTCAGCTCGGACACGTGGCAGTGGTTGGTTGGCTCAACTCGAAAAGGTGATTGATTGAAAAGACAAGACTATGACAAGGCGTGCTCAACAAGCTAGGCGGCAAGGGACTCCGGCGAGCAATGACATCGGCTAACAACAAGACTTCGGCAAGCAAGGGAACAATGACCTCGGCCAGAAAGGACAACACTTGGCCCAGCTGTGCCACACCTCGGCCTAGGTGTGCCACACCTCGGTCTAGGTCGTACCAGTCTAGGGCAAGATCACTTGGGTTCAAGGGTAACACCTCGGCCTAGATAATACACATCTCGGCCTTGGCGATGAACACCTCGGCCAAGATAATGACATCTCGGCCAGTATGCCAGGATGAAGGTGGAGGTCAATCAAAGGGGTTCTAAGGCAGTTCTAGGCTTAAGGTGACCTCGGTTTGGTTGGCCTATGCTGACTACTCACACCGAACAAAAAGCAAAGCATGCAAACAGCACTTAAGCAACACAAGGACAAGGTCTGAAATGCAACCATAACAAGACAAAGTACATAAATGCATATGAGTATGGCTAAGACAATGTGAGGGTTATTACAATAATATTATGGTTGGAAAAACAAATAGTGATTATATGCTATTTGACAGATAGTAGTAATATATTGTCTATTTTCTTTGACAACTAGTAGTAATATACTGGTGTCATTAATAATTCAGAATATATATTTGTGGAATTTTTTCAGAAATTAATTTTGGTTTTTAGAAATTATTTTCTGAGTTTTCATTAATTAAAATTCTATATCAGTATTTTAATTATTGAAGTGTTACAGAAATTTAATTTTCTGTGTGGAATTAATTTTGTTAAATAAAATTTTATTTTATTTCCAAATTAATTGAAAAATAAAAGTTACATTTTTGTTTCTTTTATTTTTTACAGAATTTAATTCTGTGAATTTGGATTAATTTTCTGTGTAGTATAAATTCTAATTATAATTTAAAATTCATGGCTACTGAAACAAATGCTCAAACAAGTACTACTGTGGTGGTTGCAATTGCGCCAACCCCCTCTCCGATTGTGACAGTACCGGTAAATCATGGTGAAAAGCCAGAGAAGTTCTCAGGAACTGATTTTAAAAGATGGCAACAGAAAATGTTGTTCTATCTTACAACTCTAAACCTAGCTCGTTTCCTCCGTGAGGATGCTCCTATTCTAAAAGAGGATGAAACCGACCGGCAAGTGGTTGCTGCGGTTGATGCCTGGAAACATGCTGATTTCCTTTGCTACATCTTGAACGGACTTAACAACACATTATACAACGTCTACAGTCCTATCAAAACAGCAAAGGAACTTTGGGAGTCTTTGGAGAAAAAATACAAAACGAAAGATGTCGGCTCAAAGAAATTTGTGGTTGGCAAATTCCTGGACTTTGTAATGGTTGATTCTAAAACTGTGATCAGCCAAGTTCAAGATCTCCAACTCATTCTGCATGACATTTATGCAGAAGGCATGTCTCTCAATCAATCCTTCCAAGTTGCAGCCTTAATTGAGAAATTACCATAAGACTAGAAGGAATTCAAGAACTACCTCAAACACAAGCGCAAAGAAATGTCTTTGGAAGAATTAATTGTGCATTTGAGGATTGAGGAGGATAACCGCAATTCTGAAAAGCGGGCTGGTAAGCATCATATGGAGTCTAAGGCAAATGTGGTGGAACATGCTTCAAAAAACAAGAAACGGAAGTCTTCTGGAGAAAGTTCATCACTGGGCTCTAAAGGGAGGGAAAATAAAAAGTACAAGTTTAATGGCAAATGTTACATCTGTGACAAAGAGGGACATCGGGCCAAAGATTTCCGTAGCAAAGGCAAAAACAAAAGAAGAACAAGCAAGAAGCCTGCTCAAGCCCATATGGCCGAAGTGGACAATATTTTCAATGGTGTAGATGACATCAATCTTTCTACAGTTGTTTCTGAGGCAAATCTTGTTGGAAATCCTAAAGAATGGTGGGTGGACACTGGTGCTACTCGCCATATCTGTGCCGACAAAAAGATGTTCACATCTTATTCAACAGTGGACAATGGTGAACAACTTTTTATGGGCAACTCCTCAACTTCCAAAGTTGAAGGACAAGGGAAGATTGTTCTAAAGATGACATCTGGAAAGGAACTCACTCTCAACAATGTGCTGCATGTATCGGACATTCACAAAAATCTTGTTTCCGGATCTTTATTAAGTAAGAATGGGTTTAGGCTAGTATTTGAGAGTGATAAATTTGTATTTAGTAAGAATGGGATATATGTAGGAAAATATTACATGTCTGATGGCCTTTTTAAGATGAATGTAATGACCATTGTACCCCCAGTTATTAATAAAAATACATTTTCTTCTTACTTGCTTGAGTCTTCAAATTTATGGCATGGTAGACTAGGAAATGTTAATTATGGATCTTTACGTAGATTAATTAATATGGAATGTTTACCTAAATTTGACATTGATTCAAATCATAAATGTGAAATTTGCGTTGAGGCAAAATTATCTAAAACTCCTTTTCATTCAATTGAAAGAAGTACGGAACCACTTGAATTAATTAATAGTGACATTTGTGATTTTAAATCAATTCAAACAAGAGGTGGGAAAAAGTGGTTTATCACTTTTATAGATGACTATACTAGATATAGTTATGTTTATTTAATTCAAACCAAGGATGAAGCTTTAGAAACTTTCATTCCATATAAGAATGAAGTTGAAAATCAACTTGGTAAGAAAATCAAGAAACTTAGAAGTGATAGAGGTGGTGAATATGAATCACCTTTTGGTGAATTTTGTAAAGAACATGGAATAATTCATCAAACCACCGCTCCTTACTCACCTCAGCAAAATGGAATTGCTGAAAGAAAAAATAGAATTTTAAAAGAAATGATGAATGCCATGTTAATAAGTTCTGAATTACATCAGAACTTGTGGGGGGAAGCAATACTTTTTGCTAATTATATTTTAAATAAAGTACCTCGAAAGAAAGTGAATCAAACACCTTATGAGTTGTGGCATGGAAGAGTACCATCCTACAAATACTTAAAAGTGTGAGGGTGTTTGGCTAAAGAAGCTATGTCCAGTCCTGAAGCTCCTTTATGGAAAGAAGCTGTCAATAGTGAAGTTGAATCCATCTTGCAAAATTACACTTGGGAATTGGTGTATTTGCCACCAGGTTGCAAACCTCTTGGGTACAAGTGGATTTTCAAAACAAAAATGAAAGCGGATGGATCAATTGACAAATACAAGGCAAGACTTGTGGTCAAAGGGTTTAGACAAAAAGAAGGTCTTGATTACTTTGACACATACTCACCAGTTACTAGAATAACATCCATTAGAATGCTAATTGCTATTGCGTCTTTATACAATTTAGAAATTCATCAAATGGATGTGAAAACCGCTTTCTTAAATGGTGAGTTAGATGAAGAAATTTACATGGAACAACTAGAAGGTTTTTCTGTTCCAGGAAAAAAAAAAGAAAGTGTGCAAATATGTTAAATCATTATATGGTTTAAAACAGGTGCCAAAGCAATGGCATGAGAAATTTGACAAGGCAATGATGTCAAATGGATTTAAAATTAATGAGTGTGACAAATGTGTTTATATTAAAAACACAGACAAAGGTTATGTCATTGTATGTCTTTATGTAGATGATATGCTTATCATAGGTAGTAATAATGATATGATTAAAACTACCAAGAAAATGTTGAATAAACATTTTGACATGAAAGACATGGGCATTGCTGATGTAATTCTTGGTATGAAAATTACCAAAACATCGGAAGGATATGCTTTGTCACAATCTCATTACATTGAGAAAATACTTGACAAATTCAGCAAAGACGATGGTCATCTTGCTAGAATACCTGTAGATGTTAATTTGTTTCTATCCAAGAATGTATAAGAAAGTATTTCTCAAATTAGAGTATGCCCAAATTATTGGAAGCTTAATGTACTTGATGAACTGCACTCGTCTAGATATAGCTTATGCAGTAAGTAAATTAAGTAGATATACGAGTAATCCAGGAGTAGAACACTGGAAAGCAATTATAAGGGTTCTAAGGTATCTCCGATTTACTTGTAATATTGGCCTGAATTATACTAGATATCAAGTAGTACTTGAAGGATACTGTGATGCAAATTGGATATCAGATACTAGAGACTCAAAGTCCACCAGTGGGTATGTCTTTACTCTTGGTGGGGCTGCTGTATCTTGGAAATCTTCCAAACAAACTTGCATTGCTAGGTCTACTATGGAATCAGAATTCATAGCTTTAGACAAAGCTGGGGAAGAATCAGAATGGCTTCACCACTTCCTTGAAGATATTCTAATATGGCCAAAACTGGTGCCTGCTATTTGCATACATTGTGATAGTCAATCAACAATAGGTAGAGCACAGAGTCATATGTATAACGGTAAGTCGCGACACACACGTCGTCGACATAATACCGTAAGACAATTACTCTCTAATGGAATTATTTCCATTGAATATGTGAAGTCTAAAGACAACATAGCGGATCCACTAACCAAAGGGTTAGCAAGAGAGTTAGTTGAGAATTCATCGAGGGGAATGGGACTTAAGCCTATTAAATAAAGAGTTACCAGAACGGCAACCCAGCCTAGTTGACTGGAGATCCCAAGATCTAGGTTCAAAGAGACAACCGAGTTGTGTATGACTCAGAAGGATCACTGGGGAGTCTAACTCCTACCCATTTCTATGATGAAATAGTGATGTCTGTAGCGTTTTAGGTTAAGTAATAGTTTTAATGATTCTTATATCTAGGTAAACCTTGTGGAGTATGGCAGGATACTCTTCATAAGAATCACCTATGTGAGTGTGAATTGGGCCGGTTCTGTGAGATTTGTGAAGGGCTACAATTCTCTAGAGCACTCATGAAAGACCAGGTTGTTCAGGGCCAAAATGAACACAATAGTGAGAACTAAACTGTGTCTAGGGATATGCTGTGTGAGTTCTATTGTCTTGGTTTACACAAACGGCTGAACAGTTCAAGACATTATGTACACTAATTAGCTAGTAAATCCGATAGTGTCTCATAAGGGAAGGTTCAAAGCCAAAAGCTACCTATCCTTTGCAGAATATTTCCAATTTCTGTACTCTTTGTAATTAGATCATGTTGTTGCATTTTCTCTCCGTCAAATTCCATTCATGTGGGAGATTGTTGGAAAATTAGTTTTATTAGGCTTATTTTGGGCCAACTTTGAGCCCAAAATTGAGTGGGCCCCAAACGTCTTTTGGGGCGGGTTCGAAGAGGTGACGTGTTCCTTGCCGTGTGGCAAGTCACACGGTGAAGACAGTTCGTCAAAACATTTATGAGTGAATCGGAAGTTGACGTCATTTTTCGGGTTCGATGAATGGACATTTAAAGATTTAAATGTGGGTTTTCTTTTAATGGGTTGTCCTACATTAAAACTTTAAGAGAGCTTTTTTGTGTATAGAAGCTCTAGACTACAACACTTGGGTTGGGCCCCAAGGGGCACCCTAAGTTTGTAGAAGGGAGGAGTTATGGACAAAGTGAACCTTAGGACAAACCACTACGCACGCGTGTGCACGCCGCCACCGTCCGTCCGGCCGAGCCAAGCCGTGCCGTGCTGTACCGGGCGCGGGGTGTGGGTTGTGGGTCGGGTCGGGTCGGTTCTTGTATTAATTTTTTGGACAAAATTTCTTTTAAATTTTTTCAAAAATTATTGTGGGAATTTAAGTCAAATTTGAATTTAAATTTTTCTCCTCCAATCCATTTTATTCCTAATAGATTAACCAGTCCATACATTTCAAATTTATTTGAACCCGGATAGATTCAAATCTGTCCAGGTTTTTGAACTGCATCTGTTCATAACAGTTGCATATCTGTTAGGCAGTTTGAACAGATTCAAAACTAAGGTTAATCAGTTTTTCAATCTGTTATTTCGGACAGATTCATTTCAAAACTGCCCAGGCAGATACAGGTTCAAATCTGAACAGGTTTCAAACTGTCCAGTAGTTATCTGTTAAAACAGTGCCAGATCTGTTTAAAATTCAAACTATACATGTACAGTTTGAAAATGCACCTGTTCAGGTTATTTTCATACCTATTCGGACAGCATTTTGTGCCTATAAATACTTGACACTTCTAGCAGTCTTGGTATCCGAAAGTCAGTCAGAAAAACTTTGTTCTTGCTGTCCAGATTTTATTTGTTTACATTATTCTTCATATTAGTCATTTAGAGAAATATTCAGAGAGTTATAGAACACAATGTTCTAGTTCGCAGGATAAATTTGTTTGGAGTGCTACTACAAATTTGTGAAGATCATTGTATCTTGGGAGATAGACGCCACTCAACCATAAGCACCGTAACAGGGCGAATCTGTCTTAAGGACAGAGTGTTACACACTCGACTTGGTCTTTTATTTTTCTATTCGGTTCAACAAAATAAATTCTGTAAGTTTTTATTTTGTTTTGTTTGAATTAGTTTCAATTTATTTTATTTACATAGAAGATTATTCCAACAACACACACACACACACACACCCCAAAAAAAGAAAAAGAAAAGAAAAAAAAAACTTCACTGCTACCAATTTAGGCCAAAAACACCAGCAACTGATCACATCATAAGACATAAACCCCCGAACATCACCTATCACCGTTAATACAAAATGTAACCTGCTCCAAATTCGATATTAAATCATTCACCGAGAAGAACATATCAGATGAATGAAGCTTTACCAATAAAGCTACGCTTACTTTTACAAGCTCACACAGTTTACCCGGACTCGGTTGATGGCTACTAAAGATACAATCATTTCTATGCTTCCAAACAGACCAAAGTACCGAACATAACAATTTTCCAAACCTACAATTCAAACTTTCTAAACTTAAACCTTAACTACCATTGTAGTAAGCCTTCCACTGACCCTGGTATTACCCATTGAAACCCCCCGCCAACTCATCATTTAAGACCCAACTTTCCAACCAAAAGGGCAAAATAGTAGAATATGATTTAGAGTTTCAGCATCAGAATTACTAAACACATAGGCAGTGTTAGCATTCAAAATCAGCACGCCAATTCTTTGTAGAAACTCTTAATTCTTCCTTACCATGCTAATCAAGCAAAAAAATTGAGCTTTATGAGGAGTGACATTATGCAACAACATCCCAGGACAAGAGACATTCAGCCCAAGGGCAGACTCAGACTATAAAGACTGAATGCACCATAAACTAACCTAAGGATGAGACAACTCATCTAATGTGATCAACAAAACCAACTCTAAGGATTGGAAAAAGCAATAGAAATAATACTACTCCAAATCCTTGAAAAAACAGAAGGTCCATAAGATGGGAACCATCTACCTCCCTCAACTTTGTAAATGCTGTTGTTATGAGAGTAGAAAGAGAAGAGAAAAGAGAACTCTTTGTATTCAATCTATGTTAATGAATACGTACACACTCCTTTATATAGGAGAGCAGATAAGTATATACAGAGAATATACTATAACAGATAGGTACAAATAATATCCTAATATATCTTAATATACTAGATATACTATAGTAACACCCCCCTTTAAGCTCAAGGTGGTAACGCAGATATCAAGTTGAGCTTGGAAAGTAAATCAGAAAATTATCCTGAAGTATGAGCCTTGGTGAAAATGTCAGTAGTCTGATCGACAGAGTTAACAAAGATAAGACAAATAGTGCCACTAGTAACGTGTTGCCGGATGAAGTGACAATCAATCTTAATATGCTTGGTGCGATCATGGAAGACATCATTATGTGCAATCTAAATAGTGCTCTGATTGT
Source organism: Camellia granthamiana (assembly GCA_036172215.1). NCBI lineage: Eukaryota > Viridiplantae > Streptophyta > Magnoliopsida > Ericales > Theaceae > Camellia > Camellia granthamiana. The sequence goes on along the minus strand of CM069916.1, from coordinate 108,048,430 downwards.
CACAATAGAGGGTAGTGGCAGCAGGATGGAGAACTCTCATATCAGTCAGAAGCCAACGAAGCCACACAAGCTCTTGAGTAGTATCCGCAAGAGCACGATACTCAGCAATAGGACTAGAACGAGCAACAAGAGTTTGCTTCTTGCTACGCTAGGTAATGAAAGAATTACCTAAGAAAAAGCACTGTAGTAGAGCGGTGGTCAGTAGGATCTCGGGCCCAATTAGCATAAGAAAATGCATGTAGCTGTAGAGAAGAGTGTGCTGAGTAGTGAAGACCATGGAACATAGTGCCTTTTAGATAGTGCAAAATGCAATCTAGAGCATCATAGTGCGGAGAGCAAGAAGCACCATGAATTGATTAACAATGTGAACAACATAGGCAATGTCTGGATGAGTAACCGTGAGATAGACAAGACTGCCAACTAGTTGACGATATAAAGTAGCATCAGATAATAGGTGACCATCAAGAGGTGTTGGACGAGTCTGAGGATTAACTGGAGTAGTAGCAGCCTTGCAATTGGTAAGACCAGCACAAGCCAAGAGATTATAGATATACTTGGCTTGTGTTAGAAAGTAAACAGAAAGATCATGAGAAATTTCCAAGCCGGGGAAATAGCTAAACAAACCCAAATCTTTCTTCTCAAACTGGTGACTGAGGAACTGTTTGAGACTAGAGATACCATTGTGTCAATACTAGTAATGATCATATCATCCACATAGAGAAGAAGAAGAATAATGCCATGCTCTGTCTGACATATAAACAAGGCAGAATCATAAGCACTGGAGGAGAAGCCAAAGTCATGAATAGTAGAACTAAACTTGGCAAACCAGGCACGAGGAGCTTGTTTCAAACCATACAAAGTACGACGAAGTTTGCAAACTTTGATAGATGGAACAGAGGAACCAAGTAGAGGTTGCATATAAACTTCCTCAGTGAGATCACCATTGAGAAAGGCGTTTTTGACATCCATCTGAGAAAGACCCCAGTGGCGAGCAGCAGCAACTGTTAATAAGCTACGAATTGAAGTAAGACGAGCAACATGAGCAAATGTTTCCTCACAGTCAATCCCATACTCTTAAGTGAATCCCCAGGAAACGAGACAAGCTTTGTAACGTTCAATGGAACCATCATAATGAGTTTTGATCTTATAAACCCATTTACAACTAACAGCCGTCTTGCCAGGAGGAAGATCAACCACATCCCAAGTATAAGCTTTATCCAAAGCCTGCAGTTCATTAGTCATAGCTTGCTGCCAAAGAGGGTTAGAACAAGCCTCACGATAGGAAGTAGGTTCATGAGTGGAAAAAAGCAGTGGAACCAACAATATAATCACGGAGAAGAACATAAGGTTGTTTTACCGAGTGGAATGATGATTTGCTAGAAGGCAGTGGACCAAAATCTGCATCAAATTCAGGTAGGCATAGGCAGCTGTGAAGGCAGTGGACCAAAATCTGCATTAGATTCAGGTGACAACAAGTCTATAGAAAGATCACTAAAAAACAGGGAATTGGTGGACTGTGGTAAATGAAACTTAAACAAAGTAGAGAACATTTTATGTTCCCAGAAAACCACATTACGAGAAATACGAAGACGCTTGGAGATTAGATCCCAACAATGATACCCTTTATGTTTTTTACCATATCCCAGAAAACAGCAAAGACGAGAACGAGGTTCTAGTTTAGTGTGTTCATGAGGTTGAAGGAGAATAAAACAAGCAGAGTCAAAAACTTTAAGAGTGGTGTATGTAGGAGGAGAACCATATAGACGTTCATAAGGAGAGAGATTGGCTATGAGAAAAGTAGGCACACGATTTATGGTGTACATAGCAGTGAGAACATCTTCCCCCCAAAACTTTTCGAGACATGAAGAGGAGATGAGAAGGGCTCGAGTACTGTCTAGAATATGACGATGCTTTCTTTCAGTGCGACCATTTTGTTAGGATGTGCCTACACAAGAACAATGAGATTGGGTACCATGTGCCCGAAGACAGGAAAGAAAATCCGAATCCAAGTATTCCATAGGGTTATCAGAACAAAATATTTTAATAGTTTGAGAAAATTGAGTATGGACCATGGCAAAAAAATCATAATAAATTTGTTTAAGTTCAGACCGATTTTTGAGAAGAAATATCCAAGTATAACAAGAAAAATCATCAACAAAAATCACAAAATATCTAGACCCCCCATGGTCGGGGTGGGGGAGGGTCCCCAAATATCTGAATGCACAAGAGCAAATGGAGCAAGAGAAACAGAATTACTTTTATTAAAAGGTAATGAAGGATGTTTAGCAATTTGACAAGGTAAAAAATCAACATTTTCAGAATCAACACGACCTAACCGACCACTAGAAACCAAAGTTTTAAATGACTAAAAGAGACATGTCCTAAACGACAATGCCAAAGATAAAAAGAAGATATAGAAGTAGAAGCAGCGGAAGAGGCAACAGAAGCAACAGTGGATGATTTAGATGGAATGTAAAGATGAAGAAGCTCAAACAGACATCCATGCCTATGGCCTATCTGTAGACACCCTATTTTTGACCGCCCATAAGACTCAGACGCTTGGTTCAATGCACTCGATGATGAAAGTTGAATTGTGAATTTGCAGCGATTCAGAATCAATCAGGCTTCCGAAACAACCTCACATCTTCACCATTTACCCTTGTTTGAACCCATGAGTTTCATTTTTGGACCATTTCTCACAATGAGCTAAGTTTGAACCAAAAAACAGGGGAGGCCATCAAGGCTCAGCCGTGCATCAGTGATAGTCGGCCGGCCTTCGATGGCGATAAACATTGTTCTGGGCGGGACGCCGCCAGCTGTCCATTTTTGAAGATATTTATCACCTTTTGAGCTCGAATTCTATAAAACTGAAGCTCTGGAATTGTTTTGAGGGTTGAACAAAATTCTAGAAGTGATATATACACCTTAAGAGCTCTTGACTCCTCCTTCTTCCATTGCAAGGCATCTTTGAGCTAACCTAGCTTGCTTATACCACCTATACACACCATATACAACCTTGTCTTACTACCCTAAAGCCTTGGTTGATCTTGGAGAAGTGTAATTCAAGCTTGAGAGTGCATTGAAACTAAGTTTGGAACATCAACAACAAGCTTACTTCTTGAAAAGTATAAGCTTGTTTTCTCTTCTTTTGTCTTCATTTCTATCATTTACTTCATACTTCTTGCTGTTTTGGATTGATTTGAGCTTGTTTGAAGTGTTTGGAGTTGGGTTTGAAAAGTTACCAAAAGGGTAGAGAGAGCTTGCTCTTTCTATACCTTTATTTATAACTCAAACCATCTCCTTTTCACTCTTTTCCTTTGGTATTTACACTGATTTTCAGAGCTTTTGAAAGGCTAAAACCATGTTTTGAAGTTTCAAAAGTGGAGGGGTTAGCCACCCCTCCTTATCTTTGTTTATTAGCCTTAATTCTAATCTTCATTGTCTAGCTTTTCAACCCCTTTCTTGCATGTTTTACCTCTGATTTTCATGTATTTAGGGCTTCAGGTTGTCTAGGTCTTTGTAATTGGTTCATGCCTTGTTTAATACACTTGTGGCCTCATTAAGTTGGCATACTTCTTGTTTGATATGCTTTCTTTGTTCATTTTCCATGTTTGGAGCCTGAGTTTACTAATCAATCAATCATTCCATATCTTTCATTCTTGAGAATGGTTTCAACCAATTGAGGTTGTTTAATGCATGTATAGGAGACCTACACTTAATGGCTTAATCTCTTCGGAGATTCATTGTCAATGGTGTAGTCTCCTTCTCATGTTTTAGAAGGACCTCTTGTTTGACATCACTTGTTGTTTAAAGGACTTTAACATCACATTTGGACAAATGGACTAATGAATGGAAATGACCTAAACAATTGGCTTAAAACTTGGATCAACACACTTAAAGAAAATGGCTTAATAACATGAACTTGGCCAGATGTTATGCCAAATTTCTTGTGTCAAGGGTCATGAAGTATCAATTCATAGTGTTTTTGATGTCCTTGAAGCGTTTTAACTTCCTTTTTTGAGTTCATTCCATGACAAAAAGGGAGGGGTGGTCCATTTGCATTTCACTCATTGATTTTTTTGGTCCAAAATGATATCCGAGGTCATCAAGCCATCATATTTCTCATTGATGGTTTTGGAGTCAATCCAAACCTTCTCTTGAGGTTTTCCTATGACAGAGAAAGAATAAAGGACAAACAGAGGTTAAAAATGCTCTATCTACACTGATTTCACCTCAGAGCACAGAAACAGAGTTTTGCGCCAAATCAATGCACGGCTGGCCTTCTGTAGGCCTGACCGGCCATCAGTAATGCACAGCCGGCCCTTGGTGTGTGGCCAGCAATGCAATTTTGCAGAAACAGAGGCAATGGCTGAAGGTGAAACAGAGGTGGTCTAGGCAGACAAAGTAGCTTTCAGGCAACGTGCATACAACCTCCATCCATCTTCCTTGGTGCACATAATCGAATGCGTTTGATCGTTTAATTGTTTCATTAGCATAATGAATTGTGTTGTAACATTTAAATAGTCTAATTAGTTGTAGCTAATTATTTGGTGTTGTGATATTTAATTAACTTAGCCTAATTAATTTCTTTTAATTAGTTAGCTTACTAATTAATTCATTCAAGTGTTGTAATAATAATTAGTTGATTAGTTTAACTAGTTATTCATTTTGGTTTGTAATAATTAGCTTAATTAGCTTAGCTTAGCTTTAATTAGTTAGTTAGCTTTATTCATTCAGACTCTCATTCGTGAGAGCAAAATGTAATAATGTGTATGTCTTCCAACCCCACATCTTTCTCTCTTTTATTTATCCGCTTTCGATGGTTAGATTGGAGACATATTTCAAATAACATATCTTATGCTTGCATCCATTCATTTTGTATTGCATGCACCGAGGCTCGGCGTATCATTCAAATTGCATTGTCGTTTCAATACTTCGATGAATACGTGCTTAGACCACATGTCTTGAATTCATATGCCATATTAGTAGGAATCAGGCATTATTGCATGTGTTGCATTAGTCATTTAGCATAGTTAGGAATCATGCATTTTTCTAACTTTATTTTCTTTTGGCTAGGAGTACTAGGTAAGTTTTTAGTGCTTTAGCATACTTGCATAAGTGTGAGTGATTGTCATCACTAGCATGCTTACCATGAGGCTAAATGCTTATTTGATAAACTGTTTGAATGCCTGTGGATGAAGGCTTGTTGCTTGAATTGAAACGATTCATGAATGTACATTTTAAGCCCACTATGTCTAGTGGCAAATTCATAATTTTAAGCCCACTTGAGGTGGCAAACTCGCAAACTTTAAGCCCACTTGAGGTGGCAAATTCAAACCATTTTTACAAAACAAACATGAAATTGAATTGTTCCAATTCGGGCAAATTAGTCTATACTTGCTTGTGCGCATCACATAGTAAAGCTATCTAAATAACCGGAACAAGAACACATAATGTTGATAAAAAAATCATATCATGATTAGTAGAGGCCGATCTTTGATCGGGCGAGCTGGGATGCTCAATTCATGACCTTCCCCTCTCGTACCCAAGTTCCCAAACCGAGGCAACTTTGGTGATAATGGACATGTGGCCTTCGGCACAAGTCATGGGTTTCCTAAATTTCTGAAAAATAAATAAAACATTTAGGTGGTGACTCTGTATCTGGCAAAGCAGTTTAATTTTCGCATTTTGATCCCAAAATCGATTTTCCAAAAGGTTTGCCAGATTTGGACTCTTTGGTATTTATCAATTTCACATTACACTTGTGAGAGTAGATTCAAAACCACAGGAGTTCGAACTATAGGGCTTTCTTTCAAACCTTCCGAAAGGGGGCGCGAAAAAGCTGAGCTACACTATCCCAAGGATCTAATTCATCTGAGGGTCTTGCACCAAACAACCATTTGCCGAAAAAGTGACAATGAGACCAAGTTCACATAATTGACCAATAGAGATAAGGTTTAATTTAAGAGCAGGAATGGAATAAACATTAGAAAGAGATACAGTGGAAGCAGCAATTTGACCAATGTGACTAACAAACATATAAGAACCATCAGCAGTATGTATACAGGGAACAGAAGAGGATGATGAGATATAAGAAAATATAGTAGAATCAGAGGTCATATGATTACAGCAGACGGAATCAAAATACCATGAAGGATTACTTGATGTGACCGAAAGAGCAGGAGAAAGAAGAGTGCTATAACGATCCCAGTTTTGACCCGACACTTGTGGTAGTTCGGACTCAGGCTTATGGTTTCTGAGTATCGTTCATTGTCTTTTACTCTTTATTCCACATTAAATTTGGTTATTTGGACATGTTGAGTGTGTTTGGAACAGGTTGGTTGCTTAGTTTTCAAACCTTATGCTGCCCAGAATTTTGGTCCTCCGCTCGAGCGGGCTTTCTTGTGCTCGAGCGGGGTTTGCAAACCCTCAGTACTTTACATGTCTGCAAAAATACTGGAGGGGTGTTTTCTACACTCGAGCAGCGTTTCTTACGCTCGAGAGGGTGGGCGCTCGAGCATCCCTTCTTACACTCGAGCGGTTTGTCTGTTGTCTGTAAAAGTACTGGAGGTGTGTATTATGTGCTCGAGCGGGCCACTTTTTACGCTCGAGCGGAACGACTTATTGTGTCTAATGCTCGAGCGTCAACTCTTCCACTTGAGCGGACTGTGTGTATATCAGATCGCGAAAATGACTTTTTATATCACTTTTTTAGATCTTTTCTTCTAAAAACCCTAAAGTGAGACCTTTTCTCTCTAAAATACTCTGTCTCTCTCTCTCTTTACTTTTTCTCCTTGATCCGTTGATCTCTCTGCCCTTGTGTCTTTGAAAAAAGGATAGAACATTTCAAGATCTACACTTTGATCCGAATAGAGTTAAGTTTGGACATCTTTGAAGTTTCTCCTTTGCTTGGCTCATCTTCTCTTCTTAAGGTAGGGATTTTCTACACTTTCATATGGTTTTTAGCCTAGTTATTTGTCTTTGTGCGATAATGGTGGAATTTGAGAGTGTTTTGAGCAAACTTAGGGTTTGGGTGTGAAATAAAAAGATGGATTTCTAAGTGAATGTGAAACAAATGATTATGAGGTTGAATGTGAGGTTATATTGTGGCTAAATACTTGATTTGGGCCATTTGGGTTAATATTTGGAAGAATGAGAGTTTTGCCCTAAATAGGTCAAAGTGTTATTTTGTATAAATAACTAAAATTGGTAATGATAATGTGAAATTGGATGATTGTTGATATAAATGGTGGAGTTGGACACGAGTTGTCTCTCACCTATGGAAATTTGAATAATTTATCTATCGAGAAGATTTTATATCTGTTTAGAAATATCTATATTGGGATATCGGTGGAGGATAGCTATGATTGTTGTAGAAATTGCATAAGGATTAGGTAAATTGAAACTAATCTATTGTTGATTGTCATTGAATATGACTATGTTTAAATACATTGTATATGTATGATATTTGGGAGGAGAAAAGGGATGTACTCCATTGTTTGGGAGGAGATAGGAGATGGACTCTATTGGAAATTAAGTTGGCCGGAGTGTCCAGGGTAAAAGTCCCGAATTATTATGTATACATGGGTGCCGATTCCGTAGACGAAATTTCCGTAAAATGGCAGATTTGAAGTGTTTATGTGGTAGTGTATTGAATTGGAAAACCACTGAGTTGTACCCTCAGTTAGGTTATCGAAAAATGATGAAATTGACTCATGAATTGAGAATACTGAATGAACTTGGAATGAATTGAAATAAAATGTATTAGGATATGAACTTGGTGTCTTTCGGTTATATAAATGTGGAGATTTTGTCATCGGTATTGTATATGCACATTGTACTTATATCTTCGTTAAATTTCATATATTGTGTTAGATTATTTCTACTGGGCTTTGGCTCACCCTATTTGGGGAAAACCCTTTTCAGATGTTGGTGGCATGCCTCCGCCAAGGCAATAGCTTAGAGGAATACATGGGAGCGAGGGCTTCTTTATTTTGTTATATATTTTTGTATAGCCAAGGGCTTTAAACTGTATTGAGTTAGGCTCACTTTTGTGTAACCAAGTAATGACTTGGAAAGATGTAAGCCCGTAGGGCATCAATTTTGTCAGTCATTAACTGGTATTACATGCTATAAATTCAGGATGTATATTTATGAATGTATATCGCATGTATTATTTTTGTAACACGAACTCTGATGAATGAAGGCATATCATTCATGTTATCACTTCTCTTATGAGTTGGATTTATTATATTATTTTTGGGACGTGACAAGTACCGAATTTGGCAAGCACCTGCTAGATAATGGACTCAACATCATTCATAGAAAATGGTGGAGCAATAGGAGTAATAGAGTGGGGAGTGTAAGAACTCTCTGAGGTAGCAGCAGCAGTAGCAGCAGGACAAGAACCATGAGCAGATTTGGACTGATGCCCAAAACGTGAAGACCCTTTCCAGGACGAAAAAGTAGGAGGAGCCCGAGGACAATTGCTTTGAAGATGACCCAGAACAGTCTTATGGAAAGTCAAGCATTCATGAACTTGGCACTGAAGTAAAGAATGATTGGTACGTAGGCCACAGTTGCTACAATAAATACATAAGCTAGGAGGCTATGAAGATGAAGAACCTCGGGATAATGGCGTAGTAAGAACAGAATCCAAGTGTTGAGTTTTGAGCATCCCAAAACGAGTTTCTTCTGACAAGAGTTCGGTAATGGCTTGCTCCAAAGTCAGTAAGGGCAGACGATGGAGCAAGGAAGCATGCACAGGTTCAAAGGTGGTATGAAAAGCCATAAGAAACTGCAATAGCTGCTGATGATTCCTATAAACAATAAATAACTGTGCATCCTCCGAATATGCCCAAGTAGGTTCAGAAAGAGCCAACTGGTCCCAGATAGATGACATCTGGGATAAAAAATCATTGATGGACTGACCAGGCTCATGGTGCATATGATGAAGAGTTTGTAGGAGTTGATATTGGTGAGCATGGCCAGTAGTCTGATAGCGTTCCTTCAAGAAATCCCAAATTGCCTTAGTAGGAGACACAATAGAATCATCATCTTGAAAGCATCCAAACTGAAGGTTAATGGAAGGAACAGAAGTAGCCTAGAACCATATGATAATCTGGTAGTTCTTCCCTTCTCATTCATCAAGACGCTAATCGAAAGTAGATGCAGTCTCTTTTTCTTCTTGGATGAGTTTAGAAAGAGCACCAGTGATAATACGCCAAAGCCGATTCCCTTTGATGAATCCAGAGAGAGCTTGAGCCTAGAGAACATAGTTGGACCCATCAAGTGTAACAAAGACGGAATGGATGTTGTCAGAATGATTCATGACGCTCAAATAGGGCAAAAATAAGAAGAAGGTGCTTTATAGAGGCTAATTTTACCAAAACATAACACATCAGCAGATTCAGGAGGCCAAAAACAATTAGGATATGGCTGAACGGACCAAAAACACACCCAGAAAGGCACGTAAACGACTGGTCAAAGTGGGTTGACCAATCTGGTCAACTAAGGCTGATGTCAAAGCAAGGAGATGATGTCAACGTATGTGGCGCACCTTAGCAAAGAAGCGCGCGTCGCACATTAGCAAGAGGAGCAGCAGCGACGCAGGAAACCAGGGCTAACGTCAGCTGACGTCAGAAACACGCGGCTCACGTTAGCAGATGAGGCCGCGGCGCACAATAGCGCGAAACAAGTGCAGAAGGCGTGTGAAGCGCGTAGGAAAATGGTACAGCGCATTTGCAAGATTCGGCAGCGCATAGAGGCGCGTGGATCATCAGATGATGATGAATCTGGTGGCGTTGGCTTCATCTTAAAGAGACGAAAAAGGTGGTATAGTCCAATCTTTGAAACATGAAGGGACTAGATACGCAGAAACCAACGTGAGCAGGAAGCAATCTGCCAGACAGAAAAAAAATGTGATGAAGAAGAAGAAGAGGCTAGGAAAAAACCCTAAACTCTGATACCATGTTATGAGAGTAGAAAGAGAAGAGAAAAGAGAACTCTTCGTATTCAATCTATGTTAATGAATAGATACACACTCCTTTATATAGGAGAGCAAATAAGTATATATAGAAAATATACTATAATAGATAGGTACAGATAATATCCTAATATATCTTAATATACTAGATATACTATAGTAACAACTGCAAATCAAATGTTTCCATAAATCATTGTCTTCAGATCCAAATCTCTATCACTACTTCACCAGCAAACAATCATTTACATTGACACATGATATCACATCACCACTTAATAATGTAATTGTTTTTATCTTTTCAACTCATCCCATTAACATACCACATTTATATTATGGAATTTATTATGCTTACAATGGAGATTATGATTGAATGACAATACAAGGTGTATAGGTCTGTCAACAAATTGGATTTTATCCAATTCGTTAAAGAAAAAATCTAATTCAATAATCTGATAATTCAAATCCATTTAATCCAATTATTAAACGGATCAGATATGCAAAACTCCAAATCGATTACCAATTTTTATAATATTTTTTTTAAATGAAATAAGAGTTAAAATTTTGTTTCTTTTCCATTCTCATTTTTTATCTTCATAAATTCATCTACAAATTCAATATCCAAACTCTTCCTAAGGCCTATTTGATTAGAAAGAAAATTGATATTGGAAAGTGAAAATTGTAGGAAGTGAAATAAAAAAAGAAAAAGAAAAACGAAAATATATAATTTGTTTGAAAGGATGAAGATCTACTTTTTTCGGGATTATTAGAATATAAGCTGTCCAAATTTTTAGCTATCTGTGTTTTTTTTTTTTTTTTTCCAAATTAGAATTCATGTATATATATTTTTATGAAATATTTATGATTTTTTTTAGTTTAATTTATATTGTTATAATATTGGTGATGAATCTTTCTCAAATTCTATTCCATTATGGTTACAAACATAATTTTTAGAATCCTCAATTTGCATGAAGGAAACATAGTTTGAAAAATAAATAAATAAAGAAATAACTAAATGGATCAGATTCAGGTTGTGAAAAAGCCAATATGTTTATAGATCTACACATGTCGATGTTGTTGTGGTATTACCGTTGAAATAATTTTTTTCTCCTTTCCTTACACACCACCATCAAATATCCAAAATTATCATATATCTGTTTAATAAAAAATTTCTCCTTTCGTAACAAACCACACCACCGTCAGTGTAATTAGTTTGTTTGTTTGGTCCTTCCTTTTTAGTTTGTTGACTTGATTAATTATTTTTTGGGTTGGTTTGAAAAGTGGCATTTTTAGTAATTTCTATTTTTATTTTTTTGACTAAAATATGAGTTTAGTTAAAAAAATAGAATGAAGGAGAAGGAATTATTATTTTTTTTATGTAAGTTAAATATTTTTTTAATAATTTTTTGACTAAAATAACTTCAATGTGGTCTTTATCTTTTAAAAATTTCACGCTAATAATATATCCAACCAATGACAAGATTAATAATTATAAGAATAATTAAAACTTGATACGCACACGACACGACTACGTAATCTCTTGACCTATGTGATCATTTCTATTTTATCTGACACAAGAAGATAAATAGTTTTGGATACAAAGATTTACCTTTGGATGGTGGGGCAAAAATAATTGATTATAAATTTCAAGAGAAGTCAATCTAATTACTTTATAATTTACCAAATAATAATATAGCTATATGGTCCACTGTCATTGTTGTTTCTTTGCTATTTCCATTGATTTTTTTTTAATCAACGAAAAGGACATATATATTTAAAATTCTCATATGCTAGAGGTTACTTATTTTTTGGGTGAATCTAGAGGTTACTTATTGAGTCATCGTCACTGTTACTTCTTTACTATTTCCATTGTTATTGTCATTACTACTTTGATATTGCTTGTCTATTACAATACACGCTTTTATTTTTCTATTAAACTGGATAAGGATTGAAAAATTATCACTAACTTTTCCAACAATAGGAGACATAAGCCAAAAAAGTCAAAAATCTTCGCTACATATCAATAAATAATTAGTAAAACACCACACCATGGTTAGGGGTGGTCATTGGCTTGGTGATCTAAGCGTTCTAACTTTATACTTTTAAGACTTGATGTAAATATTTTAGTCCATAAACCGAATTAGCTTGAAATTATGAACTTATTTATTTTTGGACTAGGATTGGAATAGAATTTACTACAAGAAAAAACACCTTTGGCGACTAAATTTTTAGTCGCCAAAAGTCCTTTTTTAGTCGCCAAAAGTCAACTTTTCACTTTCTCCGACTAAATATTTTAGTCGCCGGTTTTGTCGCGAATAGATGGTCAGCGGAGGTATTGGCGACTAAAAAAAGTTTTAGTCGGCAAAGTTTTAGTCTTCAGCGACCAAAGCATTTGTCGCCAATAGTCAATTACATTTTTGAAAATTATACATTTAGCGACTAATCTTTTAGTCGCCAATAATGAATTTTTTTTTTATTTATACATTTGCCGACTAAGCTTTTCGTCGCCAATAGTCAATCTTTTGGCGACCACTGTTTTTAGTCGCCAAAAGCATATTTCAGAAGAAAAAAAAAAAATTTACCCTCTGCTATTTCCAAGATTCGAACCACCGACCCATCCCACATTCCAAACCTTTACCAACACACTCTCCCCACTATGCCACTACAACATCACATGAATATAAATGCAACATATATTATTTATATATTACTTTGACCGGTATTAATACAAAACTATATATATATAAATAATTTTTTTTATTCAATATAATTTATGTAAAAAATAAATTATTTACTAAAAAAAAATTAGATCACTTTTGGTGACTAAATCTATTTTTTAGTCACCAATTGTATAGTTTTGGCTACTAATTAGTTTTTAGTCGCTAAAAAAATTCATTCCCGCCTAAAAATAACCAGTTTTGGCGACTAAACCTGTTTTTAGTCGCCAAAAACTCTCATTTTGGCTACTAAACTGAATTTTAGTCGCCAATTGACTGTTTTTAGCTAATAATTTTTTTTAGTAGCCAAAAACTGTCACTTTCAGCGACCAAACTGTTTTTAGTCGCCAAAACACGTAGAATCGGCGACCAAACTGTTTTTTAGTCGCCAAAACCTATACTTTTGGCTACTAAATTATTTTAGTCGCCAAAAACTATCACTTTTGGCTACTAAAAAACATTTAGTCGCTGAAACCCCTATATTCGGCGACTAAACTGACTTTTAGTCGCTAAAACCCTTATATTCGGTGACTAAACTCTTTTAGTCGGCAAAAGTGATCAATTTTGGCGACTAATTCCATTTTAGTCACCAATTCTACTACTTTCAGCGACGAAAACTCCAGTTTTAGTCGCGAAATCTGCTTTTTGTTGTAGTGATTATAACCTATCCTAGTCCGGCCATATGTATATTTATTCTATTTTTTATATTATTTGGTTACATGTAAATTATAAAACATTAAAAAAAATAACAAAAATATACATATTCTTTTTTTAGAATTTAATTCAAACATTTGCTATAAAGTCCAAATTCAAATATTTGTTAATTGGGCCAAATTCATTTAATAGTCTTGACCAAAAAAAATTTAATAATCCATATATCAAGCTAAGTAAGCGGATTAAAATTAATTATTATTTATTTATTTTTACTCTCAATTTGATCAACAAAAAATGATGGGTTTTAGTCTTCTAACCATTGTTGGAGTCTTCTAATGGTCAATTCGGTTAGTACTAAAACAAAACAAAACTAGTCATATTATTCTAGATTTTATTCATGTCTAAATTTTTAGATGCCAAACCAACTATATGAGGCAAACCAAACCAAACCAAACCAAACTAACCTGTTGTAGTTCACCTTGGTTCAGGTTAGAATAGTGGTTCAGTCATATTTACACAAGTAATTTATTCCTTTATAAAATATAATATCAACTTCAATCTTATATCATCAAAAATTTATAATATATATTATATATAATTAGCAGTTAGCACACGCATCAGATAAAAAAAAATGACAATCAAGTGATAGAGGTCTTTTTTACCCAATCGATGGTTTTGATTTCAAAGAACACTAAATTGGGTCTTCATATAATATAGATAGATAAATAAGTGTATAATAAGCAAGTCTGGAACATTATAATAGAACCCAAAAAAAAATAAAAAAAAATAAAGGGTAAACTAGCAATTAATCCTTTTAACTTTTACCAAATTTTTAATGTGACCCCCAAACCTTTTTTTTTTTTGCTATTATTATTATTTAAATCGTCCAACTTTGTTTTAATGTTCAATATGACCCTCCAACATTTACTTTTTCTATTTAAGCGGTCTAACTTTGTTTTAATTTTCAATGCAACCTTGGAACATTTTAGTGTAAACCTCAAACAATTATTTTTTCTATTAGGCCATCCAACTTTCATAATTAAGTCAATGTAGTCCAATCCATTATTAAATATAAAATATATATATATATATATTACCATTTGTTTTCTAATTGACCTAATTTTAAGGTTTACGCCAATAAAATGATTAATAAATAAGAAAAAAAATATGAAAAGCAAAAATCATTTTTTCTTCACATTTAAATTATTATTTTACCCATTTAAGGAAAATTATTATTCCATCCTAAAAAATAAATAATTTCACTTGAAACTGCTATCATTTTCACTCTGCATTTTTTCATCACATTTAAATTATCATTTTCTTGGTTCAAATATTAAAATTTGTAACGCCCCGAAAATAAATACACAAACCCATCTCATAAACGGAAATACAATAGAATTACATGCTTTCATTCATCAGAGTTTGATATACAAAATGTGACACATGCGATGTAGATTCATAAATAGTCTATCTTAAATCTACAGCATGTGTTTCAAGCAAACAAAAGATGAAGGTTGAACAGATATTCAAATGCCCTAAAGGCTTACATCTTTCCAAGTCATTACTTGGTTACAACAAAAGAGAGCCTAGCTCTATACAATTTAAGCCCTTGGCTATACGAAATTAATACAATAAAAATGAAGCTCTTGCTCCAAACTCCCTCCGAGCTACTGCCTTGGCGGATGCATATCACCAACACCTGAAAATGGTTTTCCCCAAATAGGGTGAGCCAAAGCCAGTAGAAATAATCTAACACAATATATGAATCTTAACGAAGTTATAAACATGCTATGCATATACAATGCTCATGGAAAAACATTTATATTCTACATGATCATAGAGTGCCGAATTTCATAACTCGATCCGTTGTGCTTCAATTTGTTCCAAGTTAATTTAATTCATCTCACTTCATGAGTCAATTTTATTATTTTCCCAACCACCCAACTGAAACTACAACTCAGTGGTGCTCAATTCAACACAACCATCACACAAACACTTCAATTTGCCACTTTACAGAAATTTCGTCCGCGGGATCAGCATCCATATATACGCGTGGTTTCTGGACTTTCACCCTGGACACACAAGCCAACTTAATTTCAATGGAGTCCATTCCCTATCTCCTCCCAATCATAGAGTACATCCTCTTTCTCCTCCCAAACAATCATACATATGCAATGTATTTAAAATACAATCATATTCAATGACGACCAACAAGAGATTAGTTTCAATTCACCTAATCCTCATGCAATTTCTACAACAATCATAGCTATCCTTCACCGATAGCCCAATATAGATATTTCTAAACAGATATTCAATCTCAAGACAGATAATTTATTCAAATTCCTATAGGTGTAAGGTAATGCATATCCAACTCCATCATTTATACCAACATCCAACCAATTTCACATTTACAATACCAATGTCATTTATTTATACAAAATAAATATTTAGAGCAAACTCCCATTTTTTCCAATACTAACCCAAATGTGAAAATCAACTATTTTGTCGCACTATAATCTCATTTTTCGAACCCCAAAACCATTTATATTTCATTCACTTAAAACCCCTCTTTTGATTTTGAATCCCAAACCCTAGGTTTGTCCAACATACTCCCAAATCCCACCATTGTTATACAACACCCAATAACTAAGCTACAAACCATAGAAAAGTGTAGAAAATTCCTACCTTGAAGTTCGGAGTTGAGCAAGGTAAAGGAGAAACTCCAACGACGCCGAAACCAATTTCTATTCGGATGAAAACGTAGCTCTTGGAAGGCTCCAACTTCTTCTCAAAGTCACTAGGGTTGAAAACCCAATGGATCTAGGTTAAAAAGTAGAGAGAGTGTGAGTTTTAGAGAGAGAGAGTCTCAACTTTAGGATTTTGAAGGAAATAGATCTAAAAAAGTGATGTAAAAAGTCATTTTCGTGAACTGATATACGCACAGTCTGCTTGAGCGCAAGAAGTGACGCTCGAGCACCAGACACAATAAGTTGTTCCGTTCGAGCGCAAAAAGTGATGCTCGAGCGCCCAAGACACAATCAAGAGGGCATTACCGCTTGAGCACAGAATACACACATCCAGTAGTTTTGTAGAAAACAAGCTAACGCTTGAGCGCCAGAAAGGTCGCTGGAGCACCCACCCCGCTCGAGCGTAGAATGCACTCTTCTAGTAGTTTTGCAGACCTGTAAAAGTACTGAGAGTTTGCAAATCCCGCTCGAGCGCAAGAAGTGTCACTCGAGTAAAGGACCAAAAATCTGGGCAACAAAAGGTTGGAAAACCAAGCGACCAACCTGTTCCAATCACAAACACAACCACAACAATCCCAAAGCTAAATTTTAAGGGAAAACAAAGGGAATCAGAGATATACCACAACACCAAACCATGAAACCCGTGTCCGGAGTACAACGAAGATAGGGTCAAAATAAGAATCGCCATAAAATTAAATAAATTAGGAAGTACACAATGGTTTTGCCCACATCTATTTATTGACAGACTACATTAACATATGAAATCAAAAAAAAAAAAAAAATTGAAAACAGCCAAAACAATCCCCAAGTAGAGAACCGTTCTTGAAATTGATTCACTCTGTTCATATTTCATCTTTCCAGAAAGTGTTATATATTAAAAAGTAGTAGACTTTTGTTGCCTTTTCTTTAACAAAGTTTTCTCTCAACAACCACACAAAGGTTCGAACAAGAACCAACTGAATATAACTCATTCATGCAAGAACATGCCACAGAATAGCATATACTAGTCCTATATAATTCATATATTTTATTATTTACTAATTTCATTGCACTTAAACTAATCCCAGTTACACAGTCAGTGTGATCAATATGAATTTTAGACATCTTACATAAAATCTAAATATTCATTGTATATGTCTTCAATAAATAAATTTTGAATACATGAATTACATCTAACAATAGAAAATTAAGAAGATCAGAATTTACTGTTTATTTTTCGTTGTTTGACACAGCCTCGAGAAGTTTAAAGGTGAGAGGTTTACCAGCACCCCTTCTTGAGTACTCTCTCCATCTTCGAGAAGCTATTGCAGCTCTTCATGCTCTCCTTTTTGCTTCCTCCTCTGCAACCACCACATAAAATTTTGAAGTAAAAAGTGTTGGCCACATTTTGAGGCAATTTCTGTCGTATATATGATTTGTAAACCATCAACAAAATTTACTAGTCACCACAATAATAAGCATCCAAGAAGCGAAAATTTATTTCTATTCTACTAAATGCACTAGTGTAGCACATTTACAATTTCAATTTTTTTTTTTTTTTTTTTTAGTATTTCCAATGAACACTAAAGATTAAAGTGCCTCGAGTTCTAGCCTCTTTGGATCTTTACAAATGCTAAACTGGTGACAATACTATGTGCGGAAACTATAAAGCATAGACACAGACACGAGACACCATGATTCTCAAAAAATTATGGTACGAACGCGGCAGGAATATGGTAATAAATATATTTTTTATATATTTTTATTTACTATTTATTTTAATAGAAATTTAGGATACATAGATATGAGAGTTATATGGATACATATGTGGGTGTTTTTTTCTTCCCCCTACCTTTTCTCTCTTTATTTCAATATATTTTACTTCCGCACCAAATCAACTTTCTAAAATTATTTAGTAAAAAAAATAAATAAACGATAAAGGTGTCCTGAAGAGTGTCCTATCACAAGACACGAGTGTCTATAGCATATTCTACAAAAAAGATTAAAAACTTGAACGCCATATGGCATGTTGAACACATTGACACCCGTGTCCTGTCTATCAGATATTGATAAAACACCAATCTTGGAGTGTGGTGCTTCTTAGAAAATAAAGCATACAACATTAACCTTGTGTTCCTTGCTACTATCTATCCTAAACTAGGCCAAATTCAAGCATAAAGCTACTTTAAACATCAACTTCTACCTTCTCACTCAAAAAAACTCGTAACAGTTAAGCCTTTCCCCAATATTTACAGGGAAGCTTTCATTAGGCTCAATCCTTCATCATCAATCATCAGACATTTGTACTTGACAAAATATTTATATCAGAATAATAAGTAGAATGCTACGGGGAACCCTTTTCATAATTTTAAACATCAGGACTAATAAATTAGCAATTTTCTTTATTGATACCTGTACTTTGATGGCCTCTGGGTTTGCCCCAGAGATTGTTCTAATATGATTCAGTTTGATCAGAAGCATTCTGCTTCATCATCCTCACTTTAGCTTTCTTCTGGATGCAATGTATAAGCCTTTGTCAAACCTAACACTCATTTCAGTTATAATAACAGAAATCAATAAATATAACAACTATACCAGCCTGGTGATTAGAAATATGAGTAGCATTAAAAGATGAAACTTGCTATAGACAATATGTCCAAGGTCAAACCATAAAGAAAATCATAGATATGGAATAAGTGCCTTAACAGGCATTCCATCACTCAATTTCCATTCTGTGTTTGTGGCTTATTTAGAATTTGCTTCCTTAATACAAAAATTGTTTCTATTCTGTTATCAAACAACTTGGGCCAAGCTCCTGGAACATGGTTCTCACTTCATGAATTTTTTGAAAGAGCAGTTCTCACTTCTCGAATTACACACTCCTATGCTCTTCCTTTTGATTTGTAGTTCAGTATGAAATAGTTTCATTGGCAGATTTTGTTCAATTAAAAGTTGTTCTTTTATCTTGGGAATCTTGTAATTATTGTTCACATTATGTAGTCGAACATGATATATCGATCACATTGATTGACCAAATAGAAGCTAAGTCATACAGATCAGCAGATTTAGCACCATGACTGTGCCCTATATCCACGAGGTGTAGAAAAGTATCCTTACGCTAGGAACTTTAAGTGATTTCACATAACTTATATGTTATTGCTGCAAGTATCTGATAGATGGCCAAATTACTAAAAAAAAGCTAACGGCATTTTCTGGGGACAAAAGGTTATTCAAATTGACGTATGAAATTCTAAGCAATGTAGCTTAACCATGCATTGCTAATGAATAAATCAGATAACAAGAAAAGGTTTTTATAATAAGCCCAAAAAAAAAACTAATGCAAAATATTGAGACACTAAATAATAGATGAAGTACAATATAGAAAAACCCACAAAAAATAAAAAAAAAACAAAGAAGGAAACGAATGGAAAGAAAATGAACAAAGTAGAAAAAGAATAAAAAAAAATATCAAAGTTCTAACCAAGAATTTAGCTAGTCTCTTTTCCCATCAAGAGTTTGCCTGCCACATTTGGAATAATTTGATGAAAAATAGAAATCAAATATACTAATACTGAAAATATTTAAGTAAGAAGGCCATCATTCAATTCATTCGAAGGGCCAATGTACAGCATCCAATAAAGAATTGTGTTCTTACCATTCTAACAACATCTACCTACAAAGATCCCAATCCTAAAAGCATCAGTGCAACCTGATTGTCATTAATGAAAACCGTCAATTTATATGTATTTTAGTTTTTATTTTTAATGAACCAGACAAATGAAACAAGCAATCATGCACAATACTTAGGCATACTTCTATTGTGAGGTAAAGATTTTTGTTTTTAATTTAGCACCACGACTATATCCAGGAGGTGTAGAAAAGTATCCTTATGCTAGGAACTTTAAGTGATTTCACAGAACTTATATATTACTGTTGCAAGTATCTGATAGATGGCTAAATTACTAAAAAAAGCTAACAGCATTTTCTGGGGATTATTCAAATTGACATATGAAATTCTAAGCAATGTAGCTTAACTATGCATTGCTAATGAATAAATAAGATAACAAGAAAAGGTTTTTATAATAACCCAAAAAAAAAAAAAAAAACTAGTTCAAAATATTGAGTCACCAAATAATAGCTGAAGTACAATACAGAAAAACCCACAAAAAATTAAAAAATAAAGAAGGAAAGGAATGGAAAGAAAATGAACAAATTAGAAAAAGAATAAAAAAAAAAATCAAAGTTCTTACCAAGATTTTAGCTCATCTCTTTTACCATCGAGAGGTTGCCTGCCACATTTGGAATAATTTGATGAAAATAGAAATCAAATATACTAATACTTAAAATATTTAAGTAAGCTTGCAGTTTAATTATATTCATCTAATAGATCTTCTTAAAACCTAATATAAAGCTTAGAGATCTTCATGAAAGGTCTCCCTGCCAGAAAACTTTCCAAGAGCTAGTTAACTAAGAAGGCCATCATTCAGTTCATCCAAAGGGCGAATGTACCGCATCCAATAAAGAATTGTTGTCTTACCATTCTAAGAACATCCACCTACGAAGATCCCAATCTTGAAAGCATCAGTACAACCTAATTGTCATTAATGAAAACCGTCAATTTATATGTATTTTAGTTTTTATTTTCAATGAACCAGACAAATGAAACAAAGCAATCATGCACAGTACTTGGGCATACTTTTATTGTGAGGTAAAGATTTTTGTTTTTTATTTACAAAAAAAAAAAAAAGTACCTGATATATATTAGAAGAGAGGTATTGAAAGATTGTTTGGTCTTTTTAAGGTGTTCTGACGAATTTAAATCAATAGAAGAATATCTAGCAAAAAACACTAGTCCCTCCAGTCCCTAATATCAAAAGATGCAACTCAAAGCTACTTTTACTTTAAAAGGTAAGCAAGCAGTTTAATTATATTTATCTAATACATATTCTTAAAACCTAATATAAAACTCAGAGATCTTCATAAGAGACAAGGTCTCCTGCCAGAAAACTTTTCAAGAGCTAGTTAACTAAGAAGGCCAGCATGCAGTTCATCCGAAGGGGAATGTACAGTGACGAATAAAGAATTGTGGTCTTACCATTCTAAAAACATCCACCGAACAAGATCCCATTCCTAAAAGCATCAGTACAACGTAATTGTCATTAATGAAAACTGTCAATTTATAGCTATTTTAGTTTTTATTTTTAATGAACTGGACAAATGAACAAAGCTGTCATGCACAGTACGTGGGCATACTTTTATTGTCAGGTAAAGATTTTTGTTTTTGTTTTTGTTTTTTTATTATACAAAAAAAGTACCTGACAATTATTAGAAAAGAAGTTTTGAAAGATTGTTTGGTCTTTTTAAGGTATTCTGACAAATTTATACCTACACAAGAATATCAAAGTAAGAAAAACTAGCCCCATTTGTCCCTAATATCAAAAGACACAACTCAAATCTACTCTTACTTTAAGGTGTTCACTGAGAAGAATATATCAGATCAATGAAACTTCACCTATAAAGCTACTCTTACTTTTACAAGCTCACACAGTTCACCCATATTCGGTTGATGGCCATTAAAGATGTAATGATTTCTATGCTTCCAAACAGACCAAATACTACTATAGGAACAGCTTTACAAATCTACAATTCTAACTTACTGAACTTGAACCCCAGCCACCATTGTCTTAATCCTTCCACTGACGCTAGTATTACCCAATGAAACCAACAACAACGGATCATTTCAGGCTAAACTTTCCAAACAAAAGGGCAAAAAAAACAGAATATGATTCAGAGTTTCAGTATCAGAATTACAAAACACACAGGCAGTGTTAGCATCCAAATTCAGCACACCAATTCTTTGCAAAAACTCTGAAGTCTTAATTCTTCCTTTGCATGCTGATCAAGCAAAAAAAAATTGAGCTTTATGAGGAGTGACATTATGCAATAATATCCTAGGACAAGAGACATTCAAACCAAGGGCAAACTCACACCACATAAAGACTGAATGCACCATGAACTGACCTGAAGATGAGGCAGCCCATCTAATGTGATCAGCAAAACCAACTCTAAGTGATAGAGCTGCACACAGCAAACCATAAAGTCTGACCACCTCCTTACGCTCCCAACCAAAGTGTGTAACGCCCCCAAAATAATACAATAAAGATAACTCATATGCGGAATAAATATGAGAAACAACATACTTTCATACATCAAAGTTTATTTATAAATGTTTACATACAGTAATATGCCATGTAGGCTTACATCTATCCAAGTCATTGCTTGATTACACAAAAGAGAGTCTCACTCATTACATCTTAAGCCCTTGGCTTTACAAACAACAAAACATAATAAAGAAGATCTTGCTTCCCAAAAGTCCCTCCACGCTATTGCCTTGGTGGAAACATATCACCTGCACCTGAAAATTATGTCCCCATATAGGGTGAGCCAATAACCCAGTAGAAATAATCTAACACAATATATGAGATTTAGCAAAGGTATAACTACAAAGTGCATAAACAATGCCGATACTACAACATCCACAAACTTGCATATTCATATGATACTAAGGTTAACCCTTATTCCATTTTCCTTCAATTCATTTCCAATTTGTCTATACTTCTCAATTCATGAGTCAAGACCATTATCTTTCAATTCATTTCCAATTCATTTATTCTACTCAATTCATGAGTTAAGTCCATTATCCTTCAAAACCAAACCGAGACTACAACTCAATGGTTTTCCAATTTTACCAAACACACATAAACATTTTAAACCTGTCATTTTACGGATATTTCGTCCGCGGTAATCGGCACCCATGTATATATAAGATTTCGGGACTTTCACCCCGGACACTCCGGCCAACTTATTTTCAATGGAGTCCATCCACTTTCTCCTCCTCAAATAAACATACATATACAATGTATTTATAAACATAATCACATATGGAGTACATCCCATTTCTTCTCCCAAACAAGCATACATATACAGTGTATTTATAAACGTAATCATACGTATGGAGTACATCCCCTTTTTTCTCCCAACAAGCATACATACACAATGTATATAAAACATAGTCATATTCAATGACACCAACAATGGATTAGTGTCACGACCCAAACCCGCCCCTATGGGTTTAGTACCGTAACCGGCCAGTAATCCGAGATTACCGAAGGCCTGCTTAACAGTAAGACAGTAATATAGAGTACAGGGGCTGGCGGAAGCCAAAACAGTAATTAAAAGATGTCCAATGAGCTGTGACAGTCTGTATGCAAAAAAACTTTTTATAACATATGCACATTCAGAACAAAACGGTATGTACATGCATCATTTACAAGCATACAGGTTAAGGACCAAATCCCCACCACAACAGTACAGTACAAAAGATCACTCAGTCTATACATAACAGAGACAGTTAGGGTGAATCTGAGACACCCCAAGAACAGCCTTAGCTTGAACAGATCTGGAACCTCGAAGTGAGGCACAAAGGTTGGCTTGACAAAAAGGAGTTTGACCCAACGCTCCTAACTTCGTTCCGGTGCCTGGACACCTACATATATATATATAAACAGTGAGCTAAAGCCCAGTGAATAACATATGCATAAAGAGGTTAAGAATGAATGTCCTTTCAGTATTTAAAACAGTCATTTAAACAGTATAACAATTATTCGATCATAGGAGTCATAAGTGGTACATCCAATAGCAAACAGTACAGTAGGTCTTAACAGACCGAACAGTCAGTTGATGGCCATCATATCAGTAAACAGTAGTGGTTCCAGACATGGTAACCGACAGAGATCTTTGTGTCAGTAGCAGTACAGTACAGTAACAGTAGGTTGCTATAGATGCCACGAATACAGTTCACAAATAGGACATCATTCATTCAGTAACAGTATCATTTCAGAAAATAGTACAGTTCGATTGTTCAGAAGATAATCATTATTGAACATATCTTTACAACATTGTTACTCACAGAGTTCTGGGCTACAGATAAGCTAGTGCGCGTCCTCGAATGCCAACCCTACACAGTTACAGGATGAACACACACTAAGTCACATACTTGGGAATCGAAGACTTAGTCCCTACTTAGACTCGATGTGGTTCTACATCAATATCCTCCTTAAGATGCCTTAAACATGTCCTAGGAATGCCTATAATGGAAAGAGGATGCAAAGATGTACTTATAAACATTTTTCAAAATTTTCAGAAAACAGGGGTCTCGCTCGAGTGTGGATTTCTACGCTCGAGCGGACATGCAGACAAAGGAGCTCCGCTCCGCCGCTCGAGCGCGACTGCAAGCTACAGTAAAAATACTGGATGCTCAAAATTCACGCTCGACGGGCGCTTGACCCCCGCTCGAGCGTGGGACACAAGTCCTCGCTCGAGCGTGAACTATCTCGTTCGAGCGGACTGTAAACTCATGCAAAGTACTGGATACACGCATTTCACGCTCGAGCGTCACTTTCCTCGCTCGAGTGGAAGGCATGATCTCAGATTGTACGCTCGAGCGTGGAGTTCCTCGCTCGAGTGTGGGTCCAAAATCTGGAAATTTTTAGATTTGAACCTCAAGCTCAAAACCAAGTTTTCATGCATAAATTTCGATCCTCTTTTGCTAATTTTCTGGAAAACACTTCAAAACCCATAATATTACATTTTTCAAGGATCAATTTGAGAAATCAAAGCCCAAAGGTAGTTCAATTAAACACCATTTTCAAATAAACTTCAAGAACACAAAGTGTATGAAACATGCATGTGTTCAACCAACTTCAAAGCTTCAATTACTTGCTCAAATGAGCTCAATTGCCTCAAAAACAAGATGAATTCATGGACTAAGCTCAAGATATGAACATGCATGTGGGATTTCATGAAGAACAACCTCAAAATGCAAGACCATGCACATGCATGCATGGGTTAAGCTCCAATTCAACATTATTAGACTAAATCAAGACTCAATTCATCCATAAATCAAGAACCATGCAAGAACTAACTTGAATACATTAATGAGAGGTTGAATATCCTACCTTGAATTCTCAACTACAAGTCTAGATGCTCAATTTGCCAATAATGAGAGGTTGAATATCCTACCTTGAGTTCTCAACTACAAGTCTAGAAGCTCAATTTGCCAATTATTTCCCAAAATCCCTAAGCCTCCAAGCAAATCAAGATGAAACCAAGTTTTTCTCCTAGCTCTCTCTCTAGTCGGTTTGGTGCAAGCAAATGGCTGAAGAAGTGTTGATTCTAAGTCTCAAAATATGGTATGGAGTGGGCCACTAAGTGGCAAGGTTGTAAATAAGGCCAACTCTGGAATTTATCAATATTTAATCTAATTTAATCATACCAAATCACATTTCAATTAAATATACCATAAAATCATGTAAATCTTAATTAGCACAAAACATCAATCAATTTCAGATTCGGCAGCCGATAAGGCCTTCAATTTGCAGTTTAAAGCATAAAACATGAACAGATAATTTAACAGTCGACAGATAGAATTGCATTCAAACTAGCATAATCAATCAATCAGTTTAGTAATTCAGTCAGTCAGTCAATTAACATGCTTAATCATAGATTAGCACTAATCAGTAGTGTTATCAGTAAACAGTGGTGAGGGTTGTTACAATTAGTTTTAAATCACCTAATCTTCATGCAATTTCTACGACACCTATAGCCATCCTCCACCGATAGCTCAATACAATTATTTCTAAAGAGACATTCAATCTCAAGATAAATCGTTTATTCAAAACTTCCAAAGATATGAGATAATACATATCCAATATCACTATCTATATCCATGACTATCCAATTTCACATTTTCAATGTCAATTCCAATTATTTATACAAAATAATAATTTAATCAAATTAGGAAAAAATCTCTTTTTTTCCAAATATCAACCCAAATACCAAAATCAACCAATTTGGCACAACACAACCTTATATCAAACCCCAAACCCATTTATTCCATAATCATCAAAAATCCCTATTTTTCATATCACACCCAAACCCTAGGTTTGTACCAACTTCTCCCAAATCTCACCATCTATACTCAATAACAAATAACTAAGCTAAAAATCATATGAGAGTGTAGAAAATTCCTATCTCAAGTGTAGAAAAACCCAACAACAAGGAAGAACTTCAAAGATGACGAAACCAATTTCTTCTTGGATCAAAGTGAAGCTCTTGAAGTACTCTAACTTATTCTCAAAGGCACTAGGGTAGAGAGGTCCTTAGATCTAGATGTATTTGTAAAGAGAATGAGTATTTTAGAGAGAGAGGGTATGATTTAGGGTTTTTGAGTGAAAAGCAATCAGAAAGTGATGTAAAAATGCACTGATGCGAACTGATACAACCAAGCTCGCTCGAGCGAAGGAGTTGTCGCTCGAGCGACCAGACATAACAAGTCGTCTCGCTCGAGCACAAGAGTCCTCACTCAAGCGTAGAATACATAGCTTCAGAAGTTTTTCAGACGCATACCGTCACTCGAGCGCAAGAAGCCTCGCTCAAGCGAAGAACCCTTTTCTACAAAAATATTGGGAACACACAAAGCTTGCTCGAGCACAAGAAGCCTCGCTCGAGCGAAGAGGCAAATTTCTGAACAACAAAGGTTTGGAAAAACAAGCAACCAACATGTTCCAAACACACCACTACAACCCGATAGCCAACATAAGGGGAAGACAAGGGAAACAAGACATAGATAACCATTCAAAGCCGTACCCACCCGAGTCCGAAACACTACAAATGACGGTCAAAACTGGAGTCGCTATAAAATGAGATCTTCTAAAGCATAGATTCCAGTTTCCTGAGTTGTCTTTCCTCTAGATAAACATCCTCAAGGATCACTCCTTATATGTTGAAAGGCTAAAAAGTCTAGGAAACTCATCTTTAAGGCTAACATTGTCAAGCCATTTATCAATCCAGAAGCAAATTCTGTTCCCATCACCTACCACATCAGTATTGGCAAGAAAAAAAAAAAGTAGAGTAAATTAGGATTGGAAAAAGCAATAGAAATAATACCAATCCATATCCTTGAAAAAGAAGAATTAGCTCCATAAGATGGGAACCATCTACCTCTCTCAACTCTGTAAATCCTGCAAATCAAACGTTTCCATAAAGCATTGTCTTCAGATCCAAATCTCCTCCACCACTTCACCAGCAAACAAGCATTTACATCTCTAATTCTTCTAACTAAAGCCCACCTTGTTCCTTGCTTGTAGACACCTCCTTCCAATTGAACATATGAACATTTCCTTTTAACTCTGTGTCCCCTCATAAGAAAGTTGCTTGAAAAGGAGCATCATTACTCAAGAAACACATCCCAATAAAGTTCACATGCCTTCAAATCTATTTATATAGTCTTCAATTGTATGAGATAATGAGACAAAGTCTTCCTTTCGCAAATATTCACAAAAATATCCATGAATCTTAATCAGAATTCAACCTGAAACATAAAATAAAAGAGAAGGGATGAGTTTTACATATCTCAGTAAATTAATGACTTGAATTATGGAATCATGAATGGGCATAGATTACATATGATGCAAGAAAGGCAGATACCTATTATAAATAATTTAGATAATGTTTGGTTCATTGAAATGAATATGGAATGGAATGGTTATTCCATCATAACATCCACTCTCACGTTTGATTGAATCCAAAAAAAAATGTTGGAAAATGTATTAAAAATGGAATCATCATTCACCATTGTAAAATTGAAAGGGGGGGGGGGGAAACCTTCAAATTTAATTGACTAGTTCAAAAGAAAACTTTTGAAAGATGATCACTGGAATAAAAAAAAGTGAAAAGCTTGTTTACAAATTCGAAGGTTGCTACTGACAATCTGGGTTGGTTGGAAACATTATAGTAGTAAGCCCTCTAAATGTTCTTGCATAATAGTACTATCAAGTTTGATTTGCAAGTCTCAAAAGGAGTTCAAGGATTGATAATTTCATCTTCATTATGGGGACTCTTTATTGTAGAATTCATTCCTTCCTCTTTACAGGACCCTTTCTTAGTTTGGTTGATTATTTGGTTGGTGTTGCTTCACCATTATAGGACCATTTGTCATGCTAGTTGTTGAAGTTCTAAAATTAGTGGGCTATAATTGTTTGGATGTAATTCTCTATATATTTTAAGTCTTAAAAGAATAAAAAATTGAGTTGCAAGTCTCAAAAAGTAGTTAAAAAATGTGCCTATCTGTCATCATTGTGGTGTCACACAAGACAATTAATTTCAATTTAGGAAGCCTCCTCAAAGAACTCCCCAAAAAAAAAAAAAAGAAACCTAAAAAGGAAGGGAAAATGAGAAGAAAAAAAAACCAGAAAAGCACTACAAAGCAAGAGGAATATATACATATATATATATATAAGCAATGCATAATTAGGTAAAGCAATAAGTCTATGTGCATAGAAACCAAACATAGAATGTGACACAAGCCTCTCCCATTCTGTGTTTGGTTTGTGTGTTCCTACCATTACTAATAATGTAAACAATTTCAAGAGTAAAATAAATAAATGGGCCCATGATAATTAAAATTTCATAATCTTCTCGTAAAGAATTCCTAGTCAAACAAAACACTTGAATAACATTGACCCGTGATTTTTATTCCTAGTAATGTCATCCAAACATATCCTAAAGTTTAGCATTGAAGAAAAATTGTAGGTCTAGAAAAGGGAAATTCTCAATAAAGTATGTTTACCATGTTACTTTAGTCCTTCAAGTTTCAATTTTGCCAATTTCATCTATAAAATTTTCATTTTAAGTCAAATCGGTCCAATTTTAAATGGTCCTCTAAACCATTCACCGAATAATTATAAAATACATATTTCTCCCTAAAGTATGCATTGCGTGTCATTTTGGTCCCAAAATTTCAAATTTTTTAGTTTCACCCCTAAACACTATAAGGCCACGCTTCATCTTAGTCATATATGTTTAGGGACCAAACCAAAGAGACAAAACTAAAAACTTAAGAAAAAAGGTGATACAGAGTACACATATTTTAGAAAACCATAAGTAAATATTATTACTTTTGTGTTTGCGTTAAGGAATTAGACAGTGAAATTAGACAAATTTTGAGTCATTTGAAGTGGGTTATGTATATTATAATTTTATTTTATAATTTGCAGTGGGAGTGTGAGTTGGAAGACATTTTTATTTGGAGGAAACTGTAACTGAGTTGAAAGAGATATATACAGGGCCGGCCCTGGCCTAAAGCCAGTAAGGCCTGTGCCTTAGACTCCACAATTTTGGTCTAAAAATAAGGCCCCAAAATTTAGAAAATTGTTATAGGCCCATTTTTTGTTTTTGTTTTAGGATTAATTTAAAAGGCTCCAAAATATTTTATTGGGCCATGTATGTTTAGCCCATATTTATTTATATGTGTGGTTTGATTCATACTTATAAAAATGAAAATATAAAAATAAATAAAAATAAATTAAATGTTTGGGCCCAACCCAGAAAAACAGAACAATACATTCAAATTACATAGCTCTCAGTCAGTGCTTTCATTCAACTCTGTGCTTTCAATCTCTCTCTCTCACACTCTCTCCCTCATAGTAAATCCTCTCTCTCACTATTAGATTTTATTAAATAAAGTTGTCCTAATTTTTTTTTCTACATTCTTTCTTTATCAATTAGTGGAATAATAAATTTATCCTAATTATTTTTTACCTTCTTTATCTATTAAATTTTAGTGGAATAAATAATTTTGCCCTAATTTTTTTACCTAGGTCTTTGTCAGTTTTAATTGAATAATTTTTTCCTAATTTTTTTGCCCTGTTTCATTAAATTGTTCTTTTATAATTTCTTTGCTATCAGATATAAGATAATTCATAAATTGTGATTTGTGGATTGAAGTGTTTGTGATTGTGTGGATTGAAATGTTCGTGATTATAGTTATGTTTCCTAGGAAGTATAGTTCTGGAAATGAAAAGAGTAGTATTTAAGTGATCGTTGAGTCAATTGTAAACTGAATGTTGTTAAACTATAAAGCAACAAAACTAATTTTTTATGTTTTTGAGTCATTGTACTGATTTCTTCCTATCTTAATGTATGAAAGTAAATTTTAATTTATAATTTTAATGGTTATATGTGCAAGTAAACTTAAATAAAAAATTTATCGATACTTATTATTTTATGCATAAATTTTTTATTAAAAAATATATATATTAGAGGGGTTCCATTTTCATCATTCGTCTTAGGCCCCACAAATCTCACGGCCGGCCCTGGGTATATATACTTACCTAAGCCTTTTGCTGTTGAGGTTGTTGAGGTGGTCCTCTTGATCATCAATTCCAGGACTTCCACTGGCTCCTGCTGCTGCTGCTGCATCGTAGTGATTGTCGTTGAGGTCATCGTCGCGTCTTCTCTTTGATGTAGTAGCACTACTACTACTAGTACTACCAACTTGTACCCCTGCTAAATCTCCATGAAACACATCCATGTTGATGTTGTTATCTTGAGAGTTGTATATACTAGTGAGTGCTTGTTCTTCAGCTTCCTTGTATATGACATGGACACCGATCTTTTCGGCCCCTTCTTTGGGAAAGTGGTACCATGGAGAAACTTCAAATTCAATTCCACCCTCGTTTAATTCCTCCATACAATCTTCCGTGTATGGCAATAATGGATCAGCCTCCTCTCCAGCCATTTCCAATCCGGCTCTGTCCAGCCATAAGGAGGCGATTGGGACACGTGGTGGGTAACAAAATCTAAAGCCTGAATGAGTCCACATCATGTACTAAGAAGATAAATAAATGGAACGGTGTCGTTTTGGAAAAAGACGATAAATAATTTAAATTAATATTTTAATTTTTAAATATTTTAATATTTAAATATGTTACGATTTTTTTAATTTTTTTAAATATTTTTAAATATTTTAATTTCAAAATATTACGATTTCAATTTTTTTAATTTCAAAATATTTTATAAAAATAAATTCAAACTCTATTTTATAAAAATATTTTTAAATATTTTAATTTTTTTGTTATGTATTTGATTACGATTTGAGTGTAGAGTTATAAAAGTAGTATGGAATTTCGAGTTATGTGTTTGGTTATGAGTTTTAAAAATAATTTTTTAATTGAGTTTTGTTTTATGTGTTTGGTTACGATTTGAGTGTAGAGTTGTTTTTAAATTTAAAATATTAATATTTTAAATTATTTAATTTTTTTGAATATTTTAAGAGAAACCTGGCATCAAATTTAAAATAAATGATTTGAGTCAATAAAATAAAATAAATAAATAATTTAATTTAATCAAAAATTTAAAACTTAAAAGGTTCAAAAAGTTTAAAAAAACAATTCAATCAATTCAAAAAGTTTAACACTGTGCCGGGCAAAAAGTTTAAACAAAAAGTTTGATACACTACGTTAAGTCTTATTTGTTTGCCGGGTAACCGGTTGGTCAACCGGCCGGTTGACCGGCCGGTCGACCGGTTTAGACAATTTTTTTTTTTTTTTTTTAAATTGTTTGAACTTTTTTTTAAAACTTTTTGAACCTTTTAGGTTTTAAATTTTTGATTAAATTAAATTATTTATTTATTTTATTTTATTGACTCAAATCATCTATTTTAAATTTGATGCCAGGTTTCTCTTAAAATATTCAAAAAAATTAAATAATTTAACATGTTAATATTTTAAATTTAAAAACAACTCTACACTCAAATCGTAACCAAACACATAAAACAAAACTCAATTAAAAAATTATTTTTAAAACTCATAACCAAACACATAACTCGAAATTCCATACTACTTTTATAACTCTACACTCAAATCGTAATCAAATACATAACAAAAAAATTAAAATATTTAAAAATATTTTTATAAAATAGAATTTGAATTTATTTTTATAAAATATTTTGAAATTAAAAAAATTGAAATCGTAATATTTTGAAATTAAAATATTTAAAAAAATTAAAAAAATCGTAACATATTTAAATATTAAAATATTTAAAAATTAAAATATTAATTTAAATTATTTATCGTCTTTTTCCAAAACGACACCGTTCCATTTATTTATCTTCTTAGTACATGATGTGGACTCATTCAGGCCTTAGATTTTGTTACCCACCACGTGTCCCAATCGCCTCCTTATGGCTGGACAGAGCCGGATTGGAAATGGCTGGAGAGGAGGCTGATCCGGCAATAATTCACCGCGTGAGACACCCGCAACCAGAATATTTCCAAAATTCAGACGTCCGAACCCTTCATTAAATGATGTGATGATCCTCTGAGTACCGTGGCACTTCCAGCGCATTTCAATACCAAAATCGTCGAATTCACCATTTTTGAATCCAAAAGCGGCAAAAACAACTCCCAAGAACCTGTTGTTAAACCAATGCGGAGGCAACTGAAAAGATATCGAAGGCCCCCTACTTTGATGGCTGAACCACTTTGGAATCTCTCTCCCAGGAAAACAAATGCCAAAACCATCCTTTCCACTAGAATTTCTCTGTACAATAGAGATTGGTCTCTCAATCAGTGTTGTAAAAAAAATATACAAAAATGTAAAAAAGTAATTTGACATCAACAAACTAATAAATTGATTTTTTTTAAGTCATTCCTTACCAACCCAAAGTTAGGTATACATTCAAAATCTTAATTATAATTTATATTAAGTAATTTTATAAGAATAATGATAAAAAGTCATAAACATATTGTTCAAATGGTAAGAATATTCGTCAAACCTTAGTCACCTCATAATATAATTTTATATTTTTAAGATCTCTCTTTATATAATAGAATAGATAAATATTAACTAAAAAAAAAGGATAAATGATAATTTACCCTTTAATGTTTGGTCATTTTTTCATTTTAACTTTTAAAATTTATTTTTTCTCATTTTGACCATTTATGCTATAAATTTTTTTTACTTTACTCCTAAGACTAATTTCTGTTAAAAATTAAATAGAAAATGCTACAATAACGGTCACATAACATAAAAAATATAGTATTATATTAGTCATTAAATTCAAGTCAAAAGTGTAAGTAATATATAATCAAATATTTTTATGATACGGGACTATTAATGTGTCATTTTTCTGTCTAATTTTTAATAGAAATTAACTTTGGGAATAAAGTGAAAAAAATTTGAAACATAAAGGATCAAAGTGGAGAAAAAAAATAAACATTAAAAATCAAAGTAAAAAAATAACCAAACATAAAAGGAGCAAAGTGTAATTTACAAAACAAAAAAAAAAAATACACTTATCTATATCTGTCATTTTTTTTTTTTTTTTTTTTGATAGAGATCCACAAACTGCACACTGAACAATTGCTGACCAGGTGAGAGAAGTGGCCCGTTAAAATACACGCACCCAAATTCCCACCGATGTGGGAAGCTTGCCCCAAACCTACCCGGGACGAAGAGCCCCACCCCTCAAATCTATATCTATCATTGACTTTTCGTTAATTTGTTAAATTTAAACTTTGGTTTGCTTTCTCTAAATACGAGAGAATTTGAGAGGTCTAGCCTCACTATCAATAATTCAAATTATTTGTTTTATAAAATTTTCAATTTATATTATTCATAAAAAAAAAAATAGTTTGACATGATAATCGTAATATTTTTATTTTATCGTATTTGTTTTTAAAAAAATGAACGATAAATATATTTTTGAAAATAGACCATTTATTTTTTTAAAGACAAACACGATAAAATAAAAATATTACAATTATCAGATTGACATAATTTTTTTTATGGATAGTTTGGATCATCAAAACATGACCCGTGGTGAACCCCACGAGCTCTTCTAATTCTCTCATGTTGAGAGTGAACATGAGAGAAATTTATTGGTTAAATTAGAAATACACCTCTTTAGTTTTGATTAAAATACAAAGCACCCCTGTGGGGAAATTATATTCCACTAATTAAAATTTCTAATTTCATAATAAATGGCCCCTTTTATAAATAAATCATCAAGTCAATTAATAATTTTTAATGATATTAGAAATATATTTCAATTAATAATTCAGATAATTTTATTATTGTATGATAAAACATTTAGAAATTTTATTTTTCAATTAATTCTATTAAATGAAAAATTCTTACAAGAGACTATTTATAATTTTTCAAAGTACAGAGTGTAATATGTAATTTAAGCAAAATTCAAGGGTGTACTTGAAATTTATATATATATATTTAGATGGGAGAAAATTAACCCTTTAAACTTCTCAAATTACAGATAGTTTTTTTTTTTTTTTAAATATATTAACATTTCGGAACAATTACAAAAAAAAAAAAAAATTTATAGTTTGAACCTTATAACAAAATTAACCCTAAATTTTTAATTTTATCAATTTAAATCTTAAACTTTTGATTTGTTTTTAATCTAAACTAAATTTGTCTTTTTCATTAAGTAAAATCAATGAAAAAATGAGTATTTTAATGAAAAATATATTTTAGACATTTTATGTATACTTACATTAGGTTTAATGATTAATATTTTTTTAATGAAAATAAACAAATTGTTTAAATTAAAAATAAATCAAAAGATTATAATTTAAATTAACAAAATTAAAAATTCAAGATTTATTTTGTTACAAAACTCAAACTCTGAAGTTTTTTTTTGTAATTATCCCTAATATTTTTGTTTCAATCCAACAAAATAAAACATGTAAATTGTTTTTGATAAGTTATACGACTCACACCTAGTCTGGAGCTTAAAAGGCATTTTTTTTTTTAATTTATAATTTAGTATAAATTTTAAAAAATAATTACAGATCATGAAAATTTTTTAACTTTTAATTATTAATATATATAAATTTATCACTGATTTGTAATTATTTTTTAAAAATTATTAATGATTTAAGCAGTTAGCTCTTATAGAAAATAATACATATAATTATCTTTATTTTTACAAATGAACTCTCAAAAGGAATCTTTTGAATTAATATCACCCCAAAAAAAAAAAAGATCTAATTAATTATAGTCTACACGAATTATGAATAATGATAGAACAATAAGAAAATAATGAAGGACCAAACACCGCCTTAGGCTTTTGTTCTATTTTTATATTGTCTTCAGGACTAAATTGATTCAAATTAAATACTTTAGAAACTTAATTGACAAAATTAAAACTTTAGGGATTTAAATGAAAAGGATATAAAATTTTAGGGACTATTATTGTAATTTATCATATATATATACAAAGAAAAAACAAAAATAGTGGACCATGCTAGTGCTGCGTGATTTTTATTTTTTCAAATTCAAAAAACTCATTGCTGGGTGTTCAAAATTGCAATGAGTGAACTTGTTGAACATATGTATTAGTATTTAAAAAAAAAATTCAAGGTGTTCAATTAGCTAAAGAGTAAAGTTGCCGCTTCACAGTGCCAGAGAGAGAAAGAGAACCTGAAATTGATTTGAAATAAATTTTTCTGTCAGGATGTTGTCTTGCTTATTCTCAATCAATTTGAAGCAATTGCTGAAGAACAGTACGAACAAATTATTGTATTTGGATGGACTGCATATTGTTCTTAATGATGAGCAATTTTTAGCAACTAGGAGTTCTATTCCAGGTGAAATCTCTGGCAATTCTTGAAGCTTCTTGCAATCATCCAACAACAAACCCGACAGCCTTGAAAGTTGATTCATGCTTGCAGGTAAACTTTCCATATTGTTTCCACTTAGATCTAAACATTCCAACGAGTAGATGTGACAAATGGCTGTGGGTATAGATTTTAAATTACAGTAACTGAGATCTAGTTTCCGTAAAGAATTCAACCCTGACAAAGCTACTAGTTCAGAAGCCATATCTCTCTCTCTTCGTAAAATGGAAGTCAAGAAGAAAGAACTCCATGAATTAGATGATAGTCCTTTACACCCTTGTAGCGTTAGTATTCCAAGATTCTTCAGACGTCCAATGGAGGATGGGAGTTGTCTAATTGCAGTCCAATCTGAGAGTTTTAAAAGAGATTTTAGTGAAAAGCATTGTGAGAGTTTCAATAATTCATACTAATTTTCTAAATTTTTTTAATTTTAAACAATTAAAAAAATCTTCATTGGTTAGTTTCTATTTAATCATATAAAAATAAAACTCTAATTAGTCTATGATCTATTTGATAATCCCACATCGGAAAAAGAAGAAAAAAGTAAGTTGTTTCACTTATATAAAGTGAATTTTATATTCTCATTTAATATTGTAATGTTATACATGTTTCAATTCAATACAATTTAAATTTAAAAATTTTAATTAATTAATTTTTGTGTAAGTTTGTTGGTCTTTTGACCTAGCTCTGAATCATTTTTGGTTTGAGTGATTTATTAGTTTAACCGCGATTTTAACGATTTTATCAAAATATATTAGTTAGATTTGTTTGATTCAAAATAAACCAAAATTTGATCTAATTAAAGATTGAACGACTAAGATTGCTTGATTAGAAATAAAGTTCTCACTCAAACAATTGTTAATTTTTATTTTATAATCCCACATCAAAAAAAAAAAAATAAGGAAAAAATAAATTGTTCACTTATATAAAGTAAACTTTATACTCCCATTTAATATTTTAGTGTTATGCATAATTTAATTCAAGACAGTTTAAATTTTAAAATTAAAATAATATTTAAAAGTTTAATTAATTAATTTTTGTATAAGTTGGTTGGTCTTTTGACTTAATCAATTAGGCTAAACCATTTTCGGTTTACTGATTCGCTGATTTAATCACAATTTTAGTGGTTTTATCAAAATATATTTATTAAATTTGTTTGATTCGAAAAAAACTTAATTAAAGATTAAATGATTGATATTGTTTGATTTTAAATAAATTTTCTACCTGAACAATTGTTAATTTTTATACACAATCTCATATCACGAGAAAAAAAAAAAAAAAAGAGAAGGCGGAAAAATGAGTTGTTTACATATATAAAGTGAATTTATGCTCACATTTAATATTGTAGTATCGTGCATGTTTCAGTTAAAGATAGTTTAAATTTTAAAATTAAATTAAATTAAAAATTTTAATTAATTAATTTTTGTGTAAGTTGATTAGTCTTTTTTTTTTTTTATCAAAATATATATATTGTTTGTAACATAAAATAAATTAAAACTAAAAAAATTATAAAACAAAATTTATTTTTATTTTATCATAAATATATGTATTTTTCAATTTATTTTATTTTTTTTTATCTTTATCAATTAAATTGTTACAGTTATTCTTATTACGAACTTAAAATATATAATTAATGACATAACAATTCCAATATATATTCTAATAAAATAGTCAAAATCTAATTCATTTTAAACTATTTTTCTATATTTTTAAAATAAAGTTTATATTATTATTTAATTTTAAAATTATTTGTAATCATTTATTTAGCCGGTGCAGTTCATATGCTATTTTTTTTTAAGGTTAATTTGAAAAAAAAAAATAGTTAAAAACTTTTTCTTTTCTTTTCTTTTTTTTTTTTTTTTTTTTGACTATTTTTGGATTTTTTTTTTTTTTTTTGTTTAAATGTAAAAAATATAAAAAAATGATACGGTGAAAGATGATCTAAAAAATGGCCTTTGGCTAATTACTAGTTACCTGACGGTATCACTGGGGTAATGGCATCCTGATATATTGCCAACTTGCTCCAAAGCCTCCCTCCAACTTCGAACATTTTCCATCTCCGATACTCCCTGTTTGGAAACCAATTCATCAAATCCCTTTCCAAAACTCTCTTTTTGCCTTCTCACATCCGATGGATCCACATAATAGAATACCGGGATAACAGTTGTGTTGCTGCATTCAAGTGCCTCCACGAGTTCATCCAAACACCATCTTGAAGAAGCGTAATTCTTTGATAAAACCACAATTGAAAACCTCGATTCTCGAATAGCCCTCCGGAGCTCTGGCGAAACCACTTTTCCTCTCTCGAGCTTTTCATCGTCTATGAAGGTGTTAATCCCCTTTTGAACCAACGCAGTGTGGAGATGACTGACGAAGTTATTGCGAGTGTCTTCGCCTCTAAAGCTCAAGAACACATCGTATGTGTATCGAGATTGAGACGAACATGGAACAGAGGAGGAAGCCATTGTTTAACTGTTTGGTGTAAGAAATTAGTAGAGAGAGATAAAATTGGGAAATTGAAAACACAAGTAGAAACTAGGATCTTTGTGGCCTTTTTTGTAATGTGAGATTTGCGTTGTTTGCAAGCAATTTGGTACAGATAAACAACAAATTTTCTTTGTAACTTCCACGAAGTCTTCAAAGAAAGCGAGAAGGTCCACGGACGCTACTTTCCTATCCTATTTGCTTTTTTTTTTTTTTTTTTTGAAAAGGTTCCTATCCTATTTGGTGTGCAGCAGTACTGCAGTACGCGTGTTGTCGTTGTTGGTAGGGTATTGCTGCTCTGCTTCTTTGCTTTTTCTTGGTTTCCTTATGAACAGGGTTTAAAAAGCTATTCAATTATTAAAATTAATAAATTTTATTGTTATTTTAAAATTTATTTTAAAAAATGCATTGACATGTAATGGTTTCTTTATGATTAATGCGTGGGACTCTCAAAAAAATGGATCAGAGTGTTTGGTTTAAATTTTTTGGAATAAGTTTTTTGAAAATTGAGTTTTTTAATTTTCTTATTCTTTTATTTTTAGTGAATATTTTTTAAATTTTAAACATTTTTTTTTAATTTTTTTAGATGCACCTTAGTTAGATGTATCTAAAAAGTAAAAAAATTGTGAAAAAATATTTTAAAAAATTAATAAATACTTAGAAATACAAAAAATATACTGAATTCTTGTATTTTTTTATATTTTTGGTATTTAGTGAATTTTTAAAAGATTTTTTTTACAATTTTTTTACTTTTTAGGTGTATTTATATTAGGTGTGTCTAAAAGGTAAAAAAATTGCTTAAAATATTAAAAAAAATTTAGTAAAAACAAAAAAATACGAAAAATAAAAAAGTAGAATTTTCTGAAAGTGTTTTCTGAAAAGAGAAAACAAGCAAGCTGAATCTCATAACTCCCAACTGATGTGAACAAGATATTTATGTTTTTTTTTTTTTTTTTTTCACTCTCACACAGGTGTCGTTTCTTTATAAAAGAAAGCAAAAGTAAGAACAAAATTTTTTTTGTTACATATCAGCAAATAATCAGCCAAACACGACGCAATGGTAGAAATGGTTCATTTTAGACGGAATTGTTGGAAGAAAATGATAAATCAAATCCAATTGTATAATCAAATTAAAAATGATAAAATTTTATTTTTAATACAAAATAAAATAAAATAATTATTAATTCATATACCAAGTTAAGTAGTTAGGCTTCACACAATAAGATTAGACTTAAACTCAGTTTATGTTCATTTCTACTCAATGGTACTTGATGGTAACTCAATTAATTTGATAAATAAGAGGTTGTAGAATTCAAATTTCTTAGTAGTTGTTAGAGAGACTCGTACCAATTATAATGATCTTAACTAGAGATGTGCATCGATTAGTTTGGTTTGAATTAAAAATTTTAATGCATTAAGGACAAGTATTAAAAAAAAAATTATTGATAAGTTTAGCACACATCACTATTATCAAAATATTCTTAATAAGTAGTTTAATATTTTAAATTTTAAAATGATATAACTTTTGATTTAAATGTTGATTTTAAATAAAATTAGTATTTTTAGAATTCTCTTATCAAAATTTATCAAACAAGATTCATGTTGACTATGAAATTCTTAAATAAAAAATATATAAATTTGAAATTGACGTAACCAGTAACATGTTATTCTATCTGACAATAACATGTTACTCTATTTAAGATCATTATAACTAGAGTAAAATTGACAATAACTAGAGTAAAATGTTACTCTAGTTAACAGCAATATTTTACTATCTATTCTGAATAGAGCATCAATAACCACACACACACACAAAAAAAAAAAAAAAAAAAAAAAAAAAAAAAAAAAAAAAACTACAAAGAGGAAGAACAAAACTTACAATCTCACATTGTAGTACAGGTATGGAACACTCAACAGTGACATAAACCAGTGCCCAATTATTAGATAAAGAAAGCACAAGACTCCTTGAGTGATAAACTCTGGCAGAACCATCTTATTTATCGGAGATGCAGAGTCATATGTTTTAATGTAATTGAATCCCAAATCAGCCAAGCACATGACCTGGTCAACAAAAATAACGATGAGAACTATAAGGAAGAAGAACAATAGCCATGTGAATAGGTCACTCATGCCATGTCTTTAACTTCTTTAATTTGTCCCTCAACACATGTGAGAACCTAATAAAAATTCAAAAATTGAAAATGAAGAAATGGTATAGGAACCACCAAATTGGAACGTTGTAAGTAGGAATGAAGCAACCGAAAAATTGCGGATTGCAAATCGAAGCTCGATGAGGGAAAACGGGAAGGCTTTTTTGCTATATGATTTTACAGGTCCACTGGGATCTATACTATATATATATATCAAGGGTAAGATCGTCTATAAAAAATTAAAAATACTTTTTTTTGTCCTTCTGGAAAGAAACGGGACTATTTGAGGGGGTTTAAAAGATAAAAAATAAATAAATAAATAGGACTGTCCTTTTCACATTACGATGTTGGGCACAAGGGGTTTTGGCCAAATTTTCCAAATTCATAATTAAATTACAAATATATTTCTCAATATGTGTTTAAAACACAAATTGTTCTTTATATTTCTGAAAATTACATTATTTGTTTAAAATACAAATTATTCTTTACGTTATATCAATCGGTTAATTTAGCAGAAACGTCATTACTTTTCTATCCAAAATGACCATATTGCCCCTTAGTTAATAGAATTTCACATAGATAGATTTTCAACAGATAGAATCAAAATTTCAACAGATCGAAAAAAAAATTCAACAAATAAAAAAAATCAACAGATAGAATAAAAAAATTTCAATAGAGAAAAGAGTAAAATTGGAAACAAAATGTTCTTAAAAAATAACAAAAAGATTTTTCAGCAAACTATTTCACGAAGTGTGGACTTGTCACCAACAAAACATATTCACTGGACCTAATGCCTTAGGCAATTGTTAGTTTGGACTTTTTAACAATTTTTTCTAAATTAAAATTAGTTAATAAGGAATGAAAGATCAAGAAATTATTTGAGAATAATAAACAATTCAAACAATTTCTTAGTTCTCACACCTAAAAATAAAATTAATCTTTACTTGAATGGAGAAATTATTTTAGAATATTAAAATACTTAATTAATTTGTTGTATGATACTTAAAACATAATTTGCCATCTTTATTTTTCTCTTTTAAACTATTTTATTAAATTAAATCTTAAAATTAATTTATCACCTTCATTAATAACTAAATTTTTACTTTATTTTTTAATTTCTCACCTTTATTTTGTTCTATCATTATTTATGGTGAGTGTTATTATTTAAATTATCTAATTGTATTTCTTCCATATATCTAATACCTATTATAATTTTATTGATAAGATTGAGAAATTAGACTCCAATATTAATTTAAAAACACAACGAAATAAAACACTTTCTAAAGAAAAAAATATAAATGTAATTTAATTTACCCTATTAAATATATATGAAATTATTATTTATTTTTCATAATTTTGTAAAATATAAATGTTATTTCTTGACTCTATTTTTTTCCATAACAAGTTTTTGGACTTTTATAAATAAAAAATGAAGTAAAAATTCAACCATTAATGAAAGTGAGAAATAAATTTTAAGATCTAATTTAATAAAAATAGTTTAAATGAGATAATTAAGATGGAGAAATAGATTTTAAGTATCATACATAACAAATTAATTGAGTATTTTATTATTCTCAAAGAATTTCTCCATTCAAGTAAAGATTAATTTTAATTTTAGGTGTAAGAAATGACAAATTGTTTGAATTGTTTATTATTCTCAAATGATTTCTTGATCTTTCATTCCCCGGTAACTAATTTTAATTTAGAGAAAATTGTTAAAAAGTCCAAACTAACAATTGCTTAAGGCATTAGGTCCAATAAATATTTTTTGTTGATACGAAATCCACACTTTGTAAGATAGTTTGCTAAAAAATCCATTTTCTTGTTTTTAAGAACGTTTTGTTTCCAAATTTACCATTCTATCTATTGAAATTTTTTTTATTCTATCTGTTGAATTTTTTTCTTCTATCTGTTAAAATTTTGATTCTATCTGTTGAACATCTATCTGTGTGAAATTCTATCTATTCAAATTTTTGTCATATTTTTTCCTATCTGTTGAAATTATTTTTTCTAATTTTTTCTATATATGTTGAAATTCAAGCTTATTTCCCCTATCTGTTGAATTTTAGAAGCCTATTTTCTTCCTATATGTTTTTTTTTTTTTATCTATTTAAACTTTATCTATTTGGGTGTTGGAATGAATCTGGAAATGGTGGAAAATTTCATTAAAGTTATTGTTGTCTCACTTCTGTGTTGAGACCGCTCGAACGGTACTGTCACGACCCCAACCTGCCCCTAGTAGGTCAGCGCCGAGATGGCCAGTAACCCGAGGTTACCAAAGGCCTCTTACAAGAATTCACACACAAATCAGAGTAAACATATGGGGCTTACGAATGCGGAAGCAATAAATTAACATACAAGCAGTCCATAAGAGCAGTGCTTAAGTTGAATGAAATGACAGACATCTTTGGTGGTTCCAATATAACAAAATAGAGTACAAAAATTACATCTTGACAAAAAGGCTTCTCGGCCTTCAAATACA
Organism: Camellia granthamiana; assembly: GCA_036172215.1. NCBI lineage: Eukaryota > Viridiplantae > Streptophyta > Magnoliopsida > Ericales > Theaceae > Camellia > Camellia granthamiana. The sequence continues at coordinate 108,005,697 of CM069916.1, read as the reverse complement.
AAATACAATGAAAGAACTAAGAAGCATGTTCTTCAAGATGTTCACAAAAATGCGAATCAAAACACGTCGGCAAAATACTTCAGCAAAACACCTCGGCTAAACACCTCGGCAAAACATACTTAGGCGTCATCGCCGCCCTGCTCATCACCTACATATATATAGAGAGGGTGAGCTTGGATACTCAGTGAATGGCATAAACAATAAAGGGTTTACATGAATGATATCCGAGGTCTTTTATCAAAACAATACAAGGCATAAATCAAGTTCTTATATCAAATCTTTCAAGCTTCATCAATCAAGTCTTTCAAGTTCCAAGGGATGACATCAAGAGTTGTGCTACGAATGCTTATAGTCCCCTAGCACGTACGGACTTTCAAGAGTTGTGCTACAAATGCTTATAGTCCCCTAGCACGTACGGACTTCCAAGCTTGTGCTACAAATGCTTATAGTCCCCTAGCACATACGGACTGGTGCCACAAATGCTTAAAGTCCCCTGGCACATACGGACTAGCAAGAGTGTGCTGCAAATGCTTAGAGTCCTCCAGCACGTAAGGACTTTCCGAGATTGTCATCGAACACAAATAATACTTAGCATACAAATAGGGTTAATCATTCATGCTTACAAATACTTTTCGAGACAAGGCAAAACAAGACTTTTATCAAAACATTTCAACATAGCTTTATTAAGAATGCCACTCACATAGTTCTTCAGACGTCGGGGTCAAGGCAAGTCCAAGTCCTACAATCACATAACAAGTCTATTGAATGCACTTTCAAACAAGCTTCATATGCATGCAAATGACCTCGGCAGTCGCTCAAGCTAAGTCAAATCATATCAAACACTGCTTCTTACTTTGGGAAAACATGCTGGGCACCATCCAGGTCTTGGCCGAGGTTCCACACTCTCTCGCCGAGGTGTGGTCCCGAGGGCCACATTCAAGGATAAATGAAGCCGGGGAAAACCTGGGTTTCCCTCTGCTCAAGAACATGAACAAGATGAATGCAAAGATCATAACTTACATTTATGAAGTCTAAGATTTCGTGCCATGAGTTTGAAAACATGGACCTGGGTACCCATACAAGAAGATCTTGATGAAACAAACACAAAAACATGGGTTTCAATACAAGCTTTCGGATCAAATCAAGGCTTTTCCTCAAGAACACATGAAGGTCTTATTTTCTTTCTAAAACCAACTTTAAATCTATGCATGGCATACAAGACAAACTCAATCATGCAATGTGACTGGACAAACAATAAAAGTAATCAAAGGAGAACAAGAATCTGACCTCAGATTGCAAATCCAACGGATCAAACACCAAGAATCAAGCTTGCTATCTACTTCTCACTCTAGAACTCTTCCTAGAGCTTCTCTCTCCTCAAGAACAAGATTTGAGACAAGAATGATGTGTTTCTAAGTCTGTCGGCTACTTATCCTTCAGCTCGGACACGTGGCAACGGCTGATTGGCTCTGTTCAAAAAGGTGACTGATTGAAAGGACAAGACTCTGACAAAGCGTATCTAACAAGCTACCCAGTGAAACACTCCGGCGGGTAATGACATCGGCTAACAACAAGACTTCGGCAAGCAATAACATCGGCCAAAGGTAGGACTTCGGCTACAGGGTAACAAGGACATCGGCTAGGGAGGACGACAATTGACTAAGCTGTGCCACACCTTGGCCAGGGTGTGCCACATCTCGGCCTATGTCATACCATCCCGGAAACAAAGGTCACTAGTATGAAATACCTCGGCTAAGTGGTGACATCTCGGCTAGAATGCCGGGGTGAAGGTGAAGGTCAACCAAGTGGTTCCAACATGATTCGCAAAACCAAGGTTCAAAGGTGAACTAGTCTCAAGGTTACCTCGGCTACACACACACACACAACAGTAAGGGACAACTCAAGTAATACTTATGCAAGACAAGTCAAAGATGCAAGGCAAGTCAAGATTCAAGATACAACTTAACAAAGCAAAAATCATATAAAATGCATATGAGTATGGCTAAGACAGTGGGAGGGTTATTACAGGTACTTTCGTCGCTCAAGCGATAACGTCGTCCTCCCAGTACTTTGCTTTAAAGTTTGAAATATTGAAAATGTTCATTTTTTGCTCAAATGAAGACTTTATCGCACGAGCATTTTACAAGGAGGAGATAGATTCTGGGAGTTAGAATTGTTCGTTCAAGCATATTTTTTCGCTCGAGTGATCTAGGAATTTGAATTGTTCGCTCGAGTGTAGGATTGTTCGCTCGAGCAGTCTGTCTATAGTTCGCTCCAAAAAATGTGTCCAATCATTTAAAAGTTGAGCCTTACATTCCCTTTCCCTCACTTCTCTCTCTCTCTCTACATTTTCTCTATTTTCTCTCTTTTCTCTTATCTTTCTCTAGAAAACCCTCTACCCGCCTCATTAACTCATTGATCCTTCTTCATTCATTTGTATTTTAACCCTAGTACCTTCATTAAAGTTAGAAAGCTCGTCGAGGGCTACGTTGTGTACGGTGGAGATTAGATTTCGACACCGTCGATTTTGAAGCTTGTCTCACATTTTCTTTCCAAGACTTGGTAGGGAGATTCTTTTTTTTTTTTGAACAAGGGTAGGGAGATTCTTTGAGTTATATATATGGTTTTAGCATGTCTTCCCTATTTTGTTATGATTATTAAGCGAGGGGGTGAGCTTTACAGTGTTAGAGTTTGAAAATGTTGGAAAAACAATTCTTTTGGTGATTTTTTTTTTTTTTTTTAAATCAAATTGTTTGTTAACTTCGTAAGCCTTTTGAAAGTATATGAAAGGTAAATACTTTTGAAAATGAGAAAGCACCTTTTTGAAGATAAAACCCTAACTTTGAGAAATTGGGGAAAAGTGGGTTTTGTGAGGGGATATATGAAATTGATAGTATTTTCTTTAAGAAAATGATGAAAACTATACCATGTTGTTGTGTTGTTTTGTTTAAAATATTCAAGAGATGGATGAATGTTGTTATTTTGGGATATTAAGGATTAGCATGAACCAATAAATGCTTGGAGTAAGAAATGAAGATGAATATTGATTGTGAATTAATGGTGTCATATGTCACATGGATTTGGATTTTGTTATGAGGGTGAAAAATATTGAAATGTTGCACCTCATTTTGAACATGTGTTGAGGATTGTGGAAATTATATTGTAACAACCCCGACCTATGATTAACTTTTAAACCATGATTAAGGATGCCTAATAAAGCAATTAGGATGAAATTCTAAATTAATTGCATATGTGTGGCATTATTGGTGTTTCTATCCGTTTATCGTAGAAAGATCTGTTTGTGTTTCTTGTTTTGTTCTACGAATTGAAGGCCTTATCGGCATCCGATCATGAAATTGTCTTGGTATTTGTGTTATTTGGAACTTTTAGGAAATTATGGTAGATTTAATTTGAATTTGATTCGGAATGAAATAATTAGAATAATTAATGTCCATTTGATTAGTTTTAACTAATCACCACTAACCAAGCCTATATAAGGCTTAAGTTGATTGTAGATCATCACTCACATTCTTATTTTACCATCTTTGAGGCTCCAAGCGTGTAGAGAGAGGGACTAAGAGAGTTCAAACAAAGGACTTAGCTTGGGACTTCAAGGATTTGGCTTGAAATCTAGTGAATTCACCATCTAGAGCTTAATTGAGAAGTTGCGGTAAGAATTCAACCTTTAGATTATGTAATTCTAGGACATGAACTCTAGAGAATTAAGTGGTGTAATGCAAGAATTGAGCTAGAATTGATGAATTTAAGCAAGATTCATGCATGCATGCATTTTCATCACATTTTGAGTTTGAATTTCAAACAAATCTCACATGCATGTGTCTATATTGGCTTTGTTTTGAGAATTTATCAAGTTTCTCATCATTTTATCTAAATTGATCATGTTTTGGACAAGTTTGAGTTCATAGCATTGCATACATGTTATATACATGTAAGTTTTAAATTTGATTTGAATAATTGACTTACTTTTGCGCTTTGATTTTGCGAAATAGTTTTGAATTCATGATGTTTTACAAATTTATAAGTGATTTCTTAAGTTTTGGGCCCAAAAGATGTGGTTTGAACCTTCGAATTCGAGTTTTGAAGCTTGGAAACAAATATGGAAATTTCAAAATTCTGCTTCTCTGCTTGAGTGACAGATTCTACGCTCGAGTGACCACTCTTAGTTTTGCACTTCCGCTTGAGCGAGCAAAAGTTGGCTCGAGTGTAAAATGCATGCTCCCAGAAGTTTACCATTTTTGCAGATCGCTCGAACAACAAGAGTTACGCTCGAGCGAAGACCTCAGTCTCACGCTCAAGCAACCGTCGAACAAAAAAATCAAGCAACTAGTACTTTTACAGAGTTTACAGACCACTCGAGCAACCAAAGTTGCACTTAAGCGACCACCCTTATGCTTGAACCTCCACTCGAGCGAAGGAAATTACGCTCGAGCAAGGTCCCTGCTTTTCAAAAATTTGACTAAGTGTTGAACAACATGTTTTAGCATCCTCATTGCATCCTAGGCATTCCTAAGCAATAATTAAGACATAATAGTGAGGATAAGGACTAGAAACACACCAAGATAAGAAAGAACTAAGTTAAAGAAATTTCGAGTATGTGTTTTAATAAGTGTATCTGTTATATGTTTATGTAGGTCATACGCCATTAATCGCCTGATTCGTCTGCTATCTCTGTTTTGCTATTGGAGCTATCTGTGAATAATAACTTTGTAAAGTATGTTTGACTGTAATTATTTTATGATGATATGTAATGATCAGTTTTCTGAAATGCTACGTTTTGTATGAATGAATGATGATTCAATTCTTTGAAATGTATTTATGATATCCTTAGCAGAGGCCCTTACCCAAGGGACATAATACTGTGGCTTATGGTCATGAGGCCCTCGCCCGGGGGAGATAATACCGTGGCCCAGGCCCTTGCCTAGAGGAAACAATACCATGGCCATGTATGAGATATGTTACCTGGTACCGGAGGTTCCATTATGGAACTTGATATGCTTGACCAAAGAGATATGTTAATGTTAATGGATGTACCACGCATGATTTGAGTATGAACATGAACATGACTCTTTTTTTATATGAACATGCTGATGTTTCTGTTTGGATAAGAGATTTGAAATCTAAATTTGTTATGGACATTATTCATTAAAATCTTTACTTTGTTATTATTCACTAGGCTTTGCTCATTATTTATATTATGTATGTTGGTGACCAGGTGCGTGACCAGACCCTGAGTTGATGGTCTAGAGTTTCGTTTTGTCAGCCAGCTACAGTACCTCTCGAGGCGTTCCCGTTTGTAGAAGTCAAGTTTTTGTGGATCATGTTAAGAATGTACTTTTTTTTGTTTTGTTTACCTGTATGCTGGCTAAGCCCTTTTGATAATATCTATATGGTAACGCTTGACTTATGAAACTTTGACGTCATATGTATATATTTAAGTTTAAATTTTCAGTCTCATGTATGTCTCCACGGCTCTATGGACGTTGTATGTTTGTATATACTTCCTCTAGCCCTTATATTTTGTTATTTTGTTTAGAGGCCTTGGGTAATCCTAGGATTACTGGCCGGTTATGACGCCAAACCTATAGGATCGGGTTTAGGTTGTAACATATATAATGAAGATTTTACTTATACGTAACTGAATCTTATTCCATACCTTGTATGGTTTTTTACTATTGTTCATTATAGCTATGTTTTGAGAATTGACTCATTGTTTTGAGAAAACAATTGTTGACATTAACTATTTTGGGGTAAATATGGTGGAAATTCGATTTGGGGGTGTAAATAAGAATTAAGTTAGCATGAGTGTCCTTGGTGTAAGACCAGAAACACGCGGGTGTGGATGCCTAAGCTCTCTGATTAGAAGCCAGTAAGATAGGATTTGGTGGTGTCTGAAAAGCCTACTTGCTGACACTAGCCCTAGGGATTTGCTTGAGTCGTATTTACCACCCCGTATTTAAAAGTGAAATTTGATGATATAAAGAAGATTCTTTTGAGTATTGCATATGAATTTCAAAAGAATGAAACTAGTGATTATGAAATCATGGCATAACATTGCATACACGTATATGAGGCTAGTTAAATATATATATATATACTAGTGTATGCCCATGCCTGCAGGCACGATGTAATTAATGTTAGGATCAAAATGTAATTGTAATTTATACGTATCATGTTGAAATTTGTGAAGTTTGTATCATTTTTTTGATAAAGATACTGAAAAAAATAAACTAATAAATATAGTATTGAGTTAAAATCTAGTCAGCTACTAACAAAATGTTAAGAATACAAAACCCAACTTCGGTGATTAAATTTCTTCATACTGTCACCCAAAACCCAAATTGTTTTTCCCTTATTTTTCTTTAAATTCTCAGCAACCAAACAATGCACTGAAAGTAAATCATTTGAAAAACACCTTTTTGACAGTACTTACTGGGATCCATTGATTAGAAGTGCAAGATCCTTTGCCATTTTTCCCGATTCAACATTTGCAACACAGGTTGCTTCCAATTTTTTAGTAAAATCCAACAGTTTAAGATCAACATGGCTATTTTCAATCCAAGGTTGCAAGGCAAACTAAATTTAAGTCTAGGAGGATCTAGAATAGCATAAACCAGCAATAGCACTTAAAACCAAGCAATAACAATCTCACACTTGTGCGCAAGTCCTCTTGACCAAGCAAAAATAGATGCTATGCTATTTGTGCTAGCTTCACCTCCCTTCTGATGAACCCTATAATGGCAGGTGACTATGCCATGGGCTGCCTCGGCTTCAATGGTCTTTCCATCTGGGCACACCTGGAGCCCATCCATATCCTTAAACACTCAATGAGAAAGCACATAAAAGAATGCATTTAAAGAGAAACACAAAAATTGACACAACAGATATACCAGCACTAATGTCATCAAACCAAGAGAACCAAAACCTGTGACAATGGGAAACAAAAGTCTGAGGGAAATTAGGTAATCTGAACTTTGATGAGAATAAATAATATGACCTATGACATTGCCTTAGCTATGATGTTCCCAGAATAGAAAATTAAACATTTAATTCCACAAGCAGCATTAATATTTACAAATAACCAGAGCTTACTTGATAATCATTACCACAAAATTAACTAACCTTGTGCTAAAAAATCACTCTGAACATCTCCATCATTATTCTTACATGCCCACACATAACCTCCTTCACTCTTAAGAGCATAAGCAACCATATCATCAAAACATAGCTATTGCAGAAAATGTAAACATGCGAACTTCAATTACTCAATTACTCTTCATTTTTTTTGCAGAAAATGTGAACATAACTATTCCAGAAATGAGAGCCAAAAACAAATAGAAATAGAGAGAAAGGGAGAGAAAGAGAAATCAAATTACCAAACACAAAAATTGACACAGCAGATATACCAGCACTGCTACCATCAAACCAAGAGAACCAAAACCTGTGACAATGGGAAACAAAAGTCTGAGGGAAATTAGGTAATCTGAACTTTGATGAGAATAAATAATCTGATCTATGACATTGCCTCAGCTATGATGTCCCCAGAACAGAAAATTAAACATTCAATTCCACAAGCAGCATCAATATTCACAAATAACCAGAGTTTACTTGATAATCATTACCACAAAATTAACTAACCTAGTGCTAAAAAATCATTCTGGAAGCAAAAAATTAAAGAACTAAAGTACCTGTGTTTTGGGGTTTGAACAGACATAGCCACAAATTAGAAAACAAAAAAAAAATGATCATTCTATTTAATCAAAAACAGAACTAGCCTACTATTTACCCCAATCTATCAAACATCTAGATTTTTAATTTCAACCCACCCTAATTCAACCCAATAATCACCAATTGACCAAAAAATATATGGGGTACTTACGTGTAGATCCTAATAAGTAGACTTATCATCTAATAAGTCCTATGAGAAAAATTTGTCATAAAAAAAACGTCAATAATTGTAAGTTTTAGCAACAATTTATAAAAATCATGATAAAAAAGTCACTAATTGTCAAATTTTAACGACATATATAAAAAATTATCAGAAAAAAATTATTTTTAACGACAATTTTACTAAAATTTATTTTCAATAGAACTTGATGGAAATTAAGTTCAACTATTAGGACCTATTGGTAGTTTACCCAAAATATATTCACCATACAAACTAAAATCAAAATAAATAATTCATCATAACCACTTCAAATCAAAATCACAATTGTCCATTACAAATCACACCAGATCTAAGCCGACCCTATTAACCCACCCTATTCAACCAAATAATCACCAATTGACCAAAAATTCAAGGCGTAAAAACAAAACCCAGAAAAATCTAGCAGATAGAACCAAATCTGGAAGTAAAAAACTGAAGAACTAAAGCCACGAAGAACAGACACAAAAAAAAAATAATAATAATAATAAAAAATAGAGAGTGGAAGAAACTGCGATGCCCAATTTCACGATTTATTTACAATTTCTACCACCAAATAATGCTGAAAAACAACCTGTTTGAAAAACAGAGAGAGGAACAGACAGAGCCACCAAACAATGCTGAAAAACAAAACCAGCCAACAAAACCCTAAAATAACCTATTTGAAGTGTGAAAAAAAAAAAAAAAAAAAAAAAAAAAAAAACTTACCTTGCAAGCCGAGTTCGAGAGCAACGAGTGGAAGGGTTGTGACTTGATGCCACTGAAACAATTAAAAAAATAGACACAGCCTGACAGAGAGAGAAGGGGAGAGGAGGGAGAGGTAGAAATCGAGTGAGGAGAGGCAGAAATGGAGGACTAAAAAAATTAGCAATCTTACCTTGTGAGCCGAGTTCGAGAGCAAAAATCAAGGACTGGAGAGCAGCGGCGGTGGCGAGCGAAAAGTAAAGGTAGGAAAGAAGAAGAACTGAGAGGGAGAGAGAGATAAAGAGGGAATAAGAAGGAGATGTGAGAACAGAGGGGAAGAGAGAGAGATAAAGAGGGAATGGAAAAGAGACGTGGGTAGATGGAAAGGTGAGGGAGAGAAATGTTTGGGCAGGAAAAAAATTCATCTCAACCGCTAGATATTGATTAGGAATCATCTCAGCCATTCAAACAAAATGTATCTCTGATATTTTTTATATATTTTCAAAACAGTTCTGCTTTATTATATAGATATATATACTTTGTTAAGATATCTCTACTGGGTTTTGTGCTCACCCCTAGTGGATTTGTATAGGAAAGGATGTGGTGATCCCGTCTATGTGGCGTCTCGTATTTTATTACTCGGATAACATTACCAATATTTATTAATTAAGTCCATTTACAAATGATAATTCATCTTTTGATGAAATGATGAATAAATAAGTATACATGTTCCCTCTCGTCATACAACAGTGTCATTTACATACGAATAAAAGAAATGCCCTGAGGCTTACAATAAATAAGAGGGCGTTTCCCTTTACAAATTATAGAACTCAGCCAAAGAAACAAAAATAATAATAATAAATAAATAAATAAGACTACAGCTCAACACTACTTTATAACCATGCCAAGATAAAATCTGTTGTTTGATCCTCAAGTCCGGAAACATTTCCTGTACACATGTACAGGTAGGGGGTGAGCAAACCACTAGCTCACCAAACAATCTCATATTATAACATAAAACATATGCAGGTCCAGCGATACAGTGATACCAAACAGATATATATATATAAAGTCATACCATGCCATAACCTTATGAGTTTATTACCTAATTTCTTAAATCCAAATTTAATTAATTGACCACACTTGTTACCTTAAATAAATTAACATACTTCAATATCAACAAGATATTCTTTTTCAAAACGAATGCGATGCCATGCTCAATTTATATCACGATTCACTTTATCTCAATTCATTAGTCATGTCCATTTCATTCATTCAACCAAACTGAGGATACAACTCAGTGGGTCTCTAACCAATATAGCTATCATACAAACACATATATTTACCATTTTACGAAAATTTCGTCCGTGGGAATCGGCACCAATGTATACGCGCAATTTTCGAGACTTTCACTCTAGACACACAGGCCAACTTAATTTACTGGAGTCCATCCCCTTTCTTCTTCCAAACATGGAGTACATCCCCTTTCTCATCCAAAAAATCATACATATACAATGTATTAAAACACAATCATATTCAATGACAACCAATAAGACATTAGTTTCAATTTATCTAATCCTCATGCAATTTCTACGACAATCAATACTATCCTCCACCGATAGCCAAAACAATCATCTCTAATGCATTAATTAAAAGATAACAACAATGGATATACAATCCAACATACAACCATAACGTGGAATTCCCCATGATTCCCAACACTTGGAAACAATCCATATTCCACTTTTTAAAGCCAAACTTTCAAAACTTACATAGTTTTCCATCAAACTCAACAATTTTAAAGCCAAACATAATCTTTTCCAAATAATCCAACAACTCCCAAAACATTAACATTTAGGGTCTTTCACAAATTGGGGCTTTATCACTCTCAAATACTCACATGCAATTTTATATACAGAAAATACATTTAATAGCAAGACGATAGGTAATCAACTCCCAATTTAACGAAACCTTCAATTTACAAATCAAGTATCTCATATCTGAATTTGAGATACAAAAATAACATATTAGCATACTCCAACTAGTAAAACTAATAATCAATTTCCCAATTGTTTTAACTCACACAAAACTTTCAATCAATTTTGTTCCACCTCAACCAAGATAACCATATGATTTTTACCAAATCTTATACTTATTGAATATTATCATTTCCATCCTACCATATTAAAATTTATGGTACAATCTTAATAACACACTTTTAATTATAAAGGATATAAAATTTTAACCAAACTATTTTAATCCACTAAATTAGTAAGTTTATTATATTCACAATTTTTCAAAAAAATTATACCAAACATAACTTAACATGTCTCATCTTTTAAACACAATCATGTTTCATGCCAAGCTATTTAAATAGTTCATTTTTCTGTCAAATCTCTACAAATAACAATTTTCACAACTTTTCTAAAATTAACTAATCAACATGATATTTACATCAAAAATCTGAAAACATACCCAAGAGTACACTTTTTAAAGTTTCAAGTTCAAAAGCTCAAATCTCATATTTTCCTTTCCACAAAAAAAATAAACAAAGGTGACAATTTATATATTAATATTCATCAAATGTCATGAACATAACACCTTTTAGAGTTTTTTAATCCCAAAATCACTCTCTAATTCCAACTTGATAGTTCTTACATGGGTTCATGAACATAAACTGATTTTCTCAAATAACTTTCAAAATCAAACATGGAATAACATTTCAACATGGTTTTTGACAAATAAAATAACCATTCATAATCATAAACAATATACACGCGATTCAACTCCTATCATGATATTTTTTTCCAAAATAACCCTAACTTGGATTTTAAAGCAATAATATAGAGAAAATCCTACCTCAAATAATGAAAAGAAGCAAATCCGAAAGGAAAACCTTACCAAATCAAGAATCCGAGATCACCATTGCAAAGAGTACGACGAGCTCTTCAACTTTCATTTACATGACTTTTACAAAATTTCATTCTAAGGACTCCCATTTGAAACTCAAAGGTTGAACAACAATGGAGAGAAAGAGACAAAGCAGAGAGCCACAAGAAATGAAAGGAAAAAGAAAAAGGGTAAATTACATTGACACCCCTAAGATTTATGTTTATTATAATTCGCCCCTCACCTTTTGGAAATTACATCTCCCTCCCTGAGGTTTAAAATTTCATTACAGATTGCTCCCTCCAGCAATTTAATTTTTTTAAATACCAATTTTTGCCCTCACTAGATAAATTACATTGACACCCCTTACATTTTAGAAATTACAATCCCCTCCCCAATGTTTAAAGTAGCATTATCAATTGCCCCCTTGGTTAATATTAGTTGAAAAAAAAATTCATTGGAAAAAAAATTAATTGAAAAAAAATTTTGTTAGTCAAATTATTAAATTTCTGTTTAAAAACCAACATAAACTCATTTTTTGAATTTACGTTTTTTTCTCAAATTTACAAACTGAGACAACCATTTATAAACCAAAAAAATTATCAAACAAGTTTTTATGATAGTTTTTAAAATTTTTGTAAATATAAATTGAAAACTGAAAACGAAATAGTTACCAAACAGGCCTCAAATCATAAAAATGTCGTAAAATTAAAAAATAATTAAATAAGTTACCAACGTATGAAATGACTTATCAAAAGATTCTTAGGCTATGTATGGTTTGATTTTTAAAAAAAAATTAAAAAATTAAAAATTAATTTGGTTAAGAAATAAAAAATAAAAAATAATTATCATTTTATATAATTTTATATTTCGAGTGTAATAACATAAACGTCAAGGGGTGTCAATGTAATTTTTATCTTACGTTAGTTTTTAAACAGAAATTTAAAAATTTGATTGACAAAAAAAAAATTCAATTAATTTTTTTTCAATTAATTTTTTTTTAAATAATTTTTTTCCAATTAATTTTTTTTTTCAATGAATTTTTTTTTCAACTAATACTGACCGATGGAACAATTGGTAATGCTACTTTAAACCTTGGGAGGGGATTGTAATTTTTAAAATGTGAGGGGTGTCAATGTAATTTATTCAGTGAGGGCAAAATTAGTATTTAAAAAAATTAAATTGCTGGAGGGAGCAATCTGTAATGAAACGTTAAATCTCAGGGAGGGGATGTAATTTTCAAAAGTTGAAAGAGAACTGAAATAAATATAAATCTCAGGGGTGTCAATATAATTTATCCAAGAAAAAAAAAATAATGAGGGAAGTCAAGAGTCTACTCTGCCTTAGGCAGAGAAGAAGAAATGGGAAAGAGGGCAAGTAGATGGGGCATAGGGGGCAACCCTTCGTGGGTTTGTCACCCACTTTAATTATTTTATTATTTAATTATCAATTGATACAAATAAATTTATAATAATATCTTAAAATTTTATAACATAAAATGTAACATGATATAATTTTTTACCATAAAAATATAATATTTTTGTATACCACAAAATATAATATTTTGTTCACTACAAAATATATACACATTTTCATTCACTATAAAATATATAATTTTTCTATGGTACACACCATAAATTCAACTTTCAAATATATATTATAACCATATATAATAAATAATCAAAACTATCAATATGGTTACTACCAATCACATAATTAAAAAGGATCAAACAGTTAAACATGAGTCATAAACAAACTCAAATTAAATTCGAATCTAAGCCATGGGTCTTGAATTAAATTCCCACCCATAAGCCAAACATGGCCCAATTATATGCCAAAATAGACCCAACAAATTTATCTCAAGTCATGGTCTAAACATTCCAAATTAAATAACAAAATTCTGCTATAAATTAAATTAAACACCAATCAGTTCGCGAATTTTCATAAAATAAATACTCATCATTTAATTCTGAAATTTTTATCCAACATGCTAGACTATATGTGAACAACATATAAAAATTCATAATTTTCTGAGACTGGAAATTATTTTTAAAAAAAATACAAAACCAAACTGTTTTCACACAAAATATACACAGCACTCCAAATCCGAAAATTTACTCAATTAAATTATGCATTGACTATTTAAAAAAAAAAAAATTTCTGGGTCATTACAGTCTAGCTGAAGGCGTGGAAAGCCTTTTGAGAGCATGAGGCTCTTTTTCTTTTATGATTATTTTTGACAAGCCAAGGACTTAGATTGTATGGGTTTTGACAATCATTTTTGTATAACCAAGCTTAAGCTTTAGAACTTGTAGCCTTTGGCCATTTATTTCATTATTGTTTTTCCTCATTCTAGTTGCCACACATGCTATGAATTCATCCTTTTAAAAGATTGAATATGTATTGCATATGAACACTTTTGTAAATCTCTTACATGGATAGAATACAAATATAGAGATTTCAATAGTATGTTGTAGCTCGAGAAAACGAGGCTCAAATGGCCCGAAACATGACTTATATTCTCTCTCCTCCTGAGACTCCAAACTAAAAAACCAAATCTCTCTCCACTGAATCGCTGATCATCCAGGTCCCTCTCTACTCATACGGAAACGATGACGCCCAGATCCCTCTCATCCGTGCGCTGAAATCCTCTAATCCCTCTAATCCTCATCTTTCATAAACCTCTCTTTGGGAGCTCTGTTAAACCTCCCTCTGTAGTCATACACTAACGGAGCCGAACGACGAGCGACGACGAACGATGGGCTTGGTTAAAACTCCTCACCTACGAGCTCGATGTCTCTCATACACTAATAACGCCAGAAACTCGTCATTACGTACCAAAAGAAAACGAATCTGAGGTAAACCCAAATTCAACAAAACTAGGGTTTATGTTTTGGCTTCAATTTCTGTACGAATTCGTCAATTTTGTCATTATGGGTTTTCCTTCAATTCCACATTGTTATTTTGATTCTAATTTTGATTTGAAACCAAATTTGTAACTTCTGAACTCTGTGCATTTGGTATGGAAATCTGTTGCTGAAATTTGTTGAATCGATTGTTTGAAATGTGGGTGTTGCTTTAAATTGAACATGTGCAAAAATCTATTCGGTGAAGCTGTTCTTTGAATTTGTTCTTTAAACAATGTGGGTGTTGCTTTAACTCCTTCAAATCTGCCAAAAGTATAGCAAAGAGTCATTCTGATTTTCTTTCACTGCAAAAGATTAGATGTTTCCCTAATTATCATAACACAATGAAATTCAACCATTCATATATATATATGTGTGTGTGTGTGTAGTGTGAACTAGGAATGAAAATGTAAGTACCAGTGGAACTATGTAAAGAAGGAGATTGGGAAGCATTCTTAAGAACTGGAATGGAGTTACTGTTATATGGCAATGTAAATGAGTCATCTTGTTCTTCTCTCCTCGCTATCACCCTTGGATACACTTCAAAATTGACAAAAACATCATAATATAATGTTCAGATGAAGTAAAAAATAACATGATACGTTTATTAAAATACATGAAAGATTTAATTTAAGGAGGGAAAAACAGAATAAAAAACAGAATAAAATATGGTGCAAGAACTTGGAAACAATATGGTGCAAGAACCTTGGAGTTTTAATTTAAGGGGGGAAAAACAGAATAAAGAATCAATAACATGTGAGTTGAGTGGAGTGGCTGTTAAGAGTCAAAAGAATGTCAGACAAGTATTATTAGAACTAGATAGTGCCCTTCCTTCCTCCTTGTTCCTTGACTGCAAAACCAATGTCACGACCCAAACCCGCCCCTATAGGTTTAGCGACGTAACCGGCCAGTAATCCGTGGATTACCTACGGCCTCTGTAAACATTAACAAATATTAAGGGGCTGCGAAAGCCATAATGTAAAATAAACAAGATCCAATGAGCTGTGATGACATACATGGGACAATAAATTTTAAAACTTATTTATATACATAGCATGCCAGTCAAAGTACACCAATATGTACAGAATATTTACATAAGTACGTCCCAAGATCCGACTTTACAAAAACACTACCACTGACTAGCATGAAGTACAAAACTGCCACGGTGTTAGGCTTCAGGCGGAACCTCCTCGGGAGGCGCAACAGGTGGCTGACCAAAAACAAAAACAGAGGGCCATCAACTCTGGCCAGGGTCTTGTGCCGGCTCACCTACATATATATAATAAACTGTGAGCGAAAGCCCAGTGAATAATAACAGAGTAAAGGGGTTTAACGAATGATGTCCATCACAGAGTTAGAAATCAGAGTTTATAGCAGAAACACAGTCTTATGCATAATCAGATTCCAATCAGAAATAGATTCAGATACATGCTCATATTCATAATCATATTCAGATTTTGCATAAGGTCATATGTGGTACACCCATTAGCTATCCGATCAAGTAGGTCCAAAGACCACAACAAAGTTGGTACCAACAACCACAAAGGTCCATATCTTGCGCGCAAGTAGCCACGGTATTATATCCCCCGGGCGAGGGCCTTATGCCACGGTATTGTATCTCCCGGGCGAGGGCCTTATGCCACGGTATTGTATCCCCCCGGGCGAGGGCCATATGCCACGGTATTGTATCCCCCGGGCGAGGGCCTTATGGACTAAGGGTGCCACAAATACTTTTCAGAAAAACTGGACATTCATTCATTCATTTCCAACACATCATAGCTTTTCAAGAATCAATCATTTCGTATCATAGTACATTGAAAATACATAACATCGAACATAACTTTACAAAGTTATTACTCACAGTGGGCGTTGATACAAGTAGACGAAGTCAAGAGGGTCAAACGGATTGTGGCACGCGACCTACATAACACATTACGGATACACACTTTGAAACATGTATTCAAATTGTACAAACTTACATCAACGATTCTAAGTGTGTACCTAACCCCTTACCCTTAGTATGGAGCCTTAAATATGGCCTAGGAATGCTTAGGATGGAATGAGGATGCAAAATTGCCTTAGAAAATGTTTTTCAAAAGTTGCTGAAAACAGGGGCCTCGCTCGAGCGAGCCCTCCTTCGCTCGAGCGAGCTTGCAAAATCAAAGGGTTCGCTCGAGCGAGAGATCCTTCGCTCGAGCGATCTGCAAAGATGAAAAAGTACTGGTTGTTGATTTTTTCCGCGCAATGGTCGCTCGATGCTCGCTCGAGCGAGCTTGCAAAATCAAAGGGCTCGCTCGAGCGAGGAATCCTTCGCTCGAGCGAGAAAGCCAAATCTGGAATTTCCAGATTTGTCTCCCAAGTTCGAACCAAGCATTCTACAACCCAAAACTCAACTTCTTGGGCCCAAAATTTGGAAAAACACTTTAAACTCATAGTATATCAAGTTTCAAAAGCCAATTTGTAAATTCAAGGGCCAAGAGTGAGTCAATTTGAGCACCATTTCCATAATTCCTCAAGAACAAGGTTTAAACACACATGCATGAGTTCAAGTGCATTTCAAAGCTTCAAAACATGATCCAAAGTAACATTAAACTCAGAATTTTGATGAATTCATAGACTTTAGCAAAAATATGCACATGCATGTAGAAATTTGACACCCAACAACTTCAATTTCCATGAATGTGTACATGCATGTATGTTGCACTACCCAATTCAACAATTTCAAGCTAAATCTAGACTCTAATCTTCAATAGGCCAAGAAATATGCAAGAGCTAGTTCAATTACATGAGTGAGAGGATAAATTCCTACCTTAAGGGTTAACCCTCAAGTAAAGGGTTGTTTGGGGTGTCCTAAATAAGTGTATTTTTTGTCTTTTTAGACTAAAAAGTTAAAGGAAAAAAGATGGATGTTTAGATTAATTTTTTATCTTTTTACGAAAAAATGTGTAATAAAAAATTATATAAATAAGTGTATAGGAAAAATAAGTGTAATAGGCTGTACGACACTTTTTTCTGGGCAGAGTGTAAGAGATGAGGACATGATTGCCTCCTTCGCGGGGCAACCATTTGACTGTGTTGTTCGGTCTGTGGGGCCCACCACGAGTCCCATTTTAATAATCTAAACCGTTTAATATGTAGAACTCGTCGAGTACTATATGTTTACAAAAAATCACATTGATCGGATATCGAAATCACATTGATCGGATTAGTTTTTGTTCACCAATTAACTATAACACCATCCTTTTTTTTTATACAAAACTGATTTGATCATATAGTTAGCGATATCCGATTAACGTGATTTTTTACAGGCATATAGTACTTAACGAGTTCTACATATTGAACGGTTCAGATTATCAAAATGTGACCCGTGGTGGCCCTCACAGGCCGAACAGCACAGTCTAAATGGTTGCCAGCGAAGGAGACAATCATTTCTAGACCAGTACAACATACCAATCACGCGGACAACCCATTACTTCAGCAAAAAGTTGAGTTGTATTTTTTTATGAGTAAATTTTTTTTTTTTTTTTTGTGAATAGTAATAACTTTTTAGCTTTTTAAGTAACTTTTTGTCTTTTTTAAGACATGCCAAATCAGGCCTTAACAAATAAAAAATACTTAAGTTATTTAATTTATTATCTCTAAAAATTATATCTAATTTTAATGTCACATCATTAGAGATCATTTAGAAATGATAAATTAAGGAATGCAACAGTGTTATTTGATAAACAAGAGGTCGTAGAGTTGGATCTCCTCGTTTGGGAACATAATATGTTTATAATTTTTTGACTTTTTATAAAAAGATGTGTAAAAAAATAAAGAGAGTAATGTGACAACTTATAATGATCTTTTGACTTTTTAACTAAAATGTTAGCCTCCAAACGAGTTGGAGAGTATCATAACAATTAATAACCTTGACTGGAGATGTGTGTCCGTTAGTTTGGCTCAAATTAATACTAAATTCATAATTAAATTTAATATTATTAGGTCAATTAACAATTTTTAATAATATTAAAAATATATTTTAATTAATAATTTTAGTAATTTTATTGTTGCAAAGGAGAGTAGTTAGATTTTTTTTTTTATTATTAATTCAGCAAATTAAATTTTTTTGTTAATTGGGCAATCCGTATTTTAGATAAACCTTAGAAATGTTATGGTGTGCACCTTTTTAGAATGCATACTATTATGCACCCTTCCACAAAAGGTGTAACTTTACCACAAATTTTTGTAATATCAACCACAAAATGCGTAACGTCACTACAAATTGGCATAACAAAATATCCACAATTTTGTGGTTGATGTGACAAAAATTTATAATTTGATTATGATATTTTTTATTACGTCAATTTATGGCGAGATTTTACGCCTTTTGTAATTGATGCCACGAATTTTGTGATAAAATTACACTTTTTGTAATAGAAATGCATATGATATACACTCCTATAAGGATGCACACTATAGAAGAACCCTTAAATTTATCATGATCGGTTCATAATTTTCGAACATATATATTTGTCTCATTTTTCTCTTTCAATTTTCATATTCAACACAGTGTCTGTTTAGTTTTATTTTTTTAAAATTATTTTTAGATAAGTTTTTATTTATTTTAAGTGATTTTTTTAATATTTTAATTAATTTTTTATATATTTTTTAAATACAGTTAATCAAGATATATCTAAAAAATTAAATTAATTAATTAAAATATTAAAAATAAACGAAAATGCAAACAAAAATCGATGTGCTATATATTTCCATCATCATTTCTTTGCTATTTCCATTATCATTTCTTATGCAATAGGCATAAACTATTTCAATTTGCACTGGAACAGTTTTAAAAAGCAATAATGATTTTGGTATTTTAATAGAGCACTAATGACATAGTAAGGAGAAAAAAAAATAAATTAAGATCAAAACATCATATCACAATGGATGAAGTCTACTACCAACTTATTAAAGCGGATTTTAGAACTCCAAAAGTAGAATTCCAAAGCATTTTTCTCTAAAAAATTGCCAGCTCTATTTCTTGCTTTATTTGCAAGCAACTTAGAAAAGGAAAAATTAGTCTAGGGTCCCTCTCTCACTCTTCGTAATGGAAGAGATCCACAAAATTATTTTTTGATGTCTAAGATCCCTAAACATATATCAGAGAAATTTGACTCTTTTGTCTCTCCTCCTCTACTGCAGAGCAGCACTTCCTCTCTCTCTCTCTCTGCTAATATATTATCTATACGTGTGTATATATATAACTAAGTATCTGTGGTATTTTTTTTTAATCGAATTGGGTTTGGATCGAATTGATACCTCTGTCAATAATCGAGCAATTGAGGAACAGAACATTCAATCTGTTTCTTCAAACACCGACAGGAGGTACAATAATGAAGGCGAGATATCGTTTCAGTCGTCATTTCTTCAGATTGACGATTCGATTGTTGCTCGTCCACATTATACTACTTTTTTTCTTGAATTCTTTTACTTATGTATGCTTCGATTGAAATTCAATGGCGTCAATTGAGAGTGCAAATGATGAGCCTGTGAATCTTTCTTCACTTCGCTTGGCCTTCTTGGAGGAAGACGATGTTGAGGCGGTGGAAGACGATGGTCCGGCGGCGCTTGAGCCAAAGACCATTTTTGTGAAATTGATTCAATTTTCAGTGTTATGCTCCAACTTTGCTTCGAAATTTTTGCGAATTTCATCCAGGTGAGGGACAATTAGTTGAATAGAAAAAATTTCAATTTGTGAACTGAATTTTTTTTTCATTTGAACTGAATTTTCTCTGGGCTGAAACTAGAGAAATTCTCTGATTTTTTAACTGAATTTTCTCTGGGTTGGTCTAGAGAAATTTTTTGGTTTCGAGTTGGAACCTGGAATTTAGGGAAGGTCAGAGAAATTTTCTCTAGAAAGTCCAGAGAAATAATTTCTCTGGACCAATTTTCTCTGTGACGTGAATTTTCTCTGGATCAACTTGAGGGACCTTAGACATTAAGAAAATATTAAATGTCCTTTATGCTATAAAATCTTAATACGAGAGACTTTAAAAAAAAGAACCCATT
Organism: Camellia granthamiana; assembly: GCA_036172215.1. NCBI lineage: Eukaryota > Viridiplantae > Streptophyta > Magnoliopsida > Ericales > Theaceae > Camellia > Camellia granthamiana. The sequence continues at coordinate 107,985,225 of CM069916.1, read as the reverse complement.
ATTTATATATGTTTAAAACCTGTATTATGAGTAATGTGAATCACTTTGAAAATTATAGAATCTCTAAAAATGAAAATCTTTGTTATTATTGTAAAAATAAATAAATTTGTCAGTATGTACATTTGAAAAGTGCTTATTTGATTTGATAGGACATGACATTAGGGGTTATGTTATGCTTTGCCAACCAAATGAAAACCTTTTTAGGCTTGGTTTGGCAAGAAGGTTTGGGTGGGTTAGGGGCTAAAATAATCACAAAAAATAAAATATGTTATTTTAGTCACAAAAAATAAAACATCAAATCCAACCCATAATCATTACAATCCTCTCTCACAAAAAAAGTCAAAAAAGCCAAAAAGCCCTTACCAAATCAGGCTAAAATAGCCAAGGCTAAAATAGCCAAAAAAACTAAAAAGCCAAAAAGCCAATCCACTTCTTATTTATTTTGGTTCACATTACTTTTTATATTTTTTATCTATAAAAAAATATAATAGATTAAAAAAGTTAAAAAAATAATTTTTTATTAAATTTTTAAAGTACCACTAAATAATTTATCAAATTTTTTACAATAATGATAAAGACTCCTACAAAATACAACTCTCACAACTTTTAAAATTATCTGAATCATTCATGTCACTGTCAGATATAACTCTCCAAAAAAATTTAAACTCATCAATGGTCAATCCATTAGTAAGGATAATGGGAGTCCTCTTCCCAAACATTTTCCAACTTTTTATTTGGGTATAAGATCACTCGTATATGTGGGTTTGTATGGAATTCACACAGATTTAAAAAATTTGACAAATTATTTAGGATCAATAACATTTCTCATGACATTAGGAGTAAAATTTTAAATTTTAAATTTATTTATTATTTTATATTATATTTTTTCATAAAAAATAAAAAATTTATCTCAAACTTACAATTTTTTATTTATTATTTTAATAAAAAAATTTAAAAATACACTTGTTTAAATTATTCTAAACAACTCTCTAAAAATAAAAGGCTATAATCTACATTTATGAGAAACCTTAACAAAGGTAACGGTAATAAATTTTTTTACTTTTATTTTTATAATAATTGCTTTATTTGAAATCCACGACATTCGAGGAAGTTATCAAGAAAGTGGTCGCCTTTTTCTAAAGGGGGTTTTTTTTTAAAGTCTCTCGTATTAAGATTTTATAGCATAAAGGACATTTAATATTTTCATAATGTCTAAGGTCCCTCAAGTTGATCCAAAGAAAATTAGTCTAGAGAAAATTTACGTCACAGAGAAAATTGGTCCAGAGAAATTATTTCTCTGGACTTTCTAGAGAAAATTTCCCTGACCTTCCCTAAATTCCAGGTTCCAGCTCGAAACCAAAGAATTTCTCTAGACCAACCCAGAGAAAATTCAGTTAAAAAATCAGAGAATTTCTCTGGTTTTAGCCCAGAGAAAATTCAGTTCAAATGAAAAAAAAATTCAGTTCACAAATTGGGATTTTTTCTATTCAACTAATTGTCCCTCACCTGGATGAAATTCGCAAAAATTTCGAAGCAAAGTTGGAGCATAACACTAAAAATTGAATCAATTTCACAAAAATGGTCTTTGGCTCAGGCACCGCCGAACCATCGTCCTCCACCGCCTCAACATCGTCTTCCTCCAAGAAGGCCAAGCGAAGTGAAGAAAGATTCACAGGCTCATAATTTGCACTCTTAATTGACGCCATTGAATTTCAATCGAAGCATACATAAGTAAAAGAATTCAAGAAAAAAAGTAGTATAATGTGGACGAGCAACAATCGAATCGTCAATCTGAAGAAATGACGACTGAAACGATATCTCGCCTTCCTTATTGTACCTCCTGTCGGTGTTTGAAGAAGCAGATTGAATGTTCTGTTCCTCAATTGCTCGATTATTGATAGAGGTATCAATTCGATTCAAAGAAAATACCACAGATACTTAGTTATATATATACACACGTATAGATAATATATTAGCAGAGAGAGAGAGAGGGGGAGAGAGAGGGAGACTTTGCCCATTTCTTCTTTCTAGGGTTTCGGAGAGAGAGAGAGAGAGAGAGAGAGAGAGAGAGGAAGTGCTGCTCTGCAGTAGAGGACGAGAGACAGAAGAGTCAAATTTCTCTGATATATGTGTAGGGATCTTAGACATCAAAAAATAATTTTGTGGATCTCTTCCATTACGAAGAGTGTGAGAGGGACCCTAGACTAATTATCTCTATAAATAAACTCTACACATACATGAGTAGTGTGAATCACTTTAGAATTGTGGAGATTTCCAAAAAAGAAATCTCACTCATCTTTCTTATTTTTATTATTATTTAGGGTTTAGCAGCTGCCAGCAGAGCTCAGCAGCTGCCACATGACATCTGACAGCCTGAAAAAAAGGGCAATTTCGTCTTTTCGCCAACTTTTCAGCCGTCCTGCATGGAAACCAAAAAATATTTTTTTAATTTTTTAATATTTTTTTTTTTTGACAGTTTATACTACATCATGCCAAACAGTCTTTAGATATTACAGTTATTCTTTTATCAATGTGCTAGAATGTAAAATTAGGCCAAGTTTGGCATCTCTCATATAATTCATCTTTTTATTTTTTTATCTTTTTTTTATCATATCACCTCTCTATTTTTTTGCATATCTTTTCATAAAAAGACAAAAAATACACTTATTTAGATCATCCCAAACAACCCTTTAATATATCTACTTACCAAAAAAAAATTAATTAATCAACTTATTTGATTCTGATTTTCAAAAAATTGCTTTCAGAAAATTACACTTTTTTTATTTTTCATATTTTAATGATTTCAATGATTTTTTTTTAATATTTTAAGTAATTTTTTTAATTTTTAGACACACCTAACATAAATACACTTAAAAAATATAATATCTGTGAATTTTTTTTAAAAAAAATACACTAAATACCAAAAAATATATAAAAAAATACAAAAAATTCAGTACATTTTTTTTTTATATTTTTGTGTATTTATTAATTTTTAAAAATATGTTTTCACAAATATTTTACTATTTAGATACATCTAAGTAATGTACATTTAAAAAAATAAAAAAATTGTTTAAAATTTAAAAAATATTCACTAAAATTAAAAAATACGAAAAATAAAAAACTCAATTTTTAAAAAACTAAATTCAGAAAATTAAAACCAAACACAGTAAATATATCTATTTTATCATATTCAAAAACTATGAACTTTTTATAAACTGTCGCCTTTTTTTGTTTTTTTAAGTAATGTTCCTTATAGTCAAAAACTATCACATTCCGGACTAATTTGGAAAGATGATTAAAAGTTCATTTTTTTGACCCTTTTTTTAAATAAAAAAAATGTGTAAAAAAGTAATGACCTTTTTTTTTTTTTACTTTATTTAAAAAAGTGTGTAAAAAAATAAAGAGGGTGATATAATCCAAAATAAGTTCAAAATTAACTTTTGAATTTTAGCCATTTTCCCAAAATTAGCCTTCAATAAAAGGTTGGGTAAATTACATTGATACCTCCTGAGATTTATATTTATTATCGTTCCCCCTTCACCTTTTGGAAATTACATTCCCCTCCCTGAGGTTTAAAGTTTCATTATAGATTGCTCCCTCAGTTGGTTGACTGTTAAGTCAACTAACAGATTTTGCTGATGTCAACAATTTAATTTTTTTTAAATACCAATTTTTCCCTCACTGGGTAAATTACATTGACACCCCCTCATATTTTAGAAATTACAATCCCCCCCTCAAGGTTTAAAGTAGCATTACCAATTGCTCCTTCGATTAGTATTAGTTGAAAAAAAAAATTAATTGGAAAAAAAATTATTTGAAAAAAAAATTTATTTAAAAAAAATTAATTGAAAAAAAATTTTATTATTCAAATTTTAAATTTCTATTTAAAAACCAACGTAAACTCATTTTTTAAATTTACGTTTTTTTTCTCAAATTTACAAACTGAGACAACCATTTATAAACCACAAAAATTATCAAACAAATTTTTATGACAGTTTTTTAAATTTTTATAAATATAAATTGAAAACTAAAAACAAAATGGCTACCAAACAGGTCTCAGATGGTAAAAATGTCGTAAAATTAATAAATAATTAAATAAGTTACCAACGTAAGAAATGATTTATATCAAAAGATTCTTAGGCTATGTATGGTTTGATTTTTAGAAATTTTTTTAAAAAATCAAAAATTAATTTGGTTAAGAAATAAAAAATTAAAAATAATTATCATTTTTATATAATTTTTATCTTTCGAGTGGTTAGAAATAATTTTTTACAAATTAAATATATTTCTTCATATTTATTTTTATTAAATTAGTTTTTTTTTTAAAAATATCAGGGGGGATTCATATTAAATTGAAACCTCAAGGGTGTCAATGTAATTTACCCTTTAAAATATATGTAAAGGTTAAGGGTAAATGTGTCATTTTAACTTAAAAGTTAACACCGTCAAATAATTATACTGACAAAGGGGTCAGTGTAATTTTCCAAATATGAGGAAGAAACTGTAATAAACATAAATTTCAGGAGGTGTTAGTGTAATTTACCCATAAAGGTTTCATTAAACTGTCACATAAGTTGTGTTCAGAAATTTGGAAAGAGATTTATGGATAGAAAATAGATAACTAAAAGAAAAAAATTGAAAAACAGTGGGTTCGTTTGGTTTGAATTTCCCAAAAATTTTTGAGAAAATTTCTCTACAAATGAGTTTTCAGAAAAACTCAAACCAAACAAATTTTCCCAAAAAAATTTCCCAAAACTTGTAAACCAAACAAGTTTTCCAAACAAATCTCTCTCTCATACACATCAAATCAATCACTTTTTCCAAAACTCTCTCTCAAAAAATAATTTTCCAAAACATCTTTCCAAAAAAACCAAACCAAACAACTTTTCATACTTTTTATCTCCCAAACTCATCTCCCAAACTCAAACCAAACATATTTTTTTCTTTTTCTAAATTATTAATAAATAAGAAAAAAATATGAAAAGCAAAAATCATTTTTTCCTCACATTTAAATTATCATTTTACCCATTTAAGGAAAATTATTATTCCATCTTAAAAAATAAATAATTTCACTTGAAACTGCTATCATTTTCACTTTGCATTTTTTTTCTCTCACATTTAAATTATCATTTTCTTGGTTTAAATCTTAAAATTAAATAAATTAGGAAGTACACAATGGTTTTACCCACATCTATTTATTGACAGACTACATTGACATATGAAAACAAAAAAAATGAAAACAGCCGAAAGAGTCCCCAAGTAGAGAACAATTCTTGGAATTGATTCACTCGGTTCATATTTCATCTTTTCAGAAAGTGTTATATATTAAAAAGCAGTAAACTTCTATTTTCTTCTCTTTAACAAAGTTTTCTCTCAACAACCAAACAAAGGGTCGAACAAGAACCAAATAAATATAACTCATTCATGCAAGAACATGCCACAGAATAGCATACTAGTACTATATTTCATATTTTTTATTATTTACTAATTTCACTGCAATTAAACTAATCCCAGTTACACAGTCAGTGTGATCAATATGAATTTTATGCATCTTAAATAAAATCTAAATATTATTGTATATGTCTTCAATAAATAAATTTTGAATACATGAATTACATCTAACAATAGAAAATCAAGAAGATCAGAATTTACTGATTATTTTTCGTTGTTTAACACAGCCTCAAGAAATTTAAAGGTGGGAGGTTTACCAGCAACCCTTTCTTGAGTACTCTCTCCATCTTCAAGACGCTGCTGCAGCTCTTCGTACTCTCTCTTTTGCTTCCTCCTCTGCAACCACCACATAAAATTTTAAAGTAAAAAGTGTTGGCCACATTGTGAGGCAATTTCTGTCGTATATGTGATTTGTATTAATGCAGAAACCATTCAACCATCAACATAATTTACTATAGTCACTACAATAATAAGCATTCAAGGAGCGAAAATTTATTTTTTATTCTACTAAATGCACTAGTGTAGCACATTTACAATTTCAATTTTTTTTTCTTCTAGTATTTCCAATGAACACTAAAGATTCAAGTGCCTTGAGTTCTAGCCTCTTTGGATCTTTACAAATGCTAAAACTGATGACAATACTATGTGCGGAAGCTATAAAGCATAGTCACGGACACAGGACACCATGATTCTCAAAAAATTATGGTACGAATGAGGCTACGGCAAGAAATATATATATTTTTATTTAATATTTATTTTAATAGAAATTTAGGATACATAGATATGAGAGGCATATGTGGCCCCTACCTTTTCTCTCTTTATTTCAATATAATTTACTTCGGCACCAAATCAGCTTCCTAAAATTATTTAGTAAAAATAAATAAATAAAGGTGTCCTAAAGAGTGTCCAATCACAAGACACGAGTGTCTATAAAACGTCCCCGGCATATTCTACAAAAAAGATTAAAAAATTGAACGCCATGTGGCATGTTGAACACGTTGACACCCGTGTCCTGTCTATCAAACATTGACAAAACACCAATCTTGGAGTGTGGTGATGTGCTTCTTAGAAAATAAATCATACAACATTAACCTTGCTACTATCTATCCTAAACTAGGCCAAATTCAAGCATAAAGCTACTTTAAACATCAACTTCTACCTTCTCACTCAAAAAAACCCGTAACAGTTAAGCCTTTCCCCAATATTTACAGGGAAGCTTTCATTAGGCTCAATCCTTCAAATCAGACATTTGTACTTGACAAAATATTTATATCAGAATAATAAGTAGAATGCTACAGGGAACCCTTTCCATAATATTAAAATCAGGACTAATAAATTAGCAATTTTCTTTATTGATACCTGTACTTTGATGGCCTCTGGGTTTGCCCCAGAGATTGTTCCAATATGATTCGGTTTGATCAGAAGCATTCTGCTTCATCATCCCCACTTTAGCTTTCTCTCGGACACAATGTATAAGCCATTTGTCAAACCTAACACTAATTTCAGTTATAATAACAGAAATCAATGAATATAACAACTACACCCGGTGATTACAAATATGAGCAGCATTAAAAGATGAAATTGCTATAGACAATATATCCAAGGTCAAACCATAAAGAAAATCGTAGGTATGGAATATGTGTCTCAACTGGCATGCCATCACTCTATTGCCATTCTGTGTTTGTGGCTTATTTAGAATTTGCTTCCTTAATACAAAAATTGTTTCTATTTACTCTGTTATCTAACAACTTGGGCCAAGCTCCTGGAACATGGTTCTCATTTCTTGAATTTTTTGAAAGAGCAGTTCTCATTTCTCGAATTACACACTCCTATGCTCTTCCTTTTGATTTGTAGTTCAGTATGAAATAGTTTCATTGGCTTTGTTCTTTTATCTTGGGAATCTTGTAATTATTGTCCACATTTTGTAGTCGAACATGATATATCAATCACATTGATTGACCAAATAGAAGCTAAGTCATACAGATCAGCAGATTTAGCACCATGACTGTGCCCTATATCCAGAGGTGTAGAAAAGTATCCTTATGCTAGGAACTTTAAGTGATTTAACAGAACTTATATGTTACTGCTGCAAGTATCCGATAGATGGCCTAATTACTAAAAAAAGCTAATGGCATTTTCTGGGGACAAAAGGTTATTCAAATTGACATATGAAATTCTAAGCAATGTAGCTTAACCATGCTTTGCTAATGAACAAATAAGATAACAAGAAAAGGTTTTTATAATAAGCCCAAAAAAAAAAAAAAAAAACTAATGCAAAATATTGAGACACCAAATAATAGCTGAAGTACAATACAGAAAAACCGACAAAAAAATAAAAAATATAGAAGGAAAGGAATGGAAAAGAAAATGAACAAAGTAGAAAAAAAATAAAAAAAATATCAAAGTTCTTGCGAAGATTTTCGCTTGTCTCTTTTCCCATCAAGAGGTTGCCTGCCACATTTGGAATAATTTGATGAAAAATAGAAATCAAATATACTAATACTGAAAATATTTAAGTATGCTAGCAGTTTAATTATATTCATCTAATAGATCTTCTTAAAACCTAATATAAATCTCAGAGATCTTCATGAAAGGTCACCTGCTAGAAAATTTCCAAGAACTAGTTAACTAAGAAGGCCATCATTCAGTTCATCCGAAGGGCGAATGTACTAACTAAGAGCTAGTTAACTAAGAGGTTGCCTACCACATTTGGAATAATTTGATGAAAAATAGAAATCAAATATACTAATACTGAAAATATTTAAGTATGCTAGCAGTTTAATTATATTCATCTAATAGATCTTCTTAAAACCTAATATAAATCTCAGAGATCTTCATGAAAGGTCTCCTGCCAGAAAACTTTCCAAGAGCTAGTTAACTAAGAAGGCCATCATTCAGTTCATCCGAAGGGCGAATGTACAGCATCCAATAAAGAAGTGCAGTCTTACCATTCTAAGAACATCCACCTAAGAAGATCCCAGTCCTGAAAGCATCAGTGCAACCTGATTGTCATTAATGAAAACCGTCAAATTATATGTATTTCAGTTTTTATTTTTAATGAACTAGACAAATGAAACAAAGCAATCATGCACAGTACTTGGGCATACTTCTATTGTGAGGTAAAGATTTTTGTTTTTAATTTACAAAAAAAAAAAAAAAAAGGTACCTGATATATATTAGAAGAGAGGTTTTGAAAGATTGTTTGGTCTTTTTCAGGTGTTCTGACGAATTTAAATCAATAGAAGAATATCAAGCAAGAAAACTAGTCCCTCCAATCCCTAATATCAAAGGATGCAACTCAAAGCTACTCTTACTTTAAGGTAAGCAAGCAGTTTAATTATATTTATCTAATACATCTTAAAACCTAATATAAAACTCAGAGGTATTCATAAGAGACAAGGTCTCCAGCCATAAAACTTTTCAAGAGCTAGTTAACTAAGAAGGCCATCATGCAGTTCATCCATAGGGGAATGTACCGTGACGAATAAAGAATTGCGGTCTTACCATTCTAAAAACATCCACCGAACAAGATCCCATTTTTGAAAGCATCAGTACAACCTGATTGTCATTAATGAAAACTGTCAATTTATAGCTATTTTAGTTTTTATTTTTAATGAATTGGACAAATGAACAAAGCTGTCATGCACAATACATGGGCATACCTTTATTGTCAGATAAAGATTTTTGTTTTTGTTTTTTTATTATAAAAAAAGTACCAGACAAATATTAGAAGAGAAGTTTTGAAAGATTGTTTGGTCTTTTTAAGGTGTTCTGACGAATTTATACCTCCAGAAGAATATCAAAGCAAGAAAAACTAGTCCCACTAGTCCCTAATATCAAAAGACGCAACTCAAATCTACTCTTACTTTAAGGTGTTCACTGAGAAGAATATATCAGATCATTGAAACTTCACCCATAAAGCTACTCTTACTTTTACAAGCTCACACAGTTCACCCAAATTCGGTTAATGGCCATTAAAGATGCAATCATTTCTATGTTTCCAAACAGACCAAATACTGCTATAGGAACAGCGTTCCAAATATACAATTCCAACTTACTGAACTTGAACCCAGCCACCATTGTGGTAAGCCTTCCATTGACGCTAGTATTACCCAATGAAACCAACACCAACTGATCATTTCAGACCAAACTTTCCAAACAAAAGGGCAGAAAAGCAGAATATGATTCAGAATTTCAGCATCAGAATTACAAAACACACAGGCAATGTTAGCATCCAAATTCACTACACCAATTCTTTGCAAAACTCTGAAGTCTTAATTCTTCCTTTGCATGCTATTCAAGCAAAAAAATTGAGCTTTATGAGGAATGACATTATGCAATACCATCCCAGGACAAGAGACATTCAAACCAAGGGCAGACTCACACCACATAAAGACTGAATGCACCATGAACTGACCTGAGGATGAGGCAGCCCATCTAATGTGATCAGCAAAACCAACTCTAAGTGATGGAGCTGCACACAGCAATCCATAAATTCTGACCACCCCCTTATGCTCCCAACCAAAGTGAGATCTTCTAAAGCATAGATTCCATTTGCCTGAGCTGTCTTTCCTCTGGATAAACATCCTCAAGGATCACTCCTTATCTGTTGAAAGGCTAAAAAGTCTAGGAAACTCATCTTTAAGGCTAACATTGCCAAGCCATTGATCAATCCAGAAGCGAATTCTGTTCCCATCACCTACCACATTAGTATTGGCAAGAAAAAAAAGTAGAGTAAATTAGGATTGGAAAAAGCAATAGAAATAATACCACTCCAAATCCTTGAAAAAGAAGAATTAGCTCTATAAGATGGGAACCATCTAGCTCTCTCAACTCTGTAAATGCTGCAAATCAAACGTTTCCATAAAGCATTGTCTTCAGATCCAAATCTCCTCCACCACTTCACCAGCAAACAATCATTTACATCTCTAATTCTTCTAACTAAAGCCCACCTTGTTCCTTGCTTGTAGACACCTTCTTCCAATTGAACACATGAACATTTCTTTTTTTAACTCTGTGTCCCCCCACAAGAAAGTTGCTTGGAAAGGAGCATCATTACTCAAGAAACACATCCCAATAAAGTTTACATGCCTTCAAATCTATTTATACAGTCTTCAATTGTATGAGATAATGAGACAAAGTCTTCCTTTTGCAAATATTCACAAAAATATCCATGAATCTCAATCAGAATTCAACCTGAAACATAAAATAAAAGAGAAGTAAAGGGATGAGTTTTACATATCTCAGTAAATTAATGACTTGAATTATGGAATCATGAATGGGCATATATTACAAATGATGCAGGAAAGGCAGATACCTATTATAAATAATTTAGATATTGTTTGGTTCATTGAAATGAATATGGAATGGAATGGTCATTCCATCATAACATCCACTCTCACGTTTGATTCAATCAAAAAAAAATGTTGGAAAATGGAATCATCATTCACCATTGTAAAATTTGAGTAAAAAAACAAAAAACAAAAAACCTTCAAATTTAATTGACTAGTTCGAAAGAAAACGTTTGGAAGATGATCACTGGAATAGAAAAATTGAAAAGCTTGTTTCAAAATTCATAGGCTGCTCCTGACAATCTGGGTTGGTTGGAAACGTTGATAATAGTAGTAAGCCCCCTAAACGTTCTTGCATAATAGTACTATCAAGTTTGATTTGCAAGTCTCAAAAGGAGTTCAAGGATTGATAATTTCATCTTCATTATGGGGACTCTTTATTGTAGAATTCATTTCTTCCTCTTTACAGGACCCTTTCTTAGGTTGATTGATTATTGGGTTGGTGTTGCTTCACCATTATAGCACTATTTATCATGCTAGTTGTTGAAGTTCTAAAATTAGTGGACTATAATTTTCTTTTTCTTTTTTTTTTTTGATAAATAAAATTAGTGGACTATAATTGTCTGGATGTAATTTTCTTTATATTGTAAGTCTGAAAAAAATGAAAATAAAAATTGAGTTGCAAGTCTCAAAAAGGAGTTAAAAAATGTGCTTGTCTATCATCATTGTGGTGTCACACAAGACATAATTAATTTCAATTTAGGAAGCCTCCTCAAAGAACTCTAAGAAACAAAAGAACAAAAAAATAAATAAAATCCCAAACCATAAAAAGGAAGGGAAAAGAAAAAGAGAAAAAAAAAACCATAAAAGCACTACAAAACAAGAGGAATATATATATATATAAGCAATGCATAATTAGGTGAAGCAATAAGTCTATGTGCACACAACCCTCTCACAAGGAGTAAGTCCCACACCCCTTGTGTCATATTCTGTGTTTGGTTTCTGTGTTCTTAGCATTACTGATCATGTAAACAATCTTAAGAGTAAATAAATAAATGGGCCCATAATAATTAAAATTTCATAATCCTCTCGTACAGAATTCCTAGTCAAACAAAACACTTGAATAACATTGACATGTGATTTTTAATCCTAGTAATGTCATCCAAACATACCCTAAAGTTTAGCATTGAAGAAAAATTGTTGGTCTAGAAAAGGGAAATTCTCAATAAGGTATGTTTACCTTGTTACTTTAGTACTTCAAGTTTCAATTTTGTCAATTTCATCTATAAAATTTTCAATCCAAGTCAAATCGGTTCAATTTTAAATGGTCCTCCAAACCATTAACCGAATATCTCCCTAAAGTGTCATTTTGGTCCCAAAATTTCATAAAATTATTATTTTCACCTCAAGAAAAAAGGTGATACAGAGTGCACATAAATTAGAAAAGCATAAGTAAATAATAGACAGTACGTTAGAAATTAGATCAATTTTGAGTCATTTGAAATGGGTTATGTCTATTATAATTTTATTAATAATTTGCAGTGGGAGTGTGAGCTGGAAGGCATTTTTTTATTTGGAAGAAACTGTAACTGAGTTGTAAGAGACATATACTTACCTAAGCCTTTTGCTGTTGAGGTTGTTGAGGTGGTCTTCTTGATCATCTTCTTCAGAGTTGTGGTATATACTACTCAATGCTTGCTCTTCAGCTTCCTTGTATACGACATGGACACCGACATTTTCGACCACTCCGGATTCGAACACGTAGTAGAACTCTCGTTCCCCTGTTTCATCATCTCGATGAGAAAACCGACTTGCTTTTTCAAAAGAAACATTAAATTCAATTCCACCCTCATTTGATTGCTCCAAACGATCTTCCATGATTCGCCTAAATGCACCGCGTGGGATACCCAAATTTCCAAAATTAACAGAAGAAAGGGTCCGATTACTGCACCTGTTAATTTACCCTTTTTGAATCCAACATGAGCGAAAGCAAATCCCAAGAACCTGTCGTTGAACCAATGTTGAGGCAACCGAAAAGATACCGAAGGCCCCTACTACTTTGATGCCTGAACCACCTTGGATTGGAATCTCTCTTCCAGGATAACCAATGTTAAAATAACCCCTCCTTACACGAAAATTTCTCTGTACAACAGAGATTGGTCTCAATCAGTGGCTGGCGCCTCCAAAAATTTTAGGCTTTTTTTTATTTTATTTTTATTTTTATTATTATATAAAAATATAAAGAAGTGGTGTATCATAAACAAATTAGGGGTGGTTTGGGATGATCTAAATAAATGTACTTTTTACGAAAAAAACGTAAAATACGAGTTGGGTTTAAAGTGATGTAATAGAGAGGTGATGTGACTTAAATAAGATGATGTGACTTAAATAGGATAGTAACTTTTTGACTTTTTAACTTTTTTGAATTATGCCAAACTAGCCCTAAGCCTCCGTTTGGAAAGAAAAAACCTCAGGTTTTTTTTTTTTTTTGGTTAAAATAGTCACAAAAAAAATAAAATAAGCTTTTTAGCATAATAAGATAAAATATCACATCTAACTCATAATCATTATATTTTTTCTCTCAAAAAAGTCAAAAAACCCATTTCAAACGAGATTTTTTAGCTCCAAATTAAAATAGTCAAAAAGTCAAAAAATCAACCTACTCCCCAAACGAGCTCTAATAAATTGATTTTTTTAGCTCATTCCAAATCAACCCAATGTTAGGTTAGGTTACACATGCAAAATCTTAAATTATAATTTATATTTAGTAATATTACAAGAATAATGATAACAATAAAAAATTGCATATATAATGTGTTATTCAAGTGGTAATAATGTGGGTGTTTAGGAAGTGGATTTTTTTTTGTAGGTTTTTTTAGTTATAAGATATTATTGGAGAACAAATTTTTTGTATTTAGGAAGATAGTTTGGTTTTTTTTGTGGTTGGATGTGATGTTTGTGAGAGAAAAAGTAAAATGATTATGAAATTTGATGTGATATATTGTTTGGATTTATTTTTTTTTTAATTTTGTAACCAATTTATCTTTTAGTGAAAAAATAAAAAATAAAAAAACCCAAATCATGTTCTCAAACACCGCCAATGTTCATCAAATCTTTGTCCCTCAAAATATAATTCTATATTTTTAAGACCTCTCTTTATATAATAGAATAAATAGATATAAAAAAGAGAATAATGATATTTTATCTTTTATCTTCTTTTTTTTTTTTTTTGGCAACTTTCTCACTTTGATTCTTAAAGTTTATTTTTTCCTCAATTTGATACTTTATTTTTGAATTTTTTTTATTTTAACCCTGAAATTAATTTCTGTTAAAAATTAAATAGAAAATACAACAATAATTGTCACATAATATAAAAATATATTATTATATTAGTTATTAAATTTATGTCAGATATGTGAATCATATATAATCAAATATTTTTATGCTACGAGACTATTAGTGTGTCATTTTCTGTCTAATTTTTAACAGAAATTAACTTTACGAGTAAGGTAAGAAACAAATTGAAGGCCAAAGTGCAAAAAAATAAATATTAAAGACCAAAATGAAAAAGTGATCAAATATAAATAGGGCAAAGCATAATTTACCCCCCAAAAAAATCACACTTGTCTATATCTATCATTCGCTTTCTGTTAATCTGTTAATTTAAACTTTGGTTTGGTTTCTCTGATATGGGAGAATTTGAGCGGTTTGGCCTCACAGCCAATAATCCGAACTATTTATTTTGTAAATTTTTCAATTTATTATATTATTTATGAAAAAATTAGTTTGATATGATGATCGTAATATTTTCATTTTATTACATTTATCTTTGAAAAAATAGATGATAAATATATTTTTGAAAATAGACTATTCATTTTTTACAAACAGATATGATAAAATGAAAATGTTATGATTATCAGACTGACATAATTTTTTTCATAGATGACATACATTAAGTATAGCGATTCTAGTTTAGACACGACCCGTTGATGTTTGGATCCGGGTTTCATTGTCTCATATGGTTGTTCATGTCTTATTCCTTCCTATTTCTTATTCAGTTTGGTTATTGGAATGTCTTGATTGCGTTTGGAACAAGTTGGTAGCTTGTGTTTCAAAACTGTGTTGTCTAGAATTTTGCCTCTTCGCTTAAGTGAAGCTTCTTGCGCTCGAGCGGTCCTTGAGAACTCTCAGTACTTTTGCAGGCCTACAGAGATACTGGAAGGTGGTATTTTTCGCTCAAGTGACACTTTTTGCACAAGATGTGTTGGCTCGAGTGGCCTTTTTTGAGCTTGAGCGGTGGTCTTCTGTATGCAAAACTTCTAGAAGATGGTATTCTCCACTTGAGCGATACTTCTTGCGCTCGAGCGGTGCAACTTATTGTGTCTGGTTGATCGAGCGACACTTCCTGCGCTCGAGCAATCTGCGCGTATATTAGTTCGTAAAGCTACATTTTTGAGCCGCTTTTTCACTTCTCTCTCTCTAAACATTCTAAAAACCCAAAATCTACACTCTCTCTCTCTCTAAAACTCACATTCTCTCTACAAATACACCTAGATTCGTTGATTTCCCCACCCTACTCCCTTTGTTAAAAAGTTGAGCACGTCGGGGGCTTCTTTTTTATTTGAACGAAGTTGGGTTTGGGTGTTGTTGAAGTTTCTCCATCTCTTCTCTTGTCTTCTAAGCTTGAGGTAGGGATTCTCCGCACTTTCTTATGATTTTTAACTTAGTTATTTGCTATTTCTAAAACGGCATTGGGATTTGGAGGTTTTTGAACAAACAAGGGTTTTTATTTAAAATTAAAAAGAGGAGTTTTCATTCTTGAAAAGGTTTATGAGATTGTAAATGATGATAAGTTATGATAAAATGATGTGTTTTCATCCTTGGAATTGGTTTTCAAAAAGAGAGGGGGTTTTGCCCTAGAAATGTTAAATGTTAATTTTGAAATCACAAATGGAATTGATGTTGGAAATGTGGAATTGGTTGATATTGTTGAGGATGGTGGAGTTGGGTATGTATTACCACTCACATCTTGAAATTTGAAAAATTTATCTTTTTGAAAATTATTTATCTGTTTAGAGATATATGTTTTTGGCTATCGGTAGAGAATAGTTATGATTGTTATAGAAATTGCATGAGAATTAGGTGAATTGAAACTAATCTCTCATCCATTTGCATTGAGCATTGTTGCATATTGAAAACATTGAAAATGTTATTGTTTGGAGAAAAATGATTGAATACTTGGTGAATCTGGGTAGGGAGTGTGGTTACAATATTAAGTTAGCCTGTGTGTCCTTAGTGAAAGACTAGAAACCCGCGCAGATAGGTGTCAAGCCTTTCGGTTAATACCGGCAAAAATAGCAAATTGATAGTACTTGTATAGTCTACTTGCAAACACGTACCTAGAGATTCACAGAGTCGTATTCATTGCCTTGTTTTCTATTGTAAAGGAAATAATTTCATAATTGAGATATAAACCTGGCATTACATGATTTTGGAAAGAGGTATAAAATGTTTTAACGCGAGCATCGCATATGCATAACACCTTATATCTTTATTAAGATTCATAAACTGTGTTAGAATATTTCTACTAGGTTTTGGCTCACCCTATGTGGGAAAACCATTTTCAGGTGCTGATGATATGCCTCCGCCTAGGCAATAGCTTGGGAAGACATTAGAGCTGAAGGCTTCATTTGTTTATTTGTTGTATATATTTTTGTACAAGCCACGGGTTTTAACTGTATTGGATTTAAATCTATTTTGTTATAACCAAATATTGACTTGGAAAGTTGTAAGCCTTTACGGTATTTCTTATTTGTTTAACTCTTATTTCATATTCTTAACTTGTAACACATGCTATAAATTCAGAGTTAGGACTTGTAAATATATAAATGCATGTGCTACATTTTGTACACTGTGATTATATGAAATGGAAACGATATTGTATTCAGAATGGTATTGTCATTTATTAATATTGTGGATGGTTTTATTGTAATTATTCCGGGGCATTACATTAAGTGCCTTACGAAATAAACAATTCGAATTATCAAACGTGACTCATGGTAGGCCCCATGAACCCCTCAAATTCTGTCATGTTGAGAGTCAACATGAGAGAAATTTAATTTCTTTTTTTTTTTTTGTTGGGATAAATTACAAATACATCTCTTGAGTTTTGCTTAAAATACAAATCACTCCTGTGGTTTTGAAAATTATATTCCACCTATTGAAATTTCTAATTTCATAATAAATGGCCTATTTTATTCATAAATCATCAAATCAATTACTAGTTTTTAATGATATTAGAAATAAATTTCAATTATTAATTCAAATAATTTTATTATTGTATATATGAACATTTGGAAATTTTATTTTTCAATTAATTCTATTAAATAAAAAAATTCTAGCAAGGGACTATTTATAATTATTCAAAATACAAAGAGTAATCCCTATTTTAAGAAAAATGCAGAGGGTGTATTTGAAATTTATATATATATTTTTAGATGCAAGAAAATTAACCCTTTAAACTTCTCAAATTATAGCTATTTTTTTTTATAAATATATTAATATTTTGGGACAATTAAAATTATAAAAAAAAAAAAACTAGAATTTGAACCTTATAACAAAATTAACCCTGAATTTTTAATTTTACCAATTTAAATCTTAAATTTTGATTTATTTTTAATCTAAATCATTTGCCTATCATTAAGTAAAATCTGTTGGAAAAAAATAATTTTTGGGGACTTTAATTTAATATTAAAGTGTGGTGACTTTAATTAAATATTAAAGTGGGTCCTAACCATTTTTTGTGTTGGGTCCAAGTGAGCCAAAAACCATTGGGTTTTGAATAAGAAATTGCCAAGAAATTGCTTCATGATGTTAGATTCATGAATAGGATTTTAAAGAGTATTTAAATCTTTTTTCTTGGCTAAAGGGTATGAATCCTTTGGCATCCATACTTTTCTTTTTTGTGGAAAGGGGCTATGGATGCTTGGTGTTTTAATGACTAGCTTTAAAGGCTAGAGGCTCTTCCTCTCTCCCCTATACATGTATAAATTGAGACCCTCCTGTCAAGTTTCAATATAGAAATTTTTGCTTCCATTTTACAAGTCAGTTTGCCAGAAAGTTCCTATTGTGAGAGAGTGCTGCCATTGTTTTGTTCGCTAAGCTAGACAGATAGTGCTTCTGCCGTAGCTGGTTTTGACCGTCGTATCCTGGGAGACAGACGCCGGGTTTCCTCAAGCACTCGACCCGTGAGGCGGCGAAATCTGTTTTAAGGAAACTGCTTCCGTGCAGGCTTCGGTTTCGTCTCTTTACCCTTTTATTGTTTTGTGTATTTATGTTGAAATTTAGTTGTAATTATCAGCATATGTTCTTGGTATATAATTTGTTTTCTTCATAAATCTATTTATTTAATTTCACAATTTAAACAACAAGCTTAAAACAGATTTTATATATATTTTCTATGAAATTGATCGAATAGATTTATATAGTCTATTAGGTAAGCTTTGTATAATGTTACTAGGAACTATTGCAGAATTACTCACTATTTCAATGATTGTAAATCATGCATTGGTACTCTCTAATTGCTTAGTTTAATTAGAATGCTCTATTATAATTTGCATACTTAATTGTATTAGTATGATCTTGTTTTATGCGTATGGTTCATCATTCCCCTACCATGATTTGCATGAATTTTAAGGTTATAAAATATAATTTATAGATATTGCAATTTGACATGCTAATTCTATTCTAGTTTCAATTTGTTACATGCTTATTATTTTCTAGGCTAGATTACATATTTTAATGTATTTGGAATTATAGAGTTTTTATGAATTGTGTACATGATTAATTTGATTTTAATTGGGTGCATTAATCTAAATTATTTAATTAGGTGCATTAATGTGAATTATTTAATTAGGTGCATTAATCTAAGTTAACTAATTGGGTGCATTAATGTGAATTATTTAATTAGGTGCATTAATCTAAGTTAACTAATTGGGTGCATTAATGTGAATTATTTAATTAGGTGCATTAAACTAAATTATCTAATTAGGTGCATTAATCTGAATTATTTAATTAGGTGCATTTATCCGAATTATTTAATTGGGTGCATTAACTTTGAATTTGACTTATCTATTTGGAGTTATTAGTTTAAATGTTTATTATGAATTAATTTCATTCATGACTCATGAGTATTGAACTTTATTTTAAAGTTGTAATTTAATTTTGAAGTTACAAATTGTATTTTGTTTTGGTACCTTATATTAGTTGGTTACTTATATAATTTATAGTTGGCTAGATGGTTTCAATTATTTATTATAATTAAATTTTTAGATTATTTGTTTGTATTTTGTTGTGGTTTGCTACTAACTTTCTTTGTAGGGATACCAATGCGGAAAACAAATATAAAACCAAATGAATAGTATTTGGGATGTAAAAACAAAAATGTTTGGACTACTAACGTTTGTGCTGAATAGGAATACCTAAGCGTGGAAAAGCTTTTGGACTAAATAGAATCCTTATGGATTGGTTATTTTATCAAAATGTTTGAAGCATGTTTGCTTGAGATGTAGTTGGTTTGTTTACCAATTTATAGTAGCAAGTTTTATTTGCTTATTTTGTTGTAGCAATTGTTTTACATTGCCTGTAAAAGTTTTGGACCTTTTAACCTAGTTCATCCCTAAGAAAATTTAATTCTTAAAATTGTTTATCACGGACTAGGAGTCAACATGCTCTTAAAAGTTTTGTCAAAAGGTTAACTGGGTTTTAAGTGGGACCAATGTGACCCCTCCAGTCTTCCTGGGAACTTTCTTGACCATGTTCGATTCTAGGTTTTGTGGTGAGACGAATTAATTTTTCTTCTAAGGGATTTTCTAAGGGTTAAGTTTAATTTCTGGAAACACAGAAGTGATATTCTGGTGTAATTTTCAGAAATGGAAACTATCACTGATGCTGTTGCTGCTGCTAATGTTGGTGGGGATTTGAACCCCGGGGCAACTAGATTGCCAACCCCTACTGCTATGACCTCTGTGGTCAACCCTGGTGTTACTCCGGCTGTTGTAGGAGGACCGCTTAGTCACCATGAGCGTCCAGAAAAATTTGCTGGGGAAAACTTTAAGAGATGGCAGCAAAAGATGCTGTTTTACTTGACCACGCTAAACCTTGCCAAGGTTCTAAGTGAGGATCCTCCAGCCGTGGCAGAGAATGAGCCTGACAGGCAGAAAGTCATGGCGCTTGACACATGGAAGCAGACAGACTATCTTTGCCGGAACTATGTGTTCAACAGCTTGGCAGACTCACTCTATAGTGTGTTTTGTTCCAAGAGCTCAGCAAAAGAATTATGGGAATCTCTGGACAAAAAGTACAGGACTGAGGATGCCGGGGCAAAGAAATTTGTGGTTGGCCGTTTCCTTGATTTTAAAATGGTAGATTCTAAAACTGTGATAAGCCAAGTCCAGGAGTTCCAAGTGATCTTGCATGATATTCATGCTGAGGGGATGCCTTTGAACGAGTCATTCCAAGTTGCTGTGATCATTGAGAAACTTCCCAATGGTTGGAAGAATTTCAAGAATTACTTGAAGCACAAGCGCAAGGAAATGTCTGTTGAAGAGCTGGTTGTCCGACTCCGGATTGAAGAGGATAATAGAAAGAAAGAAGGGAGTACCTCCTCAGTAAAGGCCAATGTCGTTGAGCATGGCAAATCTTCTGGGATAAGGAAGAAGCCCCCTGTGAACAAGAGCTCTAAGCTGGGGCCAAGGGGTGGTGTTGCAAAGAAGTCAGCTTACAAGCCGCAGAAACCTAGTTATCGGTTCTTTGGGAAGTGTTATAACTGTGGTAACGAGGGGCATCGGGCTAGTGACTGCCGCAAGCAGAAGAAGCCATACAAGACCAAACCTCGTGCTCATATGGCAGACTTACAAGAGCACTCCCATGAGGAGGATGATATGCACTTGTCTGCCGTTGTCTCTGAGGTGAATCTGGTGGGTTCAAACCCAAGAAAATGGTGGATTGATACTGGGGCTACATGCCACATCTGCTCCGAGCAGAAGCTGTTTACAACTTTCGAACCAGTTACAACCGGTGAGAAGTTGTTTATGGGAAACTCTGCTACCTCGATTGTTGAGGGGAAAGGAAAGGTGGTCCTGAAGTTGACGTCAGGAAAGGAGCTGACCTTGAACGAAGTCCTGTATGTTCCGGACATTCGTAAAAATCTTGTCTCAGGGTCTCTTCTTAGTAAACATGGTTTTCACATGGTTTTTGAGTCCGACAAGGTCGTTCTTACCAAAAGCGGAATGTATGTGGGTAAGGGTTATATGTTGGGGGGTATGTTTAAACTCAATGTTATGACTGTTATCCCAAAGATGAATAAAGGTGCATCTTCTTCTGTTTACATGCTTAAGTCTTCCAATTTGTGGCATGGTAGACTAGGACATGTGAACTTTGAATCTTTACGTAGATTAATCAAGTTAGATCACATACCATCTTTTAAGATTAATCCGAAACACAAGTGTGAAACTTGTGTTGAAGCGAAGTTGACAAGATCTTCGTTTCATTCTATTGAAAGAAGTTCAGAACCGTTGGATTTAGTGCATAGTGATGTGTGTGACTTAAAATTTATACAATCACGTGGTGGCAATAAGTACTTCATCACTTTTGTTGATGATTGCACTAAGTATTGTTATGTCTATTTGCTCAAAAGCAAAGATGAGGCGATTAACAAGTTTGTTCTTTATAAGAATGAAGTTGAGAATCAAGTAGGCCGCAAGATTAAGGCTCTAAGAAGTGATCATGGTGGTGAGTATGAATCTCCGTTTCTTGAGACTTGTGCTCAATCTGGGATTATCCACCAAACCACGGCGCCTTATTCTCCTCAGTCTAATGGGATTGCTGAACGGAAGAATAGGACGCTAAAGGACATGATGAATGCAATGTTGATAAGTTCTGGATTGCCACAGAACTTGTGGGGGGAAGCAATTCTCTCTGCAAATTACATTCTGAATAAAGTACCCCAGAAGAAAGTGGACAAGACGCCGTATGAGTTATGGAAAGGCGTTAAGCCTCCATATAAATTCTTACGATTGTGGGGGTGTCTTGCAAAAGTGGCGATTCCTACACCCAAACGGGTTAGGATAGGCCCGAAATCTGTGGATTGTATATTCATTGGTTATGCACATAATAGTAGTGCATATCGGTTTCTTGTTCATAAGTCTGAAATTCCAGACATACACAGGAATACCATCATGGAGTCAAGGAATGCATGTTTCTTTGAAGACATTTTTCCTTGCCGAACCCATGCAGGGGTTCCAAGGTCTTTGGAGCAATTTGATGAGCTTGCTAGTGAGGATGATCATGTTGATGATCTAGGTGATGATCAAATTGAGGTTTTTGATGAGCCCAGAAGGAGTAAAAGGGCTAGGACATCCAAATCTTTTGGTCCAGACTTCTTGACTTATATGGTTGAGAACGAACCTCAAACTTTTCACGAAGCTGTGACTTCTCCTGAGAGTCCTTTATGGAAAGAAGCGATCAAAAGTGAGATTGACTCTATCTTACAGAACCACACCTGGGAGTTGGTAGATTTACCTCCAGGTTGTAAGCCTTTAGGCTGCAAATGGATTTTTAAACGAAAGATGAAGGCCGATGGGTCTATTGACAAGTATAAGGCGAGGCTCGTTATCAAAGGGTATAGGCAACGAGAAGGCCTGGATTACTTTGATACGTACTCACCTGTAACTAGGATAACATCCATTCGCATAGTGATTGCGATAGCAGCTTTGCGCAATCTTGAGATACATCAGATGGATGTAAAAACAGCTTTCTTAAATGGGGATTTGAATGAAGAAATCTACATGGAGCAACCTGAAGGGTTTTCAGCTCCAGGACAAAGCAAGAAAGTCTGTAAACTTGTCAAATCTTTGTATGGTTTGAAGCAAGCGCCTAAACAATGGCATGAGAAGTTTGACAATGTAATGTTGTCAAATGGGTTTCGAATCAACGAATGTGACAAGTGTATTTATGTCAAAGACACTGATAGAGGTTATGTCATTTTGTATCTATATGTTGATGATATGCTCATTATAGGTAGTTACGATGAAATGATCAAAACTACCAAGAAGTTGCTAAACTCTAAATTTGACATGAAGGTTATGGGCATTGCAGATGTTATTCTGGGAATTAAGATTACCAGAATATCTGGCGGAATTGTACTTTCTCAGTCTCATTATGTTGATAAGATACTTGAGAAGTTTAGTGGATCAGATACGAGTGTGTCATCGACACCTGTAGACTTAAGTCTACACTTTACCAAGAATAATAAAGAGAGTGTCTCTCAGTTAGAATATTCTCGGGTAATTGGAAGTTTAAATGTATCTGATGAGTTGTACTAGGCCAGATATAGCTTACTCGGTTAGCAGGCTTAGTAGATACACAAGTAATCCTGATGCTTCTCATTGGAAGGGCATTGTGCTGGTGTTAAGGTATTTACGCTACACTCGGGATTATGGGCTGCATTATACTCGATATCCAGCGGTACTTGAAGGATATAGTGACGCGAATTGGATATCAGATATAAAAGACTCAAAGTCCACTAGTGGATATGTGTTCACTCTTGGTGGGGCAGCCGTGTCTTGGAAATCTTCCAAGCAAACATGTATATCTAGATCAACGATGGAATCAGAGTTTATTGCTTTGGATAAAGCAACGGAAGAAGCAGAATGGCTTCGCCATTTCATTGAAGATATTCCACGTTGGTCTAAACCTGTGCCAGCTATTTGTATTCATTGTGATTGTCAATCTGCAATTGGTAGGGCACAGAGTATTATGTATAATGGAAAGTCTAGACATATCCGTCGTAGACATAATTCCATACGACAACTACTCTCGAATGAAGTTGTCTCTTTAGACTTTGTAAAGTCTAAGGACAACATTGCGGATCCGCTAACCAAAGGGTTAAGTCGAGTGTTAGTCGAAACGTCGTCAAAAGGAATGGGGTTAAGGCCTTTGGAAGTTACCGGAATGGAAACCCAACCTAGTTTACTGGAGATCCCAAGATCTAGGTTCAATGAGGCAGCCTAATTGCGTGTAACGGTGGTATGTCACTGAGGAGGTTAAACCTCCAGCCATTCCTTCTATCAGTGATACCTGCAAGTGTAGAGGATAAGCTGAGCTTTTAATGACTCTTATGTGTTAAGCTGTTGAGCTAAGTATTGCAGGATACTTTAGTAGAGTCACCTATGTAAGTTTGAAGTGGGGCCGCTTCTAGAAGAATTGGGCAGGCCAAGATTCTTTGAAACCACTCGCTGAACTAGGCTAGTGTCCAGGGCCACACAGGGCACACCAGTGAGAACATAATGGTGGTAGGAGTAATTCCCGTGTGAGATCTATTGTCTCAGTTTACACAAACGACAGAGCAGTTCAAGATGTCTTATTCACTGATCAGCCAGTAAACTCGATAGGTTTTCATTGGGAGAGGTTCAAAGCCAAAAGCTACCTTCTCTGATGTTGGGGTTAGTTCGTTGTACTCCCTCTCAGAGTCTTTATTGTTGAACGATGTCCGTTTGTTGAGTCTTTCGGTCAATTTTTATTCATGTGGGGGATTGTTGGAAAAAAATGATTTTTGGGGACTTTAATTTAATATTAAAGTGTGGTGACTTTAATTAAATATTAAAGTGGGTCCTAACCATTTTTTGTGTTGGGTCCAAGTGAGCCAAAAACCATTGGGTTTTGAATAAGAAATTGCCAAGAAATTGCTTCATGATGTTAGATTCATGAATAGGATTTTAAAGAGTATTTAAATCTTTTTTCTTGGCTAAAGGGTATGAATCCTTTGGGCATCCATACTTTTCTTTTTTGTGGAAAGGGGCTATGGATGCTTGGTGTTTTAATGACTAGCCTTAAAGGCTGGAGGCTCTTCCTCTCTCCCCTATACATGTATAAATTGAGACCCTCCTGTCAAGTTTCAATATAGAAATTTTTGCTTCCATTTTACAAGTCAGTTTGCCAGAAAGTTCCTATTGTGAGAGAGTGCTGCCATTGTTTTGTTCGCTAAGCTAGACAGATAGTGCTTCTGCCGTAGCTGGTTTTGACCGTTGTATCCTGGGAGACAGACGTCGGGTTTCCTCAAGCACTCGACCCGTGAGGCGGCGAAATCTGTTTTAAGGAAACTGCTTCCGTGCAGGCTTCGGTTTCGCCTCTTTACCCTTTTATTGTTTTGTGTATTTATGTTGAAATTTAGTTGTAATTATCAGCATATGTTCTTGGTATATAATTTGTTTTCTTCATAAATCTATTTATTTAATTTCACAATTTAAACAACAAAATCAATAAAAAAAAATGAGTATTTTAATGATTAAATGTTTTTTTGTCTGTTTTACTTACGCTGTGTTTGGTTGGAGGATTTGGAAAGGGAAATGGAAAAGGTAGGTGAAATGTGAATAAAACATGTCTATATTTCACATAGTTTCACACACCTTTTCCCTTTCTCTTTCCAAATCCCTCTCCAAATTCCTCAACCAAACACAGCATTAACGAAAATAAACAAATTGTTTAAGTTAAAAATAAAATAAAAGATTAAGGTTTAAATTAATAAAATAAAAAATTCAGGATTTATTTTGTTACAAAACTCAAACTCTAGAGTTTTTTTTTTTTTTTTTTGTAATTATCTCTAATATTTTTGTTTCAATCCAACAAAATACAATACTATGTAAATTGTTTTTGATAAGTTATAGGACTCACACCTAGTCTGGAGATTGGAGGCTTTTTTTTTTTTTTTTTGAAAATTCATAATTTAGTATAAATTTAAAAAAATAATTACAAATTCATACAAAAAAATTTAAAATTTTAATTATTAATATTTATAAATTTATCACGGATTTGTAATTATTTTTAAAAAAATTATTAATGATTTAAGCACTTAGCTCTTATAGAAAATAATACATATAATTACCATTATCCTTACAAAGGAACTCTCCAAAGGAATCTTTTAAATTAATATCACCAAAAAAAAAAAAAAAATCTAATTAATTATAGTCTAGATGAATTATAAAGATAATGGCAGAACAAGAAAAAAAAATAATGAAATGAAATATAAAATAATATTAAAAATAGTCAAAAAATCAAATAAAATGAATAATTATTTATTAGAAAAAAAATAAATAATAGTAGAATAGAAATAGAAGAAGACCTATATAAGCAATTAGAATTAATCAGTCTGCGAGAAATATGCCAATTATAAAAATACATATGCAGAGGATAATTAAGTTAACAATAAATTAAAATCTAGGCCTAATCACAATTTTTTATAACCTTTATGTTGTGTTTGGTTCGTGGATATGGGGAGAGTTTTGGAAAGGGAAAGGAAAAATAGGTAAAATGTAAGTGAAATATAACTAAATTTCACATATGTTTCCCACATCTTTTCCCTTCCCTTTTCTAATCTCTTTCTAAATCAAGTACCAAACATAGCCTTAGGCTTATGTTTATATTGTTTTTAAGACTAATTGATTCAAATTAAATACTTTAGAGACTTAATTGACAAAATTGAACTTTAGAGACTTAAATGAAAAAGGTATAAAATTTTAGGGACTATTATTGTAATTTATCCTATATATATATATCCAAATAAAAACGAAAACAATGGACTCAAACGCCAGTGCTCTTTTTCTTTTTCTTTTTTAAATTTAAAAAACTCATTGTTGGGAGTTCAAAGTAGGAGTGGTTGGGTGTTCAAAATTGCAGTGAGTGAACTTGTTGAACATATATGTATTAGTAGTAAAAAAAAAAATCAGGGTGTTTAATTAGCTAAAAGAGTAGAGCTGCCGTTTCACAATGCCAGAGAGAGAGAAAACCTGAAATTGATTTGAAAGAATTTTTTCTATCAGCCTGTTGTTTTGCTTATTCTCAACCAATTTGAAGCAATTCTTGAAGGACAGTTCAGCAAAATTATTGCATTTGGATGGACTCCTTACTATTCTTAATGATGGGCAACTAGCAACTCGTAGTTTCTGTATTTCAGATGAAATCTCTGGCAATTCTTGAAGCTTCTTGCAACCATTCAAATACAATTTCGACAGCCTTAAAAGTTGATTCATGCTTGCAGGTAAACTTTCCATATTGTTTCTACTAAGATTTAATTCTTCCAAGGAGTAGATGTGACCAATGGCTGTGGGGATAGATTTTAAATTATAGTAACTAAGATCTAGTTCAAATAAAGACCCTAACCCTGACAAAGCTTCTAGTCCAGAAGCCATGGAATTATCTCTCTCTCTTTTCATAAAAACGAAGGCAAGAAGAAAGAACTCCATGAATTAAATGAAGGCAAGAAAAAAGAACTCCATGAATTAGATGACATTCCTTTACACCCTCTTAGCGTTAGTATTCCAAGCTTCTTCAGAAGTCCAATGGAGGATGGGAGTTGTCTAATTGCAGTCCAATCTGCACAAAGCTCAAATAAACGGTCCAAACCACCCAAGTCTTGTGGCAATTTGTCAAGTTTGGAGTAACCAGAAAGGATAAAAAATCTAAGATCTTTCAACTGACAAATGCTGTCTGGAATACTTCTCAAGTTTTTACAATCTCTCAAACTAATGAAATAAAGGTTGGTAAGATGTCCAACTGAAGGTGGAAATTCACTGATACTAGTCCCATCTAAACGAAGCTTTGATAAACATCTCATATCTTCCAAGCTGACCAAAACTTTATCAAGCTTTGAGCACCCAAAGACAATAAAAACTTCAAGAGATTCCAATTGAAGGCCATGTGGAAGACTCTTGAGACTTTTGCAGTCCTTCAAGTTTTAAAAAATAAGCCTTTTGAGAATTCCAATGGATGGATAAAGATTAACCAACCCTGTACAGCCTTCAAGAATTAGTCTTTCAAGATTTGGGACCCCTGTAAAGTCTGGGCTCTTCGTTAGAATTGTCAAGTGACTAAGATTCATGATCCTCAACTTGCCTAGATGTTGTTGAAGAAAAAAAAAAATTACAGAACTTAAATAGAAATAAATTACAGAAATTATATTGTTTCAAAGACTTTGCATCTTATTCAAAGTAATTAAAGAGAATGCATATTCATACCATTGTTCCCTCCCATAGTTATTCAATGCCTATGGGTTAAGTGAAGTTCAACAAGATGCTCTGGTTGAAATGTCGAAGGCATGTATTTCATAGGGTATCCTAACCAGTCAAGATAACTTAACTTGTTAGAAAGATATTTGAGTTCTTCTGAGAGTTACATACAACAAATTTTGAGAATCCTCAAGTTCGACATCTTTGCAAAAGCTTTAGGCCTCAACTTCAATTGCTCTAGACCTCCTAGGTCACTATACTGCATAAATATGCCTTCCACTTTGTTTGTTCCCCAATAACCACAAGCAAATAATAAGAACACAATATTAGAAGGCTGACAAAATTATGCAGAACTAGCTTTTGTTAATTAAACAATTTTTGAGTGTTCATGCTTTTCTATAAGACCTCTTATCGTATTGTCCATCAATACACGTTTTATATCTTCTTCAAGCCATAACCTAGTGCGCTTTCCAGGCTTTTTACGTGATTGCTCCCAAACAATATACTGCCTTAGTTCTTGTATCAAATCATGCATCAACAACTTATTGTATGAGACAGTTACAAGAGACTTTTCAACAAGAACATTTATTCCAATAAATGCGTGGAAGCCACAACTTTCTAGAATTTTTGTTACATCCTTTTTGTCATTCCCTTTGAAAAAACATGCAATATTTAAGAATATTTCCTTCTCTTTCCAATCTAATGCATCATAACTTATTCTAAGTACTTGTCGAACTTCCTTGAGAGGGATTTTTTTCAGTATGCTTAATAAACTTTCCCATTCATCTTTGTTTCGACCACAAAGGAAAGAACCTAAAACTTTGAGAGCTAAAGGAACTCCTTTAGCATACTTTACTGCATGATGTACAAGCTCTTCATAGCCTCCCATTTGTTGGTGTTTCCTGAAGGCTTTCGATACAAAGAGTTCTATAGCTTCATCTTCTCTTAATTGCTCAACCTCATAGACATGTTTTATGCCATATCTAGTTAACGCATGTTTATTTCGAGTGGTTATAATGATTCTACTTCCAAAACCGAACCAATTGTGCTCTCCTACCAATTTTTCAAGGTCGATTGATTCATCCACATCGTCAAGCACGATAAGAACCTTTTTAGGACATACCATATGCCTTATCATCTATACTACACAACCATCACTTCGTACTTTCAAATCCTTTTCCATTAAGATTTCAGAAATTAATTGTTCTTGCAAAGTTTTTAAACCACATTTTTTTGATACTTCTCTAACATTCTCAATAAAGCTGCAGCCTTGAAATTGGTAAGAGATACAGTCATAAACAGCTCTAGAAATAGTAGTCTTACCGATTCCACCCATTCCCCAAATTCCTATAACACGAGCATCACCCATCCCTAAACCTAGCAATTCAATCACTTTCTGCATACGAGAATCTATCCCAACTAGGTCTTTGACAACGCTTGAATATGTACGAATTAATTTTGTAAAAAGTATCTCAACAACTTCTCAGATGAACATTGATTTAGACCTACAAATTTAGGGGGATAGTAATAAATTTATTCATCAAAACTCAAAAGAGCAATAAGAAGAAAAATTTATTTTGGTAAAATGGAGATTAATTTTACTCATTGCAATTGAAATATTTTTTAATAGCAAGAAAAACATGAAAAGTCTTTATTTTCTTTATTTGAATGGCACATTGGGTTTCTAAATTTTCCCACAATTGATCTACTTTACTAGTTATTGATCTGCATTTCTTCAATTCTACTTTAATTTATTGTCAGAAACCCTCATGAAGATTTCTATTTTTGAGTTTTTTCATTTGTTATTATTCTTTATTCCCTTTTGGTTTTAATCTTTTTTTTTAATATCTTCACTACAACATTTTCTTAGTTTAGTGACATTTGAAAGTGCCACAAAACTATTGGTTTAATGACATTTTTTAGTCTTGTGGCATTTTAAACAAGTGCCATTTGTATCCGTGCCACGGTAAATACTAGTGCCACAGTAGATACTTGCAAGTGCCACTACACCATCATGGCTAAAAACTTTCAATGACATTTTGATGTCATGGTAGATATTATTTGTGGCACTATCAAGCGCCATTAAAAAAAGAGTTAGTGACATTTATCAGTGTCATTACACCATCAAGACTAAAACCTTTCAGTGACACTTTAATGTCATGGTAGGCACTATTCGTGACGCTATCAAGTGTCATTCATGACGATACTTCGTTGTAGAACAATTTGATTCGCTCTTGCGGAGACTCGAACCGCCAACCTCCCGCACCATAAACCTTATACACCATACTCTTCCCGCTACACCTCTATTGCACCACATGATTATATATCCAACATATATTATTTATATAGTACGTACATCCATATTAATATAAAAGTATATGTATAAACATAATTATTTTATTGAATATAATTTATGTAAAATAAACTATTTACTAGTAAAATAAAAAAAGACCACTTTTGGAGACTAAAAAATTTTTAGTCGCCAATTCTATACTTTTGGCTACTAATTATTTTTTAGTTGCTAAAAAACTTAACTTTTGCCAACTAAAATCGGATTTAGTCGCCAAAGATGCACTTTCAGTTACCAAAATTTTGGTCGCCAAAAAATTTAATTCCCGGCTTAGAATTTTAGTTCTCTCGCACTAAAAATGACCACTTTTGGCAACTAAACTTATTTTTTAATCGTCAATTGTAGACTTTTGGCTACTAAACTTTTTTTTGGCACCAAAAAGCTTTACTTTTGGCTACTAAAATTTTTTTAGTCGGTAAAACCCATATAATCAGCGACCAAACTAATTTTTAGTCGCCAATTGTAGACTTTTGGCCACTAAATTTTTTTAGTCGCCAAAAAGCTTTACTTTGGGCTACTAAAAATTTTTTAGTTACTAAAACCCATATAATCAACGACCAAACTTAGTTTTAGTCGTTGATTCTATACTCGACCAAGCTTTACTTTTGGCTACTAAAATTTTTTTAGTCGGTAAAACCCATATAATCAGCGACCAAACTAATTTTTAGTCGCCAATTGTAGACTTTTGGCTACTAAAATTGTTTAGTCGCTAAAAAGCTTTACTTTTGGCAACTAATACTGTTTTGGTCGCTGAAAGCTATACTTTCAGCGACCAAATTTTTTTTGGTCAGGAAATTTAGTCGCCGAATGTGCTTTTTCTTGTAGTGTATATTGAGTTTAATTTATTTATTTTTAATCATTTACTGTATTTTAAAAACTTAGAAAATATATTGGCATTTTTTGTTTTTTCAAAAATGCCATTATAAGCTTGGAAAGTTTTTGGTTTAGTGGCATTTCTCAAAATGCTATAAAATATTTGTTTATGACACTTTTCACCTAAATGCCATAAAAAGTAATTTGCACCTACCTAGTGTCTTGACATTTTTTAAATGTCACGAACATAATTTTTTATGTCATTATTTTATAAAATGCCATAAAATTGATGTGACATTTCTTTATTGAAATGCCACTAGAGCCTTATATGTTTGTGGTTCTGTGGCATTTTTCTAAAACATTTAATGCCAATTTTTATTTTTGTGGCATTTTCTAAAAACATGCTACTGGTGTAGTGTCACTAAAGTGTAAATTTGTTGTAGTGACATTTTTGTTGTAGTGAAGCGACACTTTTTTTAATTGAAATGCCACTAGACTCTTGTATGTTTGTGGCTCTATGACATTTTTCTAAAAAATGCCACCAAATATTCTTTTTGTGACATTTTTTAAGAACATGCCACTAGTATGGTGTCACAAAAATGTGTTTTTGTTGTAGTGCTTCTTTGGTCTGGAGGTGATATTGAACTAGAGAACTTAGGATAAGTCTCCCATAAGCCTCCCCAACCTCAATAAAACTGTTTGGTGCAGTTTATAGAATTGTTTACAACAATTTTTTATTTTAAAATTTTGGGTAAGAATGTTTGTTGAGCTTTTGTCTACAACTTATTAGGCATAAATAGTCTAAATAAGTTATTATTAACAAGCAAGGGTAGAGGTATTTTAGTTTCTACCTTTCACTTATTTCTGCTTTAAAAATTTGTGTAATAATGTTTGGTGAGCTTTTGTTTCCAACTTATGAGGCATAAATAGTCAAAATATTTTTTTATTAACAAGCAAGGGAAAAGGTATTTAGTTTTTGCTTTCGGTTATTAGCTTTAGCTTGTTAGAAGCCACATATAGCGATTCTAGTTTAGACCCTATCCATTTGATGTTTTGGATCTGGGTTTTATTGTCTTATATAATTGCTCATGTCTTGTTTTTCCTTATTTCTCTTTGAGTTTGGCTATTGGGATGTATTGGTTGCATTTAGAACAAGTTGGTAGCTTGTTTTTCAAACTATTGTTACCCAGAATTTTGCTCCTTCGCTCGAGCGACACTTCTTGCGCTCAAGTGGTATTTGTGAACTCTCAATACTTTTGTAGGTCTGCAAAACTACTGGGAGGTAGTATTCTTCACTCAAGCGGTGTTGGCTCGAGTGACCCTTCTTGAGTTCAAGCGTTGGTCTTTTTTCCGTAAAACTTCTGGGAGTTAGTATTCTTCGCTTAAGCGGTGCAACTTATTGTGTCTGGTCGCTCGAGCAACACTTCTTGCGCTCGAGCGATCTGTGCGTATATCAGCTCGTAAAAATCATTTTTGAGTCACTTTTTCATTTCTCTCTCTCTCTAAACATTCTGAAAACCCTAGATCTACACCCGCTCTCTCTAAAACTCAACTTCTTTCTACAAATACACCTAGATCGGTTAAGTTCTTCACCCGTGTCCCTTTGTTACAAAGGTAGAGCACGCCGTGGACTTCCTTTTGATCCGAACGAAGTGGGGTTTGGGCATTGTTGAAATT
The DNA here is from genome assembly GCA_036172215.1 of Camellia granthamiana. Taxonomy (NCBI): domain Eukaryota; kingdom Viridiplantae; phylum Streptophyta; class Magnoliopsida; order Ericales; family Theaceae; genus Camellia; species Camellia granthamiana. The sequence continues at coordinate 107,952,583 of CM069916.1, read as the reverse complement.
TCTTCACTCTTTCTCTCATCTTCCAAGCTTGATGTAGGGATTCTCCGTACTCTTTTTTTAATGATTTTCAACTTAGATATTTGTCTTTATAAAACAACATTGTGATTTGGAGGAATTTTGGACAAACCTAGGGTTTGGCTTGATTTCAAAAGAAGGGTTTTCAAATGCTTTGTTGAAAATGATTAAGAGAATGTATTTATTATTGAGTTGTGATGAATTAGTGAATTTTTACCTTTGAAATTGGTTTATAAAGAAATGGGGGTTTCACCCTTGTAGCACTTGTATCCTTTAAAACTTTTGAAAAATGTATCTGAATCCTTTATTTTATTTTATTTTGAGAATCCTTGGTGTTGTTGTATCTTAGTTTTGGAGGAGTACAAATCGATTTAAACTTAATGGGATTGTTCGTTCATGCTTGTTTACGTTGAAAAGTTGTTTGGGAACTTAGAAATCTTCTTTTGGGGTCGATACCAATTTTGGTGGTGTCGACACTTCTTTTTGTTGTTGGCCTCAAGGGTCGACACTTGTCTGGGAAGGGTCGACCCTTGTCTATTGTTGAATCTGGAAATGCTTGTTGAAATTTGGTGTCGACACCAGTCTGGAAGGTGTCGACACCTTGCCTGTTGCACACTTTACTTTTCTACCTGAAGGTTGACACTTCTGTCTGAAGGGTTGACCCCTGCATGTAAATTTCAGCTTTTTGGGTTGGTTTTGGCCCTACTTTTTGAGAGTTTTTGACTTGTTCTTTTCATTTGACTTTGGGGCTATTGTTTTATTAGTGCCTAGCCACTATAAATAGGTTCCAAAACACTTTCCTCTCATTACTTTTCCTTCTCTTTTCCTCTCAAACCATGATTTCTCTCTTCTCTCTCTAAAACTTGATTTTTCGCACTTGGATCTTCAGATCTACTCACCTAGAGCCATCTTTTCACCTTGGTCCTTTGGAAAAGGTTGTAGATCTTGTCAAGGGCTTTCTATTGATCCAAGTAGTTCGTGGTTTCATTGCTGGTGATTTTTGGGTTGTCTCCTCTTCACTTCAAGAGGTAGGGATTTCTTTGCTCATTTCCAATACCTCATCTATAGATAGATATGTGGTAGATTTTATTGCATAAAAACCATATTCATTATGGATTTTCTTGAAAGCCATGAAAGGGGATCTAGAGTTTGATATTTATGATTGGAGTTGTTAAGTTGTTTGTTGTTTGGGTTAATTGGGAAATGATTTAATATGTTTGTGAAGAGAGGGAGGAAAGCCCTAATTTAATGTTATTGATTTAGTGGATTTAAACGGGAGGAAGTTGAATAATCTTTGCATTTTGCTAATATGGATTGTATAATTGTCTTTATATCAAAAGAAAATAAAAAGAGAAGTAACCACAGTATTGGTATTGTTTTAGACTAATCATGTGAAGTTGAGTTGAGTTATGGTTTTGATACCGATGGAATTGGTTTTGTAAAATAAAGAGAATGGATTTGGTTTTGGTTTTGTAAAATGACGAGAATGAATTTTTAGAAAATGGTTGGAGTTGTGTGGATTGGAAAATAAAGAAAAGTGGTCTTTTTGAAAGAAAATGAAATCATCACCCTTCGTAAATTGATAATGAACTTGAGTCGGATTTTGGAACCTTTATATATTATCATTGTTATTGGACTGAAAGTCTTGCGAGAATTGAATTGTTGTTTTATGAGTATTTAATACATTTACTTTGAGGTTTTGTCCTTAGTCATCGGTGGAGGATGGCATTGTTGTGTTGAATAATATCATGTATGTATTACACTTGTGTTATTATGCATTCTGGTATGTTAAGATGGCTGGGAATGTGCTGGCGCTTCGAATGAGAGGTACCATTACCTTCCAGCTAGCGCTTGGAGAATTGGTCGCGCTTAGAATGTAAGGTACCAGTACCTTCCAACTAGCGCCTGGAAAACTTGGAAGAGGTACTATTAACTTCTAGCCGGTGTCTGATAAATTAGTGTTTCGTTATGGAAATGTGTATCCTTGGTTTACCATGCTTAAGGCAGGTAGAGGAGAACTTATTTATCATTATTGTCTCAGTATATCTGTGTATATTATGGGTTATAATGGTTATGGTTCTAAAAGACCGAGTTGCCTCATTTGTTATGTAAATAGTTGCTGGTTGCTTGTTGTTTTCCTTTTGTACTAAAGGTATATATGCATAGATATGAATGTGTTAGAAATGAACGTAAGTGCTGTATTGAGATTATGAATAATGTGAAGGACATCGGATACTTGTGAACATGTTTCAAAAAGGCAAACCAGGTGTAAGTCCAGAAGGTGGGAGAAAACAAAATGGGCTTTGTTAAATTGTTTTCAGAAATTTGTTATTGTCAGAAGAATTTAGAAAAAAGGTAACAAGAAAAAAGAAAAGTGAATTGCTTGCGTTCTGGAATGAAATGAATGATTTTGAGAAAAGTTCTTATATACATATATTTCTGTATAAACCGTCACATTGTGTATATGATATGATTTAAAGCATTTGTGATCATAACTATCTGTATATTGTTATTGTTAGGATCATATTGGGATTCCTACTAGACTTTATGTTCATCCCACGTTGCTAATTCCTTTTCAGGTGAACGTCGAGAAGTGTTTTAAGATTGAGGATCTTTTTTATGTGTTGGCCACGGGGCCTTTTATTTGTGGGCGAAATGCTATTGATGTAAAAGGGTTAAACCCTCTCTTTTAATTTAAAAGATGTAAGCCTACGGACAATTTATTTATTTTAGCTCATGTTGTATTCATTGTATATTCGAATAAGAGAACCTTTAATAATAGTACTCGTTATTGTATTGAATTTCCGCGCATGATCTCTGAAATTGTGTTATAATAAAGGATTTGGTAATGGTATCCATTAGGACTGAGCAAAGAATTCGTGAAATCCGTAATCCGATCCAGTCCAGTTCAATCCGGTAGGTTTTGATTGATTTTTTGAATCTGTGGTTCAGTTCTAGATTGAAGAATTAAAAATTCGTAGTCCACGGATTGGTTCCGGATTGAACTCTACGGTTCCAGATTGGAACCGATCCAGACTGTATACAAATAGTCTTTATTTTTATTATACATCCTCTCTTATAGTATCTTCTCTTATTCCATATAAAACCTAAACTCAAACCTAAACTAGCATAATATCTTCTTTTATTACTTTTGTTTGTTAGTTTTTAGTTTTAATTTGTAATGGTCTAAATACTTATAATGAAACCAGTTTTCTTATGATTGTTTAAATTCTAGAATAGTATGCCGCTATTATAGAAAACATGTTGCTATTGTGGAACTAATATAGCGCTATGTTTATGTTTTTATGAAATTAAAGTGCTATATATATATTTTTGTTATTTAATTATGTGAATCCGTGATTCTAAACCGATCCGATCTATATTTAAATGGATTGATTCGGATTGGTTTCATGATTTAAACGGATTTGATTGGTTCCAGTTTTTCAGGAACTGTAGATAACGGATTGGTCCTGGTTTTACCCCAATCCGGTCCAATCCGGACTGTGCTCACCTCTAGTATCCGTTAGCATAAAAAGTGGGGTGTGACAACCCTAAATATATCAAATGTTGATTTTGAAAGGATAAATAAAATTGATGTTGGAAATGTGGAATTGGGTTGATATTGATGAGGATGGTAGAGTTGGATATGTATTATCACTCACATCTTGAAATTTGGAAAGCTTATCTTTATTGAAAATTGTTTATCTGTTTAGAGATATCTGTTTGGGCTATCGGTGAATGATAGCAATAATTGTTGTAAAAATTGCATGTGAATTAGGAGAATTGAAACTAATATATCATCCATTTGCATTGAGCATTATTTCATATTTATACATTAGAAATGTTTATCGTTTTGAGAAAAATGGGTAAATCTGGGAAGTATGTGTTGTCTCGTTGAAATAAGTTGGCTTGAGTATCTATGGTGAAAGTCCTAAAAACCACATGTACACATGGATGCCGATTTCGCGGACGAAATTTTTGTGAAATGGCAATAGTAGTGTTTGTATAGCCTACATTTACATGGGTGCCGGTTTACGGTTTCTAGCGGACGAAATTTCCTTGAAAGGATGTATTTGTTTTGAGATTCTTACAGTGTGATTCACTGCCATGTTTTCTATTGTAAAGGAAATAATTTATGAATTGTGATATTAACTTGACATTGCATGGTTTTGGAAAGGGATATAAAATGTTTTGGTACGAGCATTGCATATGTATTCATTTTATATCTTTGTTAAGATTCATATACTGTGTTGGATTATTTTTACTGGGCTTTGGCTCACACTATATGGGAAAAACATTTTCAGGTGCTGATGACATGCCTCCGTTAAGGGAATAGCTTGGGAGGACGTAGAGCAAGAGTTTCATTTTGTGTATTTATTGTGTTTATTTTTGTTTAAGCCAAGGGCTTTAACTATATTGAATTTAAATTCATTTTTGTTGTAATCAAGTGTTGACTTGGGAAGTTGTAAGCCCTTAGGGCATTTCTTATTTGTTTAACTTTTATCCTATTTTTCTATTATATAACATATGCTATATATTCAGGGGTAGGCTTGTGAATGTATACTTGCATATATTACTCTTCTGTAAAAGTGATTGGGACTAATGGAAGATAATTACCTTATCATGTGTTGTTATGTAATTAATATTGTGGATGGTTTATAATAATTATTTCAAGATGTTACACCACATCAAACAGTTATACTGTATTTCTAGTCTTTCAACTTTAAAACTTTTACCGTTATATTTGAATTTATGATTTTGATAAGAAGTTGTAGAGAAAAAAGAAAAAAATATAAAAAATACAAATGAAATATAAGTTAATTTTTCCACTATTCCTCTCAGCTTTTTATTTCCTTCCATAAATTTTTGTCCAAATCCTAAATTCAAACACAGTTTATGAGTAGGTTAGATGACAATTTTTTCGGTTTCATTAATGTTATTAAACTAGACAACTTGGCAACGCTTATTTCATGCATATTGTAATGTTTCATGAATAACAATTTTTACTTTCAAACTGATTAATTTTTTAATAGGATGCCATTCAACATCATATAAAACTATGTTATATATTTGGAAAAGGTTATGGTATGCACTCCTTAAATGTGTACCATATATACCTTATAGCTGAAGAAGAAAATAGCATAATTTCCCTTTTTTTTAGTCATAACTAAAAAAAAAATCATAACCAAACACCACATGATGCCAATCACCATATAATGCATAACCAAAGATCTCATGAGTCATAACTAAAATATTATCACAAATAAAGAAGAAAATTAGCCATAATTAAAATTTTAAAAAAAAATGAACAACTAAAAGTGCATATGATACCTCCCTTTTAAGGCATGTACATAGTAGAATTTCCCTATATATTTATTTAAGTTGCACGAAGATTATACCTCCAAATCAAATATATTTATATATATATATATATATTTGAATCATATCTTACATTGCATATATCGTAACATCTTTTTAAATAATTTTAGGATAAATTACAATTTACCCCTTTACATTTGGCCACTTTCTCCCTTTGATATTTAAAAATTTATTTTTTCTCATTTTGACACTTCATGTTTCAAATTTTTCTCAATTTACTTCAAAAGCTAACTTCTCTTAAAATTCTTAAAGAAAATGACACATTAACAATCATGTGTCATAAAAATATTTTATTATATATAATTCAAACCATTGACACAAATTCAAATTTTAATATAATAATATATTTTTTTAATATTATTTTAAAATTATTGTTAAATTTTTTATCTAATTTTAAAGATAAATTAATTTTAAGAGTAAATTAAAAAATAATTTAAAATGTGAAAGGTCTCAGTGATAAAAAATAAAAATAAAAAAGACTTTCAAAACCAAAATAAAAAAAAAAAATTGATTAGATATAAACAACCTTGCTGCAGACCCCCAGTGGGGGTCGCATCCCCAGTGAGGTGTCGCACCCCCCCTGGCTGAAACTCAAAAAAAAAAATAAATAAATAAAATAATTTTTTTTTTGTCCAATCACGACGCGCTATCTCACTGGGGGTCGACCCCCAACGGGGTCCGAAGCATTTTTCAGATATAAAAAGGGCAAAGTATAATTTACCCGCAATTTTATAGTTATAAACCTAACGAAAAATTGGTGAGAGTGTTTTAAGACCGAGGTCATCTTTGTCGGCAAAAAGGACACGTGGCACTTTTAAATATATGATGATAAGGACAATTATTGATATTTTTATACTTTTTGTATTTTGTGTTAAATTTTTAAAAATCACATAACTTTAGTTTAATAAATTCGTTTTTAAAAAAATTAATATATATTAAAAAAAATATTTGGGAGTTCTAATTAAACACCCCTAAACTATCTTAATAATGTAAAATAGACCCCATTCCTCACATTTCATCCTTCTTCTCTATCTTTCTCTATTCTCTCGCTTCTATCTTATTAGATCAAAATGAGAGTGATTATTAGGAGGATGTTACACCACTCATATATTAATTTATCTTTCAAGGCAATGAATATTGAATGAATAAAGCTATACGCACCAATTGGTATACTAATTAATATACTAACAGATGATATATCATAATTTTAGAGTCTTTGAATCTTGTAATTTGTATAATGGGTGGGGTCTATAATTTTGAAATGAAAATATCATAGTATTGTTAGTACACTAATTAGTATATCAATTAGTGCATGTAGCACCACTCATATTGAATATCAAATTTGAAAAAACAATTCTATTGATTAAAAAAAAGCAAATATTATATTTTTGGTATAATTACGAAAACAAATCCCAGAGTTTAACTCTTGTAACAAAATAATCTCAAAATTTTCAATTTTATCAATTTACACCTTGAACTTTTGATTTGTTTTCAATTTAAGCCATTTATTTATATTTGTTAAGTAAAACTAATAATATATATATATTTTAGTCATTAAACTCAATATAAGTATATATAAAATGTCTAGAATATTCATCTTCATTGTGTTTAATAACTAAAATACCAATATTTTTATCGATTTTATTTAATGAAAATAGACAAATAATTCAAATTAAAAATAAATCACAAGTTTAGGATTTGACCTAATCATGGAATTGGGGTCACTGCTGTGCCAAAGGCACAGCAGTGACTGTTGTGCCTCATTTTGTAGTACATTATGGATTTATTTTTATAATCTGAACCGTCATGTTGTAAGGTTTGTTGAGTACTTCATGCATACCAAAATTCATATTAATCGGATACCAACAACTATATGATTGATAACCAAAAAAATAAACAAGAAGTTTTTCTTTTGAAAAATAGCATAAAAATATGCAATTCGATCATATAGTTATTGATATCCGATTAATATGATTTTTGGTAGACTTGAAGTACTCAACAAATCCTACAAAATGAACGGTTCAGATCATAAAAATAAGCCCATAATGAATCTCAAAATGAGGCACAACAGTCACTGCTGTGCCTTTGGCACAACAGTGACCCCAAGCCCCCTAATCATAGATTTTTCAATGTGCAATCAACTTAAAATTTTATAGAAATGTGAATTGTTTTGCATCATTAAAATGAAAATGAGAACCGAATTGTAAGTGCACAGTAGTGACACTGCATCTTAATAAGGAAGCTGGAAAAAAAATTCCCATATAAAACTTAAATATAAATATATTAGCATTCGACTTGTGTTATACACGGCTAAATGTATATGATAATGATATATATTAATATTTTATGAATTTTTAGATTATAAATTTATTTTTATTTTTGAATTTAGAGATATATGATAAAGATATTTATTAACATTGCATGAATTTTTAGATCATAAAATTTAGAGCCCCATCTAATTTATGTTATAACCTAGCCGAGGTGCAATTTGGGTTGACCCAACTTAAGTAATTTTAAGTTTGTAAAATTTTAGAGTCTTCAGACTTATTTTTAAATTTGGTCAAGACTAAGGGAAAAATTTACCAACTCGAATTAAATTTAGTCTGAGTTTGAGGGAAAATTGTCACAATCCAAGCATTTTAATTTTTATTGTTAATAATATATAACCCTCGCATTGAACCTATAAATACAGCGAAACTTACACACACACACAAAAAAAAAAAAAAAATGATTTATGTTCATTTAAGAATTTTTTTAATTGTCATATAAAGGAAAATTGTACTAAAGTATTTTTGTCTATCTACTCATTTGAATAAAAAAATTATGTGATTAAAAATTTTGTGATTGAGGACAATAACATGGTTGGTATGAAATCTAAAACTCATTCCAATCTAATCCAGTTAAGTTGAGTGGTTTTTTTTTTTTAGTCATATCTATTAATGAGTCATCAATATTCTTAATTATTATTTTTTCTTCTAAAATTAAAAAAAAATATATGAAAGTTTCCATAAAAATGATTGTCTCATTGTGTCATTGACTTAATTTTATTTTTTAAATAATATTTTAAGATGCCAATTTTAATGAAAACGTAAAATAAAATTTTGAGAATTGATTTTTTTTTTAGAATTTTTTTACTTTTTGTGAAAAATGTGTAAAAAAGTATAGAGAAAGGAATTTTTTGTTGTATCTTTTTTGACTTTTTTGTTAAAATATTAACTTCCCAAACCAGGCTTAGGCCAAGTTTGGCATGTACTCAAAAGGTCCAAAAGTCAAAAAGTTATTCAAAAAGTTAAAAAGTTATCATTATTCATCAAAAGTCAAAAAGTACGGCTACACAACTCTCAATCCTAATTTTTCCTTACACACTAATTTATACAATTTTTTAATACACATTTTTCTATAAAAAGTCAAAAAATTAACCCAAACAACCATATTTTTTTTCTCAACTTTTTAGTTCAAAAAGTCAAAAAGTGCACTTATTTAGAACATCCCAAACAACCCCTTAGTCTTTGTTTGGTATCAATTAAAAAAGTAAAATTCTTTTTAACTCTTTTGTATTTAATAATTCAACAATGATTCATCCCACTAAAAACATCACCACTAATAGCACTAATGCATTAAAAAAATAGAAAAAAAAACAAAAAAAATACAACTCCAAGACCAAAATATCACATCATTTCTAGCGGGACCCACTGCCACCTAATTAGTGGGAGCACTAATTAGTGCTCCCAAGCATTTTTCTTAATAATTTTTATTTTTTCGATTCGTCTAATATTACTTAGACGTTTAAAATTTTTAGATTTTTTAAAAAAAAAACCACCAAAAAAAAAAAAAGTTAATAAAATAGCTACTAAAAAAGCTAGTTCCAAACACCAAGTTAGTAGATATAAATATGGGTCACAATTAATAAGATTTTCAATATCAAAATTATGAGAAAAAATGATTGAAAATTTTGACATTCAACACCCAACAAAATTTACTTTCTAAAATAGTTAAATTATAAATAACAGATGGTCTATATAAAATAATTAGTTCTATTTTTTTCATTCTCCAAAAAAAAAAATCATAACATTTATTTTTTTATTAGATAGATTTTTATTTTTTTATTAGATAGATTGTAATATTAAGTTAATATAATTGATCAAACCATTGCATATCTCAACTCACTGTATTATTATGAACAATAAATATTTCAGAGAAAAACTGTTAAAAAAAATTATAAAAAATGTAAGACTCTGAGCATAATATCTGAAACGGTAAGGTAATTTAGGGAGGAAAAAAAAATGATGTCATAATTAATGAAATGATTAAACATAATTTAAAGGGCAAATTACAGCAATGGTCCCTACAGTTTACCCGTGGTTTCATTTTGGTCTCTATATTTCTAATTGCACCAATTTTGCCCTAATAATTTGGTTTTTGGCTCTATGTGGTCCAATAATTAACAGTCATTTGCTTTTTAAACGGAAACCCACTCGTGCCTTGCATGCACGGGATGAAACCAGTCAATCCATAAATGAAACCACCAGGGAAGGTCTTCTCTCTCTCTCTCTCTCTCTCTCTCTCTCCTCCGTTTCTCTTATTTATTTCTTTTTAGTTCTTCCCCTCCCCCCTGTGTGTGTGTATGTGTGTGTGTGTAAATCAAACCCTTCTCTCTCCAAAGCCATCAATGGCAGCAGCAACCACAAATCTCAGCATTGTCGACTACCTGTTACCCAACGACACCCATGACGTAACCTTCTTCATCGGTCAAATCCACACCCTTGTCTCTCGCTCTTCCTTCCTTGTTGACTCCCGGATCTCCGAAATCACAGCCATCCATCGTCCCCTTCTCCACCGCCTCATCGTCGGCCTTGACATCGAGTGGTGACCCAAGAACCGTTTCCACAATAACCCCGCCGCCAGTCTCCAACTCTGCATCGGCCGCCAATGCCTCATCTTTCAACTCATTTACTCCCCCTAAATCCCCCAATCCCTCTTTGACTTCCTCAACAACCTTATCTACACTTTTGTAGGTGTGGGTATTCATACCGATGTGTTCTTTACTTCTATCTTGTTGGGAAAATATACAAATTTCCCTTTGTTTCAGTCATTCAACAAATTCCGTAACGAATCCGAATCTGAAACCGAATTTGCTTTCACTGGAAATGGAGTCTCTGTTTCTAAGAGAAGATGGCGGAAGAGAGTAGAGCTGTGAAGAGGCCGAGAGAAAACGAAGAAAACGGAGTCCATGTTTTCTGTAGATATGGATGACATCAATAATAGCTTGCTTGGTTAGGTTTTTCAAAAAACACTTTTCAGATTAATTCTACTTTTCTTATTTTTCGTATTTTTTTTTTGTTTTTACTGAATTTTTTTAATATTTTAAGCAATTTTTTTTTTTTTTTTACTTTTTAGACATACCTAATATAAATATACCTAAAAAGTAAAAAATTTGTGAAAAAAACCTTTTAAAAACTCACTAAATACCAAAAATACAAAAAAAAAATTACAAGAATTCAATACATTTTTTTTTTGTATTTTTATGTATTTATTAATTTTTAAAAATATTTTTTCACAATTTTTTTATTTTTTAGATACATCTAAATAAGGTGCATCTCAAAAAGTAAAAAAAATGTTTAAAATTTTAAAAATATTCACTAAAAAAAACACGAAAATCAAAAAACTCAGTTTTCAAAAAACTTAATCCAAAAAACTCAAACCAAACACACTGAATAATAACAACAATAAAGAGACCGGTTATATATCTTCTGTTATATCTGGGTGGTTCTATGAGATTAGCCCAATGTGGCCTGCTTTGTTTCCTTTGTATACATGGATTATATCTACTATATATTGTCTGCAGATTGAGATTGTTATTCAAGGTCTTTGCTTTTTGTGTTTGATTTGAGATTATAGTTTAGTTTCCTATATGGGTCTGTATGTATGTATGTATGTATGATTTTAGCTATGATTATTTGATTGTTTGTTAAAAATAAAAAAATAAAGATAAAAAGAAGTTTATATCTATTACCATTTGCATTCAAATGACTGTTTATAAAAATAAAAAGAAGTTTATATCTGTTACCATTTGTATTCAAATGACTGTTTTTTGGATTTGTTTTAGGATTTTTAGGTTCTTTCTGTTTTCTAGTAATTACATCAACACTTTCGAAGATTCATGAGGAAAAAGAAAAGAAGGGAAAGAAAATTATATGTTTTGTTGAAGCTAAATTCAGTTTGACTACAAGTGAATGATTTGGTTTGAGAGATTTATTGGAAGTGAAAATTTAATATATTGTGACTAATATTTATTTTGGAAGGTGGGTTTTGTTTTGTGGGAATTTAAATTTTATTAGATACAAAATATACAAATATATAATGAAGAATCTAATAGAACAGAGAGGTTGATCTCTTGTACCAAAACAAACTTACCAGCCAAAGAAAATGTTCAACAATGGGCTTTTGAAAGACTGTCATTGATGGCTTTGGAAAGAGAAGGGTTTGATTCAGAGAGAGAGAGAGAGAGAGAGAGAGAGAGAGGAAGAACTGAAAAGAATAAATCAGAGAAATGGAGGAAAGAGAAAAAAGACCTTCCCCTGTGGTTTCATTTACAGATTGACTGGTTTCATTCCCGGTTTCCGTCCAAAAAGTCAATGACTGTTAATTATTGGACCACATAGAGTCAAAAACCAAATTGTAGAGGCAAAATTGATGCAAGTAGAAGTACAAGGACCAAAATGAAACCGCGGATAAACTATAGAGACCATTGCTGTAATTTGTCCTAATTTAAAAATAAATTATCTAATACTCTTATAAGAAAAATAGAAACAAATTATATTTTGTATAAAGATTTTAAGAAGGATTTAGAAATTAAAAAATCAATTTATTTTTTGTGTAAGCATTTTTAAAAAGATTATATTGTAAAAAATTTTGAAAACATTTCCTTATTAATTTATAAAAAATAATGGCATATTATTTCATTTTAAAACGTACTTTAAATGTCAAAGAGATATTACCATAATATGAAACTCAATCCTTTTATGACGTGTTTTTTTTTAGTGTTACAAAATTCAAAAAATATAAAAAAATTTAGATTTAGATTTTCAAGAAGTCACAACATTTTTACTTATATTATAAAATATATATATATTTATTTATATTTATTTATTGATGAAATGTGAATATATTTTGTATCTAATTGTTAGTTACCTAATGATGGTATCGCTGGGATAAAGCCATCCTGATAAATTGGCAACTTGCTCCAAAGCATTCCTCCACCTTTGAACATTCTTCATCCCTAATACTCCTTCTTTGAAAACCAATTCATCAAATCCCTCTCCAAACTCCTTCTTTGCCTTCTCACTTGCGATGGATCCACATGATAAAATATTGGATAAACTGTTGTGTTGCTACATTCTAGTGCCTCCACGAGTTCATCCAGACACCACCTCTAATAAGCGTAATTTTTCGATAAAACCACGATTAAAAACCTCGATTCTCGAATAGTCTTTCGAAGCTCTGGCGAAATCGCTTTTCCTCTCCTGAGCTTTTTATCATCTTTGAAGGTGTGAATCCCCTTTTGAGCCAACGCAGTGTAAAGATGACTGATGAAGTTATCACGGGTGTCTTCGCCTCTGAAGCTCAAGAACACATCATATGTGTATTGAGGTCGAGATGAAGATGGAACAGACGAAGAAGCCATTGCTTAACTGTTTAGTGCACGAAATCACTAGAGAGTGAAAATTTGAGAAATTAATAATAGAAATATGTAATCTCTTTTTTTTTTTATTCAAAGAAAGTGAGAGGTCACTGCGACTACTACTTTCCTATAGAGATGACAATCGAAACCTAGCCCGACGGGGACTCGATCCCCCTATCCCGAATTAAGTGGTTATTCCCCGAAAAATACCCCCGACGGGCCGGGGATGGTATTAAAAATGAAATCCCCGATGATATTCGGGCCGGGGACAGGGATTCATGTTTCATCCCTGGTCCCGGCTCGGCCCCAGACCCGATCCCCGGCCCGATTGCCCCCGACTTGAATTTACTATTTTGCCCCTGGTTATGTATAACATATGTGTGTGTGTGTGTAGGGTTTTGGCTGACCACTCACACACAACACACACAGAGCCGCTCTCTCTCTCTGCTTGTGCTCTGTATCTCTAGGGTTTCGACTTCCTCTCTCTCTTTTTCACACAACAACGGCGCCGATCCTCCCTCATCGCCGATCCTCTCCCTCACCGCCGCTCGTACCTCACTGTGGATCCTCCTCCCTCACCGCCGCTGCTGGTTAGAACTTAGAGTTTCACCTCCCTCTCTCTCTCTCTCACACATGATAGCTGGTCACCCCTCATCGCCACTCCTCCCTCGCCGGCGATGCTCCCTCACCGCCGATTTCAAAGGGTATCTCTCTCTCTCTCTCCCTCTCTCTCTCTCTCTCTCTCTCTCTCTCTCTCTCGATTTCGATATAGGGGGGTTTACATACATACATACATACATATATATATATCTGTGAGTGTATGATCTGTGAACTCAAGTGTTTTTTTTTTTTTCTTCTGAATTTATTTATTTTAGTTACTGAGTTCTTGATCTGTGAGTGTATGATCTCGATCTGTGAGTGTATGATCTGTGAACTCAAGTGTTTTTTTTTTTCTTCTAAATTTATTTATTTTAGTTACTGAGTTCTTGATCTGTGAGACTTTTTCTTCTAAATCAATCCCTTACTGAGTTCTTGATCTGTGTTTCTAAATTTATTTATATGTATATATATATATATGATATGGTTTTTATTATTAAAATATGTAATCTCAGTTTATGTAATGGATTTCAAAGTTATGGGACTTGATAATAAAGAAACACAACTAGGATTTGTTATGTAATGTAATCTCAGTTCTTAATCTCAGTTCAAAGTTTATTGCCAATAAAAGAACATATCTGTCTGTTTGTTTTAGCTTAGTTATTAATTGTGGGGGAGGAGGGGGAAAAGCTGTAATCTCAACTATTTTCTTTACATCCTATGAGGGATTGATTTGATTCATTCAGAGAACTCTTTGTTATTGCTTATCATTTTATATTCAGGTCATATCGATGAGGAAAGGTAGGGAAGCTGGTTTATTTACTCCATTTGTCTTCTTCTGAGACATTTCTATCAGCATGGCACTAAACATATGTATTGGTTTGTGTATATCTGCAGTGGGTTAACTTTGAAAAAACTTGATAAAAAATTAGAAAGAACTCTTCTGCACTCGTATCGCAAGGTGTGCCTTCTCTCTCTCTCTCTCTCTCTCTCTGCACTCATATCCCACATTGGGTTCATAACATTATTTTCTTATGTTCTTTTGCTTTATTGTATTAGCAACTGTTTTAGAACTATGAAATGATGTGCTATATTGAAGTTATAACATTATCTTCACGTCCAAGTGATGATTGACATGTTAGCATGAATTTCATGGTAATTCACAAGAACATATCTGTCTGTTTGTTTTAGCTTAGTTATTAATTGTTTCTTTGATATTTTCAAATGTTTAGTTAATTTGTTTCTCGGATGTGTCGTGTGCCATTTTTGTGTTAGTTGTCATCTTTTTTTTTTTTTTTTTAATTGTTAACATTTTTTATTAGTATTGATTAATTGTTAACATTTTTTAATTGATTATGTATTCATTATTAGTATTGATTATTTATTTTTTTTTTCTTTTTGTTATTTAACAAGAATTCAAGTTGAAGGAGATAATGAAAATTGTGATGTGGTTGTATGAGTATTTGGACAAACAATCATGGTTTTTTATCTTCTTTTTTTTTTCATGATGGATTTGGTTTGATATGTTCTAATGGATTTTTTTTTTTTTTTAATTTTATTTTTTGGATAGCCTATCCCTTGCGGGCTGTGCTTGGGAGTAATTATTCTCTATGCTTGTGATGTGGTTGCTGAATTTTCTTGTGTGGGCTGTGCATGGGACTATTTTGTTGTTTACAGATGCTATGTAGATAGATGTTATTTTATTGCATAGTCCCAATATTATTTTGTTGTTTACAGATTTTTTGAACGGTCCCAATATATTGCACAGCCCCAATATATTGGGCTAAAAGACCTATCTTGGGAGGGGTATTCAAGACCATTGGGTCAGACTATGTTTCTCATCACCTTGTCTCAGAGTTCAGTGAAGCTGAGGTATTGGCTGCAATTAAGGACTGCAATAGCAACAAAGCTCCAGGCCCTGACGGTTTTAACTTGCTGTGTTATCAGAAATTTTGGAAGGTCATGAAGCCTGAGATTATGAAATTTTTTGCAGAATTCCATTCAAATGGCAAACTGACCTATGGCATCAACAGCACTTTTATTAGCTTAATTCCCAAAGTGGACAACCCCACTGGCCTGTCTGAATTCAGACCCATCAGTCTTGTAAGTTCCATGTACAAAATTCTAGCTAAAGTATTAACACACAGATTGAAGCCTGTTCTACCCTCCATCATTGGTGAAACACAAACTGCATTCATAGGTGGGAGGAACATCCTAGATGGGGTTTTCATTGCCAATGAAGTGGTGGATGGATGGAAAAAGTCCAAGAAGCTTGGTTTAATTTTAAAATTAGACTTCGAAAAAGCCTTTGATTCGGTGAACTGGGAATTTTTATTTTCTCTCCTGTCCAATTTTGGGTTTGGGAATAAATGGATTTCATGGATAAAAACTTGTATTTCCTCAGTTAGAATCTCCGTTCTTGTGAACGGCTCTCCAACTATCGAATTCTCACCACAAAGAGGTCTTAGACAGGGCGACCCGCTCTCACCTTTTCTGTTCAATATTGTTTCTGAAGGTCTTAACATGCTTTTGAACAGAGCGATTAATATTGGCATACTCAGAGGAGTGCTTGTTGGGTCAAAGGATGTTCTTTTATCTCATCTACAATTTGCGGATGACTCAATTATCTTTTCTGAAGCTGATTGGGACCAGATAGTGCTTATTAAAAGAGTGCTAAGATGCTTCGAAGTTTTATCTGGTCTTAGAATAAATTACCACAAAAGTGTGGTATGTGGTGTTGGTGTGGATGATTCACTTCTGCTCTCCTTTGCAAAGCTCCTCAACTGTCAAGTCCACAGCCTACCTCTGAAATTCCTGGGTCTACCTCTTGGAGCCAACCCCGGGAGAAAATCTACATGGAAACCTGTGCTTGACAAATTTAGATCCAAACTCTCGGGGTGGAAAAGAAAACTGTTGTCTTTTGCAGGTAGATTAACTCTAATCAAGTCCACCTTATCTAGTTTACCAGTTTACTTTCTCTCTTTATTTAAGATGCCTGAAAGTGTGGCCAGAGAAATTGAGAGGATTGAATCAGCTTTTTTATGGGGTGGAAATGACTTGAAAAGGAAAGTCCACTTAGTGAAATGGGGGGAGGCCGCAAAAAGCATTACTCAAGGGGGTCTGGGCATTAGAAGAATAAGAGATGTAAATGCATGTCTATTGCTTAAATGGTGGTGGAAATTTGGAACTCAAATTAACTCTCTTTGGAGGAGGGCTATATGTAGCAAATACAAGATAGATGAAGCTTGTTGGAATCCACCGGTAAGTTTCTCTTACAAACATTCTAGAGTTTGGAAAGACATCTTATCTATTGGGAATCATTGCAGTAATATTTTCAATTTTTATGTGGATAATTGTCAAATTAAAGTGGGGGACGGAAGCAGAATTAAGTTTTGGCATGACAAATGGTGTGGCAACACTTACCTTAAGAATGATTTTCCCCTCATTTTCAATCTCTCAACTGATAAAGATGGTTCTCTTCATCAATATTTTGCAAGAAAAACCAGCCCAAACGTTTGGAATTTTCCCATTAGAAGAGTGATGTTCTCTTGGGAAATGGAGGAAGAAACTAGTTTGCTTGAAGTCCTAATTTCAGCCCCTTCTCTGTCTCCTCACAAAGCTGACTGTTACTTTTGGGCTTGTGCTTCAGCAAGAACTGGTGAGTTCTCAGTTTCCTCAATCTACTCTTTCAGCAATTCCACCATTGGTCCTCATCTTCCAATTAGCAATCATATCTGGAATAGAGCTGTCCCCCCTAAAGTTTCATTTTTCTGTTGGTTGGCTTGGAAGAACAGAATTAAGTCAGCAGAATTTTTGCTCAGAATTGGCATCTTAGATCCTTCTGCTTCCATCAGTTGCACCTTTTGTGGCTTTGTCTCTGAATCTGCTTCTCATGTCTTGCTTCACTGCCCCTTTTCATGGCTGATCTGGTCTTCAATTATTCATGAATGGGGGCTTTCTTGGTGCATTCAAGATTCAGTTGATGGCCTTCTCCAATGGTGGATGAGTGTAAACTTCAATCACTTTGACAGATTAATTTGGAGAGCTATCCCCCTCATTGTTCTTTGGTCGCTGTGGAAGTGCAGGAACGAATGTATTTTCAAAGAGGCTCAACCAAATATTTCAGATATGAGTGAATCTATTAAAATCAGAGCTGCACTATGGCTGAAAGCAACCATCAAGGACCTTCCCTTCTCAATTGATGACTTAACCTTCAACTGGAGACAAATCAGAGCTGGGATCTCAAATCACTAGTTGGGCTGGCTGGTTGGGTCTTGTTCTGGTCTGTTCTGCTATTTTTTAATCTGAGGCAGATCAGGAAGAGCTTGGTGTATGCTGTGCCTATCTGAGTGTAGTGCTTTTGCTGTGTTTGGGTATAGTGCCTATATGTTCTGGTCTGTGCTTTTGCTGTGCTTCTTTAATTTGAGGCAGTTCAGGAAGAGCTTGGTGTATGCTGTGTCTATCTGGGTGTATGCTGTGTCTACCTGTATGAGGTCTGGTCTGCTCTGCCTTGGAGTTGTGGCTATTCTGCTATGTGGGTGATCTGAGGGTGTATTCTGTCCTATGTTGTTCTGTTATATGGGTGTATGCTGTGGCTATCTGTGTTTTGATGCTGGTCCTGAATGTGGATGCCTTGAGTGGGAGACTTTCTTCTGGTTCAAGTGTTGTTTGGTTAATCAGTTTGGTTAGGTCTGTTAGCTTACAGACGGATGTTGTGCTTGGTCTGCAGTGGATTTTACTTCAAATCTGAGGCAAGTTAATTTCTGGTGCTGTGTTTGGGTGATTTCATCTGTGCAATTTTGAAGCTTATCTGTTGTGGATTCAAGGGAAATGTAAGGGAAGGTCTATTCTGTTTTCAGTGCTAATCTGGAATGCAAATGGATTCTGGTTTGTGTGTTGCTACTGCTGGCTGCTATGCTGATCAGAAGGGGAAGGCAGGTCTTCAGCTTATTTCTGGCTTTTAGTTTTTATGCTGTGGCTATGCTCATCTGGAATGCAAATGGTTATCTGGTCTGCTTTGTGAGGCTGAGTGTTGCTATGATCAGTGTTGCTATGATTATCTGGTCTGCTTTGTGAGGCTGGTTGTGCTCATCTGGAATACAAATGGTTATCTGTGCTCATCTGGATTGCAATTGGATTGATTGAGGCTGAATGTTGCTATAATCAGTTCTGGAAGGCAGGTCCAAAGAGGATGCCCTGTCTCAATTTTTTGTGTTTTGCTTCTGCTGTCTTCTTTCTCTTTCCCTCTCTCTCTCTCTCGTTGGTTTCTCACCAACCGGAGCTTGGAGCTTTTCTTAGCTCCTAGCTCCTCTTTATTGATGTAATCTTTCATTACTTCTTTGATTCATCAATAAAGATTTTCTTTGCCGATCAAAAAAAAAATATTGCACAGCCCCAATATTATTCAACAGGATATATTGAACAATCCCTATATTATTTTGTTGTTTACAAATTTTTTATTTTGAAAACATGTTGACAGATTTTTTAATAGAATGTTGACAAATTTATTATTTTGAAAACATGTTGGACAGATTTATTTTGAAAACATGTTGACATATTGAGCAGTCCCAATATTATTTTTGAATAGAATGCTTACAGATTTTGTAATTTGAAAAAATGTTGACAAATTGAATAGGATTTTTCAGATAAAAAAGAACCAAAAAAAAAAAAACTGAAATGTGACAATAATTTGGGGATTTTTCAGGGTCGGGGATCCCCGATCCCCAATTGTAACGCCCTCAAAATAATACATAAAACCCATCACTTTAGACATGCATTGATATAAAAGAAACCAACCATTTCTATTCATCGAAGTAATTCTTACAACAGTATTACATGTTAACAACAAAAGCAAATACCCTATGGGTTTACAGCTTTCCAAGTTAACACTTGGTCACACAAAAGAAGAGTACTAACTCTATACAAAATAAGCCCTTGGCTTGATGTACATGTAATACAAACAAAATAAACAAAAAGAGTCTTCAACTCTCATCATCATCCAAGCTATGTCCTTGGAGGTGGCATGCTACCTGTACCTGAAAATAATGTCCCATATAGGGTGAGTCAACGCCCAGTAGAGATATGCTAAACACAGTATGAGTAGTAACTAAGACATTAGCAATTGATAAATGTTTAGTCCCCATAAATCAATTCATAACTCATTTCCATTACATAACCACTATGTCCATGTTTCATTTCAGTTTCCAATTCTATTCAATTTCACAATTTACATCAACGGCTCAGAACCTGGCCAACCACTTATATGAGACAGTGACTCATATTAAACGTTTCTCATTTTACAATATATAAACATGCTAGTTGTATCAACATCTCAACAGATAAGCATGCAAGCTATATCCACATGTCAACAGATAAGCATATTAGCTATATCAACACTTCCCGAGATAAGCATAAGAGCTATATCAACACATCAGCTGACAAGCATATAAGCTGTATCAGTGGAGTCCATTCCCTATCTCCTCCCAAACAACATCCGGTTTAGAGGTCCATCCCCTATCTTCCCCTAAACCGTGGAGTACATCCCTTATCTCCTCACACGTACACAGCGTATATACACATAGGTCATATACACAATCAAACAATACATAACGTTAATGTATTCTATCAACCGTTATACTCTATGACACATCCAATTGATTAGTTTTAGTTCGCCTAATCATCATGCATTGTCTACAACAATCATAGCTACCCTCCACCGGTAGCCCAAAACAATTATTTCTAAACAGATAATAAAAGCTCCAACAGATAAAATATTAACAAATCCAACTCCACCATTTCACAATATAATGGGCCAATTTCATTAATTCCAACTCAATTTCACATAATCACATTATTCCCAGATTAATTTTACCAATTAATTTATATCACAAATTAGGGTTTTCCACCCCATGTCCCAATATTGACCCATTTGCCTATATATCAACAACCAACATCAATATCCTTATTTTGAAACCCAAAATACATATTATGAGCCCAAAATCACAAGACCCTCTTAGTACATTTGAAACCCTAAGTCCCAAAATCAACCATTTAAACAACAAGCTCAAAATCTAGGTTAAAACCCATAAATGTGAGTAGGAATCCCTACCTCAAAAGTTGACACCCAACGAAGAAGATGAAGAAAACGGAAATGCTCCAAATCCCGAGATTCTTGGATCAAGAGGTAGCCCTCGACGATCAACAACTTTTTTGTAAAGGCCACAGGTGAGGAAACAACTCTAACTAGATCAATACCTAGAGAGAAGGCAAGGTTCTAGAGAGAGAGGCTCAACAATGGAGTTTTGGAAAAGTAAGAGAGAGAAAAGGATGTGAAAAAGTGATCTAAAAATCCGGATCTCGACTTTATATAAAAGTCGCCCCGCTCGAGCGTGGAAACCCCCGCTTGAGCGTCACTCACAGACTCACGCTCAAGTGTCCAAACCGCCGCTCGAGCGCCGGATACGCACTTCCAGTACTTTTGCAGAACCAGGTCCCCGCTCGAGCGTCTAACTCACCGCTCGAGCGTCACTCACAAACTCCCGCTCGAGCATCCAAAACCCCGCTCGAGCGGCCAACACTATAGTGGAAATGCTGAGAGGGTGATATTCCCGCTCAAGCGCCAAAACCCTCGCTCGAGCGGACAAGCAACAAAAGGGTCCCCGCTCGAGCGGACAGGCCAAAATCTGGGCAACTACTTTTGGTTCTAAGCTCAACCAACCTGTTTCAAACCTGCCCACCACAACCCAAGACTCAAATACAAAGAGTAAAGGATGTAAACAAGATACACAACTACTGACTCCACGGAAACTAAGTCCGGATACAGCAATTAAAGAAAAGGGAAACCGGGATCGTTATAACCTCCCCCCCTTAAAGAATTTCGTCCCCGAAATTAAAACAAGTTTTTCAAAAACAAGTTTTCTCCACTTCCAACAATATTACAACCTAATATTTAAACAATCCGACCCATTACCGGTCAATCTCATCTCTTTTCAAGAGGCATTTCACATTATACATAACAACCTGCATTATCAACATGCATTCCTTTGAAATTTACCAATTTCAACTCATTTTCCACAATTCCATAACACATGCAACATTACTATCATGCTTGCATTTTCACAATACGCTTAACATACACAATGTTAACATAACTTCTATTTATCAAAACATTCACAATGTTTTACAACTTAAGACACATATAATGTTCTTAAAGTCCAATATTATTACAAAATTTCATTACATGATTACACATTAACAAACATGTCCGGATACTTCTCACGGACTTCCAACTCACGTTCGCAAGTGGCTCCCTTCACTCCGTGATGCTTCCACAAAACTTTTACCAAGGGAATGGTCTTGCCTCGCAAGACTTGATCCCGCCTATCCAAGACCCGAATCGGTCTCTCCTCATACGAGGCATCCTCATCTACCTCTAAATCGGTCCAATCCAACACATGGGACGGATCCGGCTCGTACTTCCGAAGCATACTAACGTGAAATACGTCATGCACCCCGCACAACTGTGGTGCAAAGCCAAACGATAAGCAACTTCCCCAATCCTCTCAAGGATCTCAAAGGGACCAATAAACCGAGGGGATAACTTCCCACTCTTCCCAAACCTCATCAGACCTCGCCTAGGTGATATTTTCAAGAAAACATGATCACCTATCTCAAACGCCAAAGGCCTCCTCCTACGATCGGCATAACTCTTTTGGCGACTCTAGGCTGTAACAAGCCTCTTACGGATAAGCTCAACTTTCTCCATCGTCTCCCTAACCAACTCCGGACCCAACAAAGGTGCATCACTCACCTCGGCCCAACAAACTGGAGACCTACACGGTCGGCCATACAAGGCCTCAAACGGTGCCATACCGATGCTAGACTGAAAACTGTTGTTGTAGGCAAACTCTACCAAGGGCAAGTGCCTCTCCCACGTTCCACTAAAGTCAAAGACACAACCTCGAAGCATATCCTCAAGGATTTGAATAGTACGCTCGGACTGCCCGTCGGTCTGGGGATGATAAGCCATACTAAAGGTCAACTTAGTGCCTAAGGCACTCTGCAAACTCTGCCACAACCTAGCAGTAAAACGAGGGTCTCTATCTGAGACGATCGTCACTGGGACCTCGTGCAATCTCACTATGTCCCGAATATACAAGTCGGCGAGATGATCTACCGAATCTCTCATGCGCATAGGAATAAAGTGCGCCGACTTAGTCAACCGTGCGCCGACTTAGTCAACCGGTCCACGACCACCCAAATAGCATCACTACCCCGCTGAGTCCTCAGAAGACCTACAACGAAGTCCATAGTGACATGCTCCCACTTCCACTCGGCAATAGGCAAGGGTTGCAACAAACCCGCTAGCCTCTGATGTTCGGCCTTCACTTGCTGGCAAGTAAGACACTTCGATACGAAAACAGCCACATCTCTCTTCATACCCCGCCACCAAAACTGGCGACCCAAATCCCAATACATCTTAGTGCCTCCCGGATGCACCGCAAGACGTAAATGGTGAAACTCTCGGAGTACTTCCTCTCGGCAAGACTCCGGTACAAACAAACGATCTCGGTATCTCACACTCAAGTCGGGATACACAGTCAAACCCTTCTCAACCTTCCCACTAGAGATCTTCTCTCGGAGGGATTCTACCTCAAGGTCACCTCTCTGTGCCTCTAACACTCGAGTCACAAGCGTAGGCTGCGCAACTACAGAAAACAAGGCCGCAGCTTCAACAGATCCGCCCAGGAGCAAATCAAACTCGCCAAGTGCACCCAACATCTCCCATTCCCGGATGGCTATACAAGTTACATCACTAATGGATTTTCTACTAAGGGCATCAGCCACGACATTGGCCTTTCCCGAGTGATAGTGCAACTCAAAATCATAGTCCTTAATGAACTCCATCCACCTTCTCTGCCTCAAATTTAAGTCTCTCTGTGTAAACAGATATTTCAAACTCTTGTGGTCTGAGAACACCTCGAACCTCTCACCATAAAGGTAGTGCCTCCAGGTTTTCAAGGCGAAGATCATGGCTGCCAACTCTAGGTCATGTGTAGGGTAATTCTTCTCGTGTATTTTCAACTGATGTGAGCCATAAGCTATCACTTTCCCCTCTTGCATCGACACACAACCCAAACCCTCTCGTGAGGCATCACAATAAACCAAATAACCTAAACCTCTCTCCAGAATAATCAACACCGGAGCGGTGGTCAACCTAACTTTCAACTCCTGGAACGAATTTTCGCAAGTCTCACTCCACACAAACTTGACCCCTTTCCACGTCAATCTAGTCAACAGCGAAGCTAGCCTGGAGAAATCTTTCACAAACCGGTGATAATACCCAGCTAATCCCAGAAAACTGCAGATCTCATAAACACTCTTAGGCTGTGCCCAATCTTGCACTGCCTCAACCTTGGATGTATCAACGGACACCCCTTCCCCGGATACCACATGGCCTAAGTATTTGATTTCCCCTAGCCAGAACTCACACTTCCCAACCTTGGCATACAGCCTATGGGCTCTAAGCAATTCAAGCACCACTCTCAAGTGTTCATCGTGCTCCTCCTCAGAAAGCGAATAGATAAGAATGTCGTCCACGAAAATGACCACAAATCGATCTAAGAATTCCCGGAAGATCCGGTTCATCAAGTCCAAAAAGACTGCCGGTGCATTGGTAAGCCCAAATGGCATCACCAGAAACTCATAATGGCCATACCGCGTACGGAATGTCGTCTTCGGAATATCCTCTTCTCTGACCCTCAACTGGTGGTAACCCGATCTCAAGTCTATCTTAGAGAAACAACGGGAACCCTTCAATTGGTCAAACAGATCATCAATATGGGGCATAGGGTATTTATTCTTAACCGTAGCCCGATTCAACTTTCGGTAGTCGATACACAATCTCAAGGCACCATTTTTCTTCTTAGCAAAGAGGGTCGGTGCTCCCCACGGCGAAACACTAGGGCGAACAAAACCCTTATCTAGCAATTCCTGGAGCTGAACCTTCAACTCACTCAACTCGGTTGGGGCAAAACGATAAGGTGCCATAGAAATCGGCGCCGTGCCGGGCACTAGATCAATAGAGAACTTTATCTCTCGGTGAGGTGGCAAACTAACGAGATCCTCGAGAAAAACATCCGAATACTCACAAACCACCCTCGGTAAAACAATCTGGGTCTCATCACACTCACCGCTCATGAAGCTAGCAAGTAGACCACTAAGCTCACTCCGCCCTCGCGGATCATACATCGGTGGCAACACACTACCAACCCGATCCCCCAAGAAATGGAAACACTTCCCGCTCAAGGTACAAACTGTAACCCTCTGGCGGTAGCAATTGATAACAGCCCGGTATGACGATAGCCAGTCCATACCCAAAATAACATCGAAACCCTTCATGGGCATAACAACAAAGGGAAAAGGAAGCCTACGGTCGACGACCTCTATATCACAACCTCTACATCCGTGTTTCAAAATCAATTCACCCCCAACAGGTGATACTACACAAATAGGAGATGCTAATAATGCTAACTCCAACTCAGATACAAAAAAATGGGACGCACCCGTATCGATCAACACACTAGCAACCGAATTGCAAAACAAAAAGGTACCTCTCACAACTGATGGAGCCGGTACTAGGTCTTGCGCGGTAACAGCATACATGCGCCCTGTAGGCCCCTGATCCACCTGCTCACCTCTAGGAGCAAACGACTGCTGCACTGACTGGGATGACGAAGCTCTCGGATTGGCCCTCGAGGCCTGCACAGATTAAACTGGCTGATAACTCCGCATCTGTCTAAAACCAGACGCTCCCGAAGTGGCACTCAACTGTGGGCAAAACCTCTTCAGGTGTCCAGGCTGACCGCACTGATAGCAAGACAAAGGCTGGCCCCTACTCTGACTCTGGCCCTGAGGTCTAGCTGAAGAAGAAGCAGCTCGCTGACCCCCTCCCTTCTGTGGGCAAACTGAAGACTTGTGGCCCAGTTGGCCACATGTAAAACAAGTCAAACCTCCTTGATTACCTCTCCCGGAGCCTGCACTCGGCACTGGAAAGGTCGACCTAGCCAAACCACCCTGAGACTGCTGAGGGTTAAAACCCCTCAGTCTCTTGCCATCACTCTGGCCATCTTGGCTCCTCTTGGAGCCTTTATGCTTCTCATCATCCTTCTCCTGCATCATAAGCTCCATAAAGGCTCCAAGAGGATGATGAGAAGCATAAAGGCTCCAAGAGGAGCCAAGATGGCTAGAGTGATGGCAGGAGACAAACCCATTGTGATACTAATCAATATCCAAGCAATCAAATCCCATACCCAAGTAGTCACATAAGCATATAACATATGACACTACATCTAAGTCTCTATCAAGCGAGACAAACCCATTGTGATACTAATCACTTCCCACGTACCCAAAGTATTCGAACCCGGTAGGCTCTGATACCAAGTTGTAACGCCCTCAAAATAATACATAAAACCCATCACTTTAGACATGCATTGATATAAAAGAAACCAACCATTTCTATTCATCGGAGTAGTTCTTACAACAGTATTACATGTTAACAATAAAAGCAAATGCCCTATGGGCTTACAGCTTTCCAAGTTAACACTTGGTCACACAAAAGAAGAGTACTAACTCTATACAAAATAAGCCCTTGGCTTGATGTACATGTAATACAAACAAAATAAACAAAAAGAGTCTTCAACTCTCATCATCATCCAAGCTATGTCCTTGGAGGTGGCATGCTACCTGTACCTGAAAATAATGTCCCATATAGGGTGAGCCAACGCCCAGTAGAGATATGCTAAACACAGTATGAGTAGTAACTAAGACATTAGCAATTGATAAATGTTTAATCCCCATAAATCAATTCATAACTCATTTCCATTACATGACCACTATGTCCATGTTTCATTTCAGTTTCCAATTCTATTCAATTTCACAATTTACATCAACGGCTCAGAACCTGGCCAACCACTTATATGAGACAGTGACTCATATTAAACGTTTCTCATTTTACAATAGATAAACATGCTAGTTGTATCAACATCTCAACAGATAAGCATGCAAGCTATATCCACATGTCAACAGATAAGCATATTAGCTATATTAACACTTCCCAAGATAAGCATAAGAGCTATATCAACACATCAGCTGACAAGCATATGAGCTGTATCAGTGGAGTCCATCCCCTATCTCCTCCCAAACAACATCCGGTTTAGAGGTCCATCCCCTATCTTCCCCTAAACCGTGGAGTACATCCCCTATCTCCTCCAACGTACACAGCGTATATACACATAGGTCATATACACAATCAAACAATACATAACGTTAATGTATTCTATCAACCGTCATACTCTATGACACATCCAATTGATTAGTTTTAGTTCACCTAATCATCATGCATTGTTTACAACAATCATAGCTACCCTCCACCGGTAGCCCAAAGCAATTATTTCTAAACAGATAATAAAAGCTCCAACAGATAAAATATTAACAAATCCAACTCCACCATTTCACAATATACTGGGCCAATTTCATTAATTCCAACTCAATTTCACATAATCACATTATTCCCAGATTAATTTTACCAATTAATTTATATCACAAATTAGGGTTTTCCACCCCATGTCCTAATATTGACCCATTTGCCTATATATCAACAACCAACATCAATATCCTTATTTTGAAACCCAAAATACATATTATGAGCCCAAAATCACAAAACCCTCTTAGTACATTTGAAACCCTAAGTCCCAAAATCAACCATTTAAACAACAAGCTCAAAATCTAGGTTAAAACCCATAAATGTGAGTAGGAATCCCTACCTCAAAAGTTGACACCCAACGAAGAAGATGAAGAAAACGGAAATGCTCCAAATCCCGAGATTCTTGGATCAAGAGGTAGCCCTCGACGATCAACAACTTTTTTGTAAAGGCCAAAGGTGAGGAAACAACTCCAACTAGATCAATACCTAGAGAGAAGGCAATGTTCTAGAGAGAGAGGCTCAACAATGGAGTTTTGGAAAAGTAAGAGAGAGAAAAGGATGTGAAAAAGTGATCTAAAAACCCGGATCTCGACTTTATATAAAATTCGCCCCGCTCGAGCGTGGAAACCCCCGCTCGAGCGTCACTCACAGACTCACGCTCGAGCGTCCAAACCGCCGCTCGAGCGCTGGATACGCACTTCCAGTACTTTTGCAGAACCAGGTCCCCGCTCAAGCGTCCAACTCGCCGCTCGAGCGTCACTCACAAACTCCCGCTCGAGCATCCAAAACCCCGCTCGAGCGGCCAACACTACAGTGGAAATACTGGGAGGGTGATATTCCCGCTCAAGCGCCAAAACCCTCGCTCGAGCGGACAAGCAACAAAAGGGTCCCCGCTCGAGCGTCAAAAGCCCCGCTCGAGCGGACAGGCCAAAATCTGGGCAATTACTTTTGGTTCTAAGCTCAACCAACCTGTTTCAAACCTGCCCACCACAACCCAAGACTCAAATACAAAGAGTAAAGGATGTAAACAAGATACACAACTACCGACTCCACGGAACCTAAGTCCGGATACAGCAATTAAAGAAAAGGGAAACCGGGATCGCTATACCAATCGAGGGCGGGGCCGGGGGCAGGGGCGGGCAATGGGTCCCCGTCGGGGATCGGGGGCAGGGATGGGGAGTGTAGTCCCCGATCCCGCCCTGCCCCGTCCCGTTGCCATCTTTACTTTCCTATCCTATTTCCTTCCCGAGAGGTCACTGCGATGCGACTACTTTTCTATCCTATTTCCAGCAACTACTACTTTTCTATCCTATTTCCTTCCCGAGAGGTCACTGCGATGCAAATACTACTTTCCTATCCTATTTCCTTCCCGTGTGGAGTGGACTGCAACGCGTGCTGTCTTATTTTCTTGGTAGGGTATTATTCCTCTGCTTCTTCGCTCGTTATTGGTTACCGCAATTATGCGTTTCCTTTAATAATTGCGTTTCCTTTCTTAGAAGGAATGGGGCTTAAAAACCTGCAGCAATAAAGGGCAAATTTGGAAACATAGTTAAAAGTTAAATTTTAATTTTTAACTTATTTTAGGTCATATTATTTCTCTATTTTTATTTATTTATTTATTTTAAAAATAAAATAAAAAATAAAAAATCAACTTTTAACTAACTTCTCAAAATAAAACAAAAGCCTATTTGAAAATAAATAAATAAATAAATAAAACAAAGCAAAAGTAAAAGTAAAAGCAATAACAAAAAAATTTCACCATATGTTAGCAAATAATTAGCCAAACACGACCCAATGGTAGGAATGGTCACCGGCCTAGTAATTAAGGTTATTAAAATTAGGGATTTTTATTGATAAATTCCATTTAGAAATGTTCTAACTCAAGAAATTCATGAAGGAATTTTTTAACCCCCTTAGTTCCATGTATTTATACTTTTATTCTATAAAGTTCTTTTTCTTGATTTATACTATTTTTTCAAACTCTTATGCCCTTATTTAATATTGATATTTAATGTTGGGGGAGGAGAGAAAAGGGAAAGGACCAAGAGATAGAAAATTTCATACACAAATTAAATAATATTGATATTATTATTTTATATTATTATATAATATGAATATATTTTTAATTGACAACACATTAAAAATAATGTGAATATTTTCTCTCATTTGATGTGAACGTTCACAACACATTTTCAAAAAATTATCTCTCATATAATGTAGTGATGTGAACGTTCACAACAATATATTTTTAATTGACAACACATTAAAAATAATGTGAACATTCTCTCTCATCTGATGTGAACGTTCACAACATATTTTCGAAAAATTTTCTCTCATCTAATGTAGCGATGTGAACGTTCGCAACATGTGAATCTTCTTAATTAACAACACATTAAAAATAACGTTCATTATATTTTTAATTGACAACACATTCTTATTCACAACATGTGAACATTCTCTCTCATCTAATGTAGTGATGTGAACGTTCACATTTACATTCGTATATTTTAGTATGAATATTTACATCATGTAATTGACAACACAATGACAAACATTCATTTCAAATTAATACGAATGGTGAATTACACCAACGATCCTATAGTTTGGGGTTTGTGTCACTTTGGTCCATGACTTTTCAATTGTGACACATTTGACCATGAATTTTGAATTTTGTTCCAAATAAGGACAATTGAAGATACTATTGCATTTTTCAAGGGCAATTTGTCAATTTGATAAAATTTAAATTAATTTGATAAAAATAAATGTCAAAAAATTATTTTTGAATTTTTTTCAAATTATTTCTACTTACTAAAGATAAAATTATATAAGATTGATAAATTTTTTAGACATTTATTTTTTTTTACCAAATTAATTTTTATTATGTATTTGGATGGTGATCATGTAAAATTAATTTTTAAAAATTAATTATGTAATTTTTATTAATTTTTATCAATTTTACATAATTTTATCTTCGGTGTGTAGAAATAATTTTTAAAATATTTTTTTGACATTTATTTTTGTCAAATTAATTTATATTTTATCAAATTGATGATTTTGCACTTGAAATTAAGCAATGGTATGTTCAATTATCCTTATTTGAAACAAGATTCAAAATTCAGGGTCAAATGTGTCACAATTGAAAAGTCAGGAATTAAAGTGACACGAGCCCCAATCTATAGGGACTATTACTGTAATTTGTCCTAATATGAATATAATGACAGTCAATATCCTGATACATGAGAACTATCAAAACATAAGGACAATCAACATTAAATACTCCAACATTAATAGGGGCAGGAGAGATTGAGGGTGTTTGATCTTCTTACCTCAAATAGGATCTAATAGAATAATCAAAAAGAATTTGGATTGGATGAAATAAAATTCTTAGAAAGAGAATTTATCAAAAAAACTGCCTTAAAATTAAAATTTTATAGGATCATTGGGAGTGAATTATAAATCAAATCATAAAATGAATTGAAAGTCATAAAACTTTACTTTTAATGTAAAATAAAATTGAAAAAATTATAAATTCATATACCAAGTTAAGTGGTCGGACTTCATAGGACAAGGTGAGCTTCACCGGATAGGATTAGAATTGAACCCAACCTATACCCACCTCTATTCGATGGTGCTCAATTCTAATGTCCTAGTAATTAAGTGTTAACCCTCAAGTAATTTGATAAAAGAAAAATATTTAAGACTTATAATTTATTATTCTTAAAAATTATTTCTAATGATATATCTAATTTTAATGTCACATTATTAAAAATCATTTAGTGATGATAAATTAAAAAATGTAGGAATATTGTTTGATAAACAAGAGGTCGTAGAGTTGTTGGTAGCAGTTGGAGAGATTCATATCAATTAATAACCTTGACTAGAGATGTGTGTTGGTTAGTTTGGTTCAAATTTACTAAATTCATAATTAAATTTGATATTATTAAGTTAATTAATAATTTTTAATGATATCATAAATATTCTTTAACAAATAATTTTAATAATTTTATTGTTACATAAGAGACTAGTTAGAAGTTTTTATTTTTTTTTAATTAATTTTGTGAAATAAAAAATTTTAATTGGGCAATCTGTATTTTAAATAAATCTCAAAAGTGTATTCATAATTTTTATCATTAAATTTAGGAAAATGTTATGGTGGGCACCCCTTTAGGGGTGCATACCATATGTACCTTATCACGAAAGGTGCAACTTTACTGCAAAAATTTCGTAATATCAACCATACAATGCGTAACATTGTCATAAATTGACGTAACAAAATATTCATAATTTTGTGATTAATGTTACAAAAGTTTATGATTTTGTTACAATATTTTTTATTACATCAATTTGTGTTGAGATTTTACACATTTTGTAATTGATGTCATGAAGTTTTGTGATAAAATTATATATTTTATAATAAAAGTGCATATAATATATACTCCTAAAGAGGCGTACACCATAGGAGAACCCTTAAATTTATCATCATCGGCTCATAATTTTCGAACATATATATTTGTCTCATTTTTCTCTTTCAATTTTCATATTCAACACGTTCTTATAATCATCCCGCCAAACAACCTTTTAGTTTGATTTTTTAAAAATTATTTTTAGATAAGTTTTTGTTTATTCTTTGTAAATTTTTTTAATATTTTAATCATTTTTTTTTGTACTTTTTAAATCCACTTAATCAAGATGTATTTCAAAAGTAAAATAAATTGATTAAAATATTTTAAAAAATCATTAAAAATAAATAAAAATTCAAACAAAATCTTTAAAAAAAAAAGAAAAGAAAAGAAAAAGAACAGGCAGATTTTATGAACAAGATGTAACACTTAAAATTGGCAACTTGCTCCAAAACATTTCTCCACTTTTGAACATTCTCCATCCCCAATACTCTCTGTTTGGAAACCAATTCATCAAATCCCTTCCCAAAACTCCCTCTTTGCCTTCTCACTTCCGACGGATCCATGAAAGGGTAATTTATTTATAAATTGGACCGAGCTGGGTAATGGGCCATTCTGTGGGCCACAGTAAGGACTGAGTAAAAGGGGTCTTGAAGTTAGCTCGGTCCAAAAGAGCTTTGTAGTTAGCTCGGTCAGCATGGTCAGAGCGGCAACAGTTAGCTCGGTCAAACCATATTGAGCCGAGGTAATTTGGGCCTTTTCTCAGGACCTTGCTGTTGAATAGCTCGGTCTAAGCACGTTATGGATAGCAGTCTCAACAGGTGAAACTAGAGTACAAGTAACATAGGAGAGAACCGAGCTAGCTAGAGCTCAGTCATTTCAACCAGTTTAGCATGGCTATTTTATCTCGGTCGTTTTGTCATACTACCGAAGTAAAACCATCTCACTTGGTTTATGCAGTGAGGGAGGTGTGAAAGGATAAGCATTATCCTTGAGGAGTATGATTCCTAGGAGGACTCTATATGGAGGAATAAGAGTCCTACAAGGATTGTGCCACGCGGAACCTATAAAAGCTCATAGCATCACCTATGGAGAGGTAACACAACTTTGATTCTCGAATATACAAAGCTTTTTGCCTATTTGCCTATTTTGTTGACTTAGGCATCGGAGAGGTATCCGGCACACACCGTCGGCTAGCTCACGTTTGTGTTTTCAGGGAGTAAAGCGACGACGTTTGGAGGAGCGCAGACTTAATCAACAAGATTATACGAGAAGAATATTTCTTGCTCGTACAATCCACATGATAGAACATTAGATAAACTGTTGTTGTGTTGCTACTGCATTCAAGTGCCTCCATGAGTTCATCCAAACACCATCTCGAAGAAGCGTAATTCTTCGATAAAACCACAATTGAAAACCTCGATTCTTGAATAACCCTCCAGAGCTCTGGCGAAATCGTTATTCCTCTCTCGAGCTTTTCATCATCTTCGAAGGTGTGAATCCCCTTGTGAGCCAACGCAGTGTAGAGATGACTGACGAAATTATTACGGGTATCTTCGCCTCTAAAGCTCAAGAACACATCGTATGTGTATCGAGGTCGAGATGAAGATGGAACAGAGAAGGAAGCCATTGTTTAACTGTTTGGTATAAGGAATTAGTAGAGAGATAAAACTGGGAAACTGAAAATGCAAGTAGAAAGTAGGATCTCTGTGGCCTTTTTTATAATGTGACATTTGCGTTATTTGCAAGCAATTTGGTACAGATAAACAACCAATTTTCTTTGTAACTTCCACGAATTTCCTCAAAGAATGCGAGAAGGTCCACTGCAGCTACTTTCCTATCCTATTTGCTGTGCATTAGCCTTTTCCTGTGCATTATTGCTCTGCTTCTTTTCTTTTTCTTGTTATTGCAAATCAGTGGTGCTACGTACGTTAATTAATGTATTAATTAATATATTAACACTAATTATGATATTATTATTAATCTCATTTATTATATAAATTACAATTATCAAAAACATCTTAAATTATATCATATTATCAATTGGTACACTAATTGATACATATAACATTATTTATTGCCAATACACGTTTCCTTTTGAACAGGAAAAGGCTTTCAATTATCAGAATGAAAAATGGTTGAGACCACTAAAAGTGGTGCTCTAATAGCACTACTAATGATGTGGTTGAGACCACTAAAAGTGGTGCTCTAATAGCACTACTAATGATGTGGCAGTGGATTCCGCCCACTGGCTATGCCTTTTCTTTTGTTTTTTTGACATTCTCAGTATATTAATGCTATTAATGGTCTTTTTTTTAATGATATGAATCATTGTTGTATTATAATTGATAAATCTATACTATATATAAAGCAAAATAGGGTTTTTAACCCCCAAGTTTTGTGAGAATTTCAATCTCTCAATCTTAATTTCTAAATTTTTTGATTTTAAAAAAAAATTCTCAGCATTTATTGATTTGGTCAAAATTTCCTAATCAACATTTATTAATTTTTTTCCAATCTACATGTCTTTCTACATGCTTACCATTATTGATTTGGTCAACATCCCCTTATCAGCATTTAAAATCCCCTCATACAAATAATTATAGATACAACCCGTGCATAGTTACTGCAGTACCCTTTACAACTTCTCCTATATACTATGGTTAGTGATAAGATTGTTAAATTATTTTTATAAAAAATCTAAAAAAAACATCTATCTATCTATCTATTTTTTAAGCAAAATGAGGTTTTTAACCCCAAGGTCTGTGGGAGCTCCAATATCCCAATCTGAATTTTCTAAATTTTTTATTTAAAAAAAAAAACTAAGCATTTATTGATTTGGTCAAAATCCCCTGATCAGCATTTGTTAACTTATTTCAATCCACATATCTTTCCACATGCCTACATTTATTGATTTGGTTAAAATTCTCTGATCAGCATTTAAAATCCCCCCATACAAATAATTATAGATACAACTTGTGCATAGTTATTGTAGTACCCTTTTTAACTTATCTCATACACTATGGTTAGTGATAAAATTGTTAAATTATTTTTATAAAAAATATTTTAAAAAACATAATTTATATATTAAAAAAATTTAAACAAAAATAAATATCTATAATTATCCCATCTATCTATTTATACTATGAAAAATGTTTGGAGGCCCTAATTTTGCGGCTCAAAAGTGGCTCAAATGGCCAAAACGATGTCGTTTTGGCCATTTGAATGTTGTTTTGTACTCAAAACGACGTCGTTTTGGCCATTTGAGCCACTTTTGAGCCACAAAATTTGGGCCCCTACCATTGTTGTTATACTATATATTAAGCAAAATGGGGTTTTTAACCCCCAAGACTTGTAGGAGCTCCAATATCTCAATCTGAATTTTTAAAATTTTTTATTTAAAAAAAAAAAAACTCAGCATTTATTGATTTGATTAAAATCTCCTAATCAACATTTATTAATTTTTTTCAATCCACATGTCTTTTCACATGCCTACATTTATTGATTTGGTTGAAATCCCTTGATCAGTATTTAAAATCCTCTCATACAAATAATTATAGATGCAATCTGTGTATAGTTACTGCAGTACCCTTTTCAACTTCTCCCATACACTATGGTTAGTAATAAGATTGTTAAATTATTTTTATAAAAAATTTTTAAAAACATAATTTATATATTAAAAAAAATCTAAAAGAAATATAAATATCTATTCCTTGATCAGC
Organism: Camellia granthamiana; assembly: GCA_036172215.1. Classification (NCBI taxonomy): domain Eukaryota; kingdom Viridiplantae; phylum Streptophyta; class Magnoliopsida; order Ericales; family Theaceae; genus Camellia; species Camellia granthamiana. The sequence continues at coordinate 107,917,306 of CM069916.1, read as the reverse complement.
ATTTATTAACTTTGTTCAATCTACATGTCTTTTCACATGCATGCATTTATTGATTTGGTCAAAATTCCCTGATCAACATTTAAAATATCCTCATACAAATAATTATAGATACAATCCGTGTATAATTATTACAGTATCCTTTTTAACTTTTCCCATACATTATGGTTAGTGATAAGATTGTTAAATTATTTTTATAAAAAATCTTAAAAAACATAATTTATATATTAAAAAAAATCTAAAAAAAATATAAATATCTATAATTATCCCGTGTATAGTATGGGTGATAGGCTAGTTGTACTATTAATTTAAAACTTACTTCAAAAACATGTACAGGATTGTAATTTCCTTTTAAAAGAAAGCAAAAGCAGGAACAAAATTTCTCTCACATATCAGCCAAACCTGACCCAATGGTATTAATTTAAAACTTACTTCAAAAACATGTACAGGATTGTAATTTCCTTTTAAAAGAAAGCAAAAGCAGGAACAAAATTTCTCTCACATATCAGCCAAACCTGACCCAATGGTAGGAATGGTCACTTTGAGATGATTTAAATAAATATATTTTTTAACTTTTTATAAAATATGTAAAAAATTAAAAACGTGAAATAATTCAAAAAAATAAAAAATATATATTTTTAGATAATACCAAATAGTCCCCTAGTAATAAAGGTTGTTAAAAGGATAATTTTAAATGGAATTGTTGGCAGAAAATGATAAATAAAATAAGATCAAATTGTAGAATCGAATTGAAAATGATAAAATTTTACTTTTAATACAAAATAAAATAAAATAATTATTAGTTTATATATCAAAATTGAAGGTCCACTGCGACTACTTTCCTATCCTATTTGCAGCGTGGTAGTACTGCAGTACACGTGCGTTGTTGGTAGGGTATTATTGCTCTGCTTCTTTCCTTGTTCTTGTTATTGCAAATACGCGTTTCGTTTTGAACAGGAAAAGGGCTTAAAAAGCTATTCAATTATTAAAATTGATAAATTTTACTATTAATTTAAAATTTATTTTAAAGACATAGAATTGTAATTTCTTTATAAAAGAAAACAAAAGCAAGAACAAATTTTTTTTGATCACATATCAGCAAATAATCAGCCAAACACGGCCCAGTGCTAGGAATGGTCACTGACCTACTTCTTTAATATCGCTTGAATATTTTTAATCAATTAAAAGAACATATATATTTAAAATTGGGGATTTTTTTTAGCATCCTTGCTATTAAAATTTTATAAGACATGTAATATTTTTATAATGTCTAACATCTCTCAAATCGATTTAAAAAAAAATTCGATCTACAGAATTTCTGTAGACTTCCTTGAGAAATTCTCTTCAAACCAGAGAAATTCTCTTCAAACTAGAAAAATTTATCTCATTACATGCAGAGAATTACTTTGGTTTCAAATCAGAGAAAATTAAAATTTCTTTAAATTCAAACCAGAGAAATTTAGAAAAAATTAAAATTTTTCTGATTTTATTCACAAATTTCTCTGGCTCTGTTCAAAAAAAATTAAAAATTTTCTGACTTTATTTACAAAAAAATTTCAAAACATATACAAACCAAACGATGATAATCAGCGACAAGATTTCGAAAGTGAGAGCAAAAATTAAGCTATTTTATTTCACAAATAAACTCATTCCAACTAGTTCTATGGTTTGCTAAAGCTTCCTAATTTGGAATCACAGCAATACATATATATAGTCGCATCGCAGGCATGTATGTATAATAGAGAGAGAAAGTACAGAGATAGAGAGAGAGTACTGATTTCCAGGAGATGAGAGAAAAGGACTTGAAAGCGCCAGCGAGAGTCATAGGTGTCTCTGATGAGAGAGACAAAGCTCTGTTGTGTTGTGCTGTGCTCACTATCTTAAACAAATAATTAAAAATGATTTTAAAATTTAAACCCCGAAAATAGTACTCTTTCTCTCTCTCTACTGGAAATCAGGACTCTCTCTCAAGTTCGAAGCTTCGAATCTCAATTCAATAACCTAAAATCACAAATTTAACATTCGACTCTACTAAACATAAAAATTAAAAACATACAGTGGAAGGATCTTGGGAGTTGAAAGGCTCAAGACAGATATTACATGCGCCTTCGAAATTAGGGTCGTGATCAACAATGGTAGCTCCAGATGACAATGTGGAGGAAATCATCGGAGGATTGTCGAGTGATGATACGAAATCCGCCAGTTTTATAGTGATGAAGACTCAAGAGAGAGAGAACAATGTTTGGGTAGAGAAGACGGAGATTATAAGGTGAAAGGAACCCTAGAAAAATGAAGAGAGAGAGAAAAAGAGAAATAAGGTTTGATTTGAGACAGTTAAATTTCTCTATAATATATGGGTGTGGAGTTGAGAATCTGGATCCTCCGTTGCACTCTCCTGTAGCACATTCCAGTCGCCCTCCAAAACGACGTCGTTTTGGAGGGATTTTTTTTTTCTTTTCTTTTCTTCTTCTTCTTTCTTTCTTTCTTTCTTTCTTTCTTTCTTTCTGTTGATGGGTTGTTGAGGCCGGTGTTGCTCCTCTCTCCGATTGTTGCTCCTCTCTCTCTCTCTCTCTCTTTTTCCTCTAACATATATACATATATATATATTTCCATTACAGAGAAAAAGGGTCAAAAGTGAGAAATTCATTTTCTAGGTGATTGGCACTGTTTGGTTACTTTTCTTGTCAAAACCAATTTTAAAAGAAAAACGGAAAGCTGATTCCATTGTCTGCCTTTCTTTACCATCTCTTTGAACCACTTTCTCCCGCTTTTTCGCTTTTCTCTCTCTCAAATGCCAGTCTCTTTATGCTCTTCTGAGCATTTCATCGAACACTTCATCAACATATTCATGGATTTCTGTGACAACCCTCACCACTATTTACTGATTAACCACTGATTACTGCTAAACTGAGACTAAACATGTTAATTGACTGATCGACTGAAATATTGAACTGACTGATTGAATGTACTAGTTTAAATGCATTTCTATCTGTTTGACTATTAAACTATTTGTCCATGTTTTATGCTTTAAACTGCAAATTGAAGGCCTTGTGGCCGAATTCGAAATTGACCGATGTTTTATGATCATTAGGATTTATGTGATTTTATGGCATATTTAATTAAAAAGTGATTTGGTATGGTTAAATTAGATTAAATTAAGTTAAATTACATAAGTTGGGCCTTTTTACTAAATTGCCATCTAGTGGACTTAGCTAGGCTATTGTTTAGTCTTCAATTTCATATGTTGGCATCACTTTCCTCATCCATTTTGAGAGACAAAACCGACTGAGAGAGGGAGGTAGAGAAACTTGGCTTCATCTTGAATTTTGCTTGGAAATTTGAAGGAATTGAAAGATTAAGTGCATATTTGAGCTTGTATATCTTGCATCCTAGACCTAAGGTAAGAACTCATCTTCTTGATTGCTAAATTAAGTCTTATGTTGCATGGTTCATGGAAGTCTAGAGATTAAGGTCACGAATTAGCTTAATTTGGTGAGTTAAAGCTTGAATCATGCATGCATGTTTATATCCTAGCATTTTGAGGTTGAATACATGGAATTTGGTACATGCATGTTCATATTTTTGCATTGAACCATGAATTCATCTTGGTTTTGAAAGAATTGGCTCATTTGAGCTAGTATTTGAAGCGTTGAAGTTGTTGAATTCATGCATGTTACACATTCATCATGTTCTTGAAGTGTTGTTTGAAAATGGATTTAATTGACTCACCTTTGGGCTTTGATTTTACAAATTGAGCTTCGAATCATGTAATACTATGAGTTTACAAGTGTTTTCTAGAAAATTAGCCCAAGAGGATCGAATTTGATGCATTGAAACTTGGTTTTGAGCTTGAGGTTCAAATCTGGAATTTCCAGAATTTGGACTCACGCTCGAGCGGGGAAATTGACGCTCGAGCGTGAAATTCGTGCTCTCAGCACTTTGCATTGTTTTACAGCACGCTCGAGCGTAGGAATGGGCGCTCGAGTGGGGTCTTGTGTCACACGCTCGAGCGGGTGTCGAGCGCCCATCAAGCGTGATTTTCACACATCTAGTACTTTTGCCATGTTTTGCAGTTCGCTCGAGCGTGGGAAGTGACGCTCGAGCGGGGAACCTTTGTCTGCATGTCCGCTCGAGCGGGTAAAGCCACGCTCGAGCGGGACCCTATTTTTTTGAAAATTTTGAAAATATTTTTAAAGTGCATCTTTACATCCTCATTTCATTCTAGGCATTCTTAGGCCTGGTTTAAGGCATCTTAATGAAGATATTGATGTGGAACCACACCGAGGCAAATTAGGGATTAAGTTATTATTTTCCCAACTGTGTAGCTTAGTGTGTGTTCATCCTGTAACTGTGTAGGGTTGGCATCCGAGGATACGCACTAGCTTATCTGTAGCCCAGAACTCTGTGAGTAACAACTGTGTAAAGATATGTTCAAATATGAATATCTTCCGAATGGTTATACTGTACTGTTTCTGAATTGATACTGTTAACTGAATGAATGTATGTCCTCTATTCTGAACTGTGTTGTGGCATCCATAACAACTACTGTTACTGTTATTGCTACTGTTACAGAGATCTCTGTTAGTTCCTATCTTGGAACTTCTGTTTACTGTTATGATGGCCATCATTGACTGCTCAGTCTTTCAAGACCTACTGTTTACTGTACTATTCTGCTAATGGATGTACCACATATGACTGTTATGACTGAATGATTGATATACTGAATCAATTGACCGTTTTCAATACTGAAAGAACATTCATTCTTAACCTCTTTACGCATTATGTTATTCACTGGGCTTTAGCTCACTGCTCATATATATATGTAGGTGTTCAAGCACCGGACCGCTGCTAGGGGCGTCAGGCTAAGCACTGTTTTGTCAAGCCAACCTTTGTGCCTCACCTCGAGGTTCCAGTACTAATCAAGCCAAGGCTATGGGGTGTTTTAGATTCCCCATTTTGTTTGTGTTCTGTATAGACTGAATGTTTCTGTACTGTACTGTCTTAATAGGGATCAAGTCCCTGATCTAGATTACTGTAAATACTGTACATACTGTTTTGGTACTGACTGTATATATGTTATAAAAAGTCTCTTGCATACAGACTGTCACAGCTCATTGGACATCTTTTAATTACTGTTTTGGCTTCCGCCAGCCCCTGTACTCTGTATTACTGTTTTACTGTTAAGCAGGCCTTCGGTAATTTCGGATTACTGGCCGGTTACAGTGCTAAACCCATAGGGGCGGGTTTAAGCTGTGACAGAGTGGTATCAAAGCGATACTAAACCACGAGTTATACCGCACACACGTGTCCAAATGAGCTATAGGATGTCCTAGAAAAGTAATAGGGCATTACATGAGCATGAAAAGAGTGTGTGTGGCCATGACATGAATATATGTGCTAATATGTTAATTGTTTAAAGTATGCAACCTCCTATGTTTATTATTGGTACGTTGCATATAGTGAAATGGATAATGTAAGGACTATTGATGAAACTGAATCATCTGACGCCAGAATGACAAGATTAAAAAGAACCGTTGAACTACTGACTGAAGCCTTAAGGCAACAACAACAACATAACCAACAGCCCCCACCCCCTTCGGTACAGCCGGAACAGAATGTGAATGATGACATCATCACTCTAATGCAGAAGTTTAGTAAGATGAAACCGCCATCATTCCAAGGAGGCCTTGAATCCTTGAAGGCTGAACCATGGGTTCTTGAAACAGAGAAATTGTTTGAAGTGTTTCCATGCTCTGAGGCACACAAAGTACTGCTAGCTACCTTCACCTTACAAGAAGAGGCTAGAAGGTGGTGGATACTAGTTCGTGACACCAACACAGTTGTGACTTGGGCTCAGTTTAAGGAGTCCTTCTTTGAGAAATATTTTCCACAGTGTGTCCGAGACCGCAAGGTGACTGAATTTGAACAGTTGAGGCAAGGTACCATGTCTGTTGCTGAATATGAATCGAAATTTACTGAACTTACCAGATATGCACCACACATGGTGGACACTGACTATAAGAAGGCCAGGAAATTCGAAGATGGCCTTAATGTCGAAGTACTTGACAGAATTAAATATCTATTCCCTGATCAGCATTTATTAACTTTGTTCAATCTATATGTCTTTCCACATGCCTACATTTATTGATTTGGTTAAAATCTCTTGATCAGTATTTAAAATCCCCTCATACAAATAATTATAGATACAATCCGTGTATAGTTACTGCAGTACCCTTTTCAACTTCTCCCATACACTATGGTTAGTAATAAGATTGTTAAATTATTTTTATAAAAAATCTTTAAAAACATAATTTATATATTAAAAAAAATCTAAAACAAATATAAATATCTATGCCTTGATCAGTATTTATTAACTTTGTTCAATCTACATGTCTTTCCATATGCATGCATTTATTGATTTGGTCAAAATTTCCTGATCAGCATTTAAAATCTCCTCATATAAATAATTATAGATACAATCCGTGTATAATTACTGTAATATCCTTTTCAACTTTTCCTATACATTATAGTTAGTGATAAGATTGTTAAATTATTTTTATAAAAAATCTTAAAAAACATAATTTATATATTAAAAAAAATCTAAAACAAATATAAATATTTATAATTATCCCGTGCATAGTACGAGTGATAGGTTAGTTATACTATTAATTTAAAACTTACTTTAAAAACATGTACTGGATTGTAATTTCCTTTTAAAAGAAAGCAAAAGCAGGAACAAAATTTCTCTCACATATCAGCCAAACCCGATGCAATGGTCGGAATGGTGACTTTGAGATGATTTAAATAAATATATTTTTTAATCTTTTATAAAAGATGTAAAAAATTAAAAACGTGAAATTCAAAAAAATAAAAAATATATATATTTTTAGATAATACCAAATAGTTCCCTAGTAATAAAGGTTGTTAAAAGGATAATTTTAAATGGAATTGTTGGCAGAAAATGATAAATAAAATAAAATCAAATTGTAGAATCGAATTGAAAATAATAAAATTTTACTTTTAATACAAAATAAAATAAAATAATTATTAGTTCATATATCAAAATTGAAGGTCCACTGTGACTACTTTCCTATCCTATTTGCTGTGTGGTAGTACTGCAGTACACGTGCGTTGTTGGTAGGGTATTATTGCTCTGCTTCTTTGCTTGTTCTTGTTTTTGCAAATACGCGTTTCGTTTTGAACAGGAAAAGGACTTAAAAAGCTATTCAATTATTAAAATTGATAAATTTTACTATTAATTTAAAATTTATTTTAAAAACATAGAATTGTAATTTCTTTATAAAAGAAAACAAAAGCAAGAACAAATCTTTTTTTGGTCACATATCAGCAAATAATCAGCCAAACACGGCCCCGTGATAGGAATGGTCACTGACCTACTTCTTTAATATTGCTTGAATATTTTTAATCAATAAAAAGAACATATATATTTAAAATTGGGGATTTTTTTTAGCATCCTTGCTATTAAAATTTTATAAGACATGTAATATTTTTATAATGTCTAATATCTCTCAAATCGATTTAAAAAAAATTCGATCTAGAGAATTTCTGTAGACTTTCTTGAGAAATTCTATTCCTAGAAAAATTCTTTTCAAATCAGAGAAATTCTTTTTAAACTAGAAAAATTTGTCTCATTAATTACTTTGGTTTCAAATCAGAGAAAATTAAAATTTCTCTAAATTCAAACCAGAGAAATTTAGAGAAAATTAAAATTTTCTGATTTTATTCACAAATTTCGCTGGCTTTGTTTAAAAAAAATTAAAATTTTTTTGACTTTATTTACAAAAAAATTTCGAAACATATACAAACCAAACGATGATAATCAGCGACAAGATTTGGAAAGTGAGCAAAAATTAAGCTATTTTATTTCACAAATAAACTCATTCCAACTAGTTCTATGGTTTGCTGAAGCTTCCCAATTTGGAATCACAGCAATACATATATATATAGTCGCATCGCAGGCATGTATGTATAATAGAGAGAGAAAGTACAGAGATAGAGAGAGAGTACTGATTTCCAGGAGGTGAGAGAAAAGGACTTGAAAGCGCCAGCGAGAGTCATAGGCGTCTCTGATGAGCGAGACAAAGCTCTGTTGTGTTGTGCTGTGCTCACTGTCTTAAACAAATAATTAAAAATGATTTTAAAATTTAAACCCTGAAAATAGTACTCTTTCTCTCTCTCTACTGGAAATCAGGACTCTCTCTCAAGTTCGAAGCTTCGAATCTCAATTCAATAACCTAAAATCACAAATTTAACATTTGACTCTACTAAACATAAAAATTAAAAACATACGGTGGAAGGATCTCGAAATCAGGGTCAAGACAGATATTACACGCGTCTTCGAAATCAGGGTCGTGATCAACAATGGTAGCTCCAGATGACAATGTGGAGGAAATCATTGGAGGATTGTCGAGTGATGATACGAAATCCGCCAGTTTTATAGTGATGAAGACTCGAGAGCTCGAGAGAGAGAGAACAATGTTTGGGTAGAGAAGATGGAGATAATAAGGTGAAAGGAACCCTAGAAAAATGAAGAGAGAGAGAAGGAGAGAAATGCGGTTTGATTGGAGATCGCCAAATTTCTTTGCGTTGATAGAACTTAGACATTATAAAATAATTTTATGAATCTCTTTTTTCCTAAAAATGAAAAAAAAAGTTCTTAGATTAATTTTCCTTTTAAAATTTTCATATGTCAAAGGCTACTTATTGAGTCATTGTCATTGCTGTCATTGAGTCATTGTCAATGGTACTTTTTTGTTATTTTCATTGTCATTGCCATTACTACTTCTTTCATATTGCTTGAATTTTTTTAATCAATTAAAGAGCATATATATATTTAAAATTTTCATATGTAGAGGCTATTCACATTTTTTCCTGTCCCGCTCCACACTTGCATTCCTCGTCTCGCTCTACACAGGTTTTCCTTGTCCCGTTGAGGAAGTGGGGCAGGGACGGGTTTTGCTTTCCCCGCTCCGTTCTACCCAACTCCCGCCCCAAATATTTATTAAATATATTTATATGTAACATATAATTTAATTTTTTTATTATAAAAATTAAAACACTAGAATATTATACTTAATATTAATTTTTAATCATTTATTTTCTATCTTCTTTGTTATAATTCTTATTAAGTATAAATTATTATCCATAATATACTATAATTTTTATTAATATTTTTATTTTTAACTTATAAAAACAATCCGTCCTCCGCTTCGCACCCGCCCAACTACTGTCACCCCTGATTTTTCTTGCACCGGTATAAAATGGGGCGGAGGTGGATTATGAAATAGTCACCTCAAATTCGACCCGTAATCATCCCTAATTGTAATTATTATTTTTTTGTTATTTTCATTGTCATTGACATTACTACTTTGATATTGCTTGTCTACTGTAATACAAGTCTTTATTTTTCTATTAAACTGGATATGGATTGAAAAATTATCACTATATTTCCAACTTCTTTTTCAACAATAGAAAACATAAGGCAAAGAACTCAAAAAAAAAAAAAAAAAAACTTACATATCAATACATATTCAGTAAAACCCCACCCCATGGTCAGGGGTGGTCATTGGCTCATGGTTTAGGTGATCTATCCAGTCTAATTTTATATTTGTATGACTTGAGATAAGTATTTTAAAATAATAAAAATATACATATTCTCTTTTTAAAATTTAAGGGATTTTAGTTTAAGGTTCCTAATATTAAGATTTTATAAGAAAATTTAATTCAAACATTCTTAATTGGGCCAAATTATTTTTATCTTGGGGTTTACTTATTTTTTGACTTATTTTCGTCTTTCATGAATTTTTTAAAAAAATTTCAAAAGCTTTTAAGATTATAGATTCAACTTGACAAGATAAATAAAAAAATCATAATTTTTTTTACAAAAGTCCAAAAAATATTGAAAAAGCCAAAAATAAGCAAAAAATAGTGAATTTTGTGTGTGTTTATTTTGGACTTTTCAATTTTTTTTTGCTTTTTAGATTCATTTTGGCAAGGCAGACAAGAAAAGTAAAAAAATTGACATAATTTTGAAAAAAAAGTCACTAAAGATAAAAAATATCTGAAAAAGAGGTGACTTTTTAAAGGGGGAATTTTTTTGAAAGTCCGTAATATTAAGATTTTAGAAAATAAAGAATATACAATATTTTCATACTCGTTGAGATCCATGAACATTTTCACAGAGAAAATTTGACACAGAGAAATTTTGCCCCGATATTGAAATTTATTTGATTTCACAGAGAAACTTCATCGACGGACCTTAACTAATAATAAAAAAAAAAAAACCATATTGGACATCTCCTACTTTTTAAAGTTGGAGAAAATGTTTTACTAATTTTCTCCTTTTTTAAGTGTTGTCAAAAGAAAATTTTGATTAAAAAAAAATAATAATAATAACTCATATATCGAGGTAAGTAAGTAGATTTAAAATTTAAAAATTCTTTTATACCAGAAATTAAAATGTCAAAGATTTTCTACAACCACCCCTGCATGACAGAGGTGGCCTAGTAATTAAGGTCTTATTTGGATTGATTATTGGGTATTTTGGGAGGATAGTTACGTGATACTCAGTATTATTATGATTGGTGTGGTGGAGAAAGTGGATCATTATGATTTTGTGTAAGGTAATTGAGAAATATGAGAGACATGATAAATGATGACTAATGAAAGAATATGGACATGTGATACTTCAGAAATATCTAATAATTTTTCCTTCATGTGATCAACAAGAGATGATGGGCTTGAGTCTTCTAACCATCTTTGGAGTCTTCTAACGGGCAATTTGGTTAGTACTAAATCCAAAACAAAACTATTCATATATTATTCTAAATTTTATTTAGGTCTAAATTTTTAGATTTGAGACCAAACCAGTCATCTCAAGCTAATCAAACCAAACTAATCCGTTGTAGTTCACCTTGGTTCAGCTTACAATGGTGGTTCAATCATATTTATAAAGTAATTTATTCCTTCATAAAATATACCGTCAACTTCAAGTAAAAACAAAAAAATAAAACTAGCAGCTACCACACGCACCAAGTAAAAACAAAAAAAATAATGACAATCAAGTGATAAACATCTTCTTTAACCATATCGAAAGTATTGATTTTAACGGACACTAATATAGTATAGATAAACAAATAAATGTGTAATAAGCAAGTCTCGAACATTATAATATAAAATAAATAAATAAATAAAAGGTAAATTACTAATTAATCCTTCTAACTTTTACCTAATTTTTAATGTGGCCCTCCAACCTAATTTTTTTTATTTAAATTGTCCAACTTTGTTTTAATTTTCAATGCAACCATCGAACTTTTTAGTGTAAACCTCAAACAATTATTTTTCTATTAGGCCATCATTTTCATAATTAAGTCGATGTAGTCTAATCCTTTATTAAAATGGGATTGGCTTTGGTCCAGTCTAAGATTGGACTGAACCGTGCTGTTGGGCCCTTGGAGGCCCACCACGGGTCCCATTTTGATAATCCAAACCGTTAATGTGTAGAATTCGTCGAGTATTATATATTTATAAAAAATCACGTTGATCGGATATCGATAGCTATGTGATCAAATTAGTTTTGTATAAAAAAATGGACGGTGAACAAATAAACGGTTGACAAAAAATTATTTTGATCACATAGTTATCGATATCCGATCAACGTAATTTTTTACAAGCATATAGTACTCGACGAGTTCTACACATTAACGGTTCAGATTATTAAAACGGGACCCATGATGGGCCATCACAAGTCTAACAGCACGGTCCAGTCCGATCTTGGACTGGACCAAAGCCAAACCTCTCTCGCTTTTCTACCCTCTCCCTATTACTCTTTGTTATTATATTTTGTTAGAAAGATATAAATTTTTATATGTAGTTTTGATTGCAGTGGTAGATTTTAAAAACAAGAGAAATTATATTTATTTCAATTTTCATAAATTTGAAATAAAATTTATATTTTTCATTTTGGGTTGGGGGAGAGAAAACTATTGAACTAAATTGTTGTTTATTAAATTTTTTAAAAACACATTGATTAATGACTAAATTTGTTTCGGTAGAAAGAGGAAACTAATAAATGTGCAATCCATAAATTATACTTAATTTTTTTTATGAGTGACAATGAAAAAAAAAATTAAATGCAAATAGTATGTATTTTATTTAAAAAATAATATATTATTTTATTTTGTGTATTGCATGGGTAATATACTAGTATATTTGTTTCCTAATTGACCTAATTTTAAGGTTTACGAGAATAAAATGATTAATAAATAAGAAAAAAAATATTAAAAGCAAAAATCATTTTTTCCTCACATTTAAACTATCATCTTACCCATTTAAGGAAAATTATTATTCCATCCTAAAAAATTAATAATTTCACTTGAAACTGATAGCATTTTCATTTTGCATTTTTTCATCACATTTAAATTATCATTTTCTTGGTTTAAATCTTAAAATTAAATAATTTGGGAAGTACACAATGGTTTTATTCACATCTATTTATTGACAGACTACATTGACATATGAAAACAAATAAAATGAAAACATAGCCAAAACAGGCCCCAAGTATACTTTTGCTGTCTTTTCTTTAGCAAAGTTTTCTCTCAACAACTAAACAAATGGTCAAACAAGAACCAAATGAATATAACTCATTCATGCAATAGAACAAGTTGCAGAATGGCAAACTAGTTGTATATTATTTTTTTTTATTTACTAATTTCAATGCACTTAAACTAAATCCAAGTTACACAGTCGAGTGATCAATATAAATTTTACATATCTTACATAAAATCTAAATATTTATTGTATGTCTTCAATAAATAAATTTTGAATACATGAATTACATCGAACAATGGAAAATCATGAATATCAGAATTTACAGTTCATCTTTCGTTGTTTGACACAGCCTCGGGAAGTTTAAAGGTGAGAGGTTTACTAGCACCCCTTCTTGAGTACTCTCCATCTTCGAGATGCTGCTGCAGCTTTTCGTGCTCTCTTTTTCGCTTCCTCCTCTGCAATCACCATGTAAACCTTTAGTTAAAATTTGAAGGTAAAAAGTGTTGGCCACATTTTGAGACAATTTCTGTCGTGTATATGAATTATATTAATGCAGAAACCATTCAACCATCAATAGAATTTACTTCGCTACTATAGTCAACCACAATATTAAGCATCCAAGTAGCAAAAATTTATTTCTATTCTAATAAATGCACTAGCGTAGCTCATTAAAAATTTCAATTTTTCTTTTAGTATTTGCAATGAACATTGGATTCAAGTGCTTTGAGTTATAGCCTCTTAGGATCTTTACAAATGCTAAAACTAGCAACAATACTATGTGCGGTAGCAGACAATTTTCCAGTGCTTCTACAAACAAACTAAAAAGCATGGCCACCGCATGGACAAAGGATACAACAATTCTCAAACAATCAAAATACGGAAACAGCAGGGATGCTGAAACAAATATATATTTTTATTTACTGTTTATTGGAATAGAAATGAAGAATACATACATATGAGAGGCATCGATATATACTTTTTCTCTCTTTATCATATTTTACTTCGACACCAAATCAGCTTTCTTAAATTATTTATAATTAAAAAAAAAAGAAAAGAAAAACTAAAAAAAATGTCTTGGAGTGTAACCAATCACAGGACACGAGTGTCCATGAAGTGTGCCAAACATGTTCTACAGAAAAATAAAAACTTGAACATCACGTGGCATATCAAACACGTTGACAAGCGTGTCTTGCCTATCAAACACTGACACAACACCCATCTTGGAGTGTGGTGCTTCTTAGCAAATAAACCATACACTCAAAGAATGAACCTTGTGTTCCTTGCTACTATCTACCTTAAACTTGGCCGCATTCAAGCCTAAAGCTCTGCTTTAAACCTCAACTTCTACCTTCTCACTCACAAAAACCCCTAACGGCCTTCCCACCATTTATTATAAGCTTGTTTTTGGCTCCATCCTTCTTCATCAATCATCAGACATATCAGCATATATGAAATTCTAGACAATGTAGCTTAAAAATGCATTGTTAATGAATAAATACGATAACGAGAAAAGGCTTTTATAAAAAGCACAAAATTATAGTAATGAAAAATATTGAGACACTAAATAATAGCTAACATACAATACAAAAAAACCCACAAAAAATAAAAAATAAAGAAGGAAAGGAATGGAAAGAAAACGAACAAAGTAGAAAAAGAATAAAAAAACATATCAAAGTTCTTACCAAGACTTTTTCTTGTCTCTTTTCCCATCGAGAGGTTGCCTGCCACATTTGGAATAATTTGATGAAAAATAGAAATCAAATATATTAATACTGAAAATATTAAAGTAAGCTAGCAGTTTAATTTTATTTATCTAATACATCTTCTTAAAACCTAATAAACAACTCAGATATCTCCATGAGAGACAAGGTCTCCTGCCACTGAACTTTTCAAGAGCTAGTTAACTAAGAAGGCCATCATTCAGTTCATCCGTATGGGAAATGTACAGCAACCAATAAAGAATTGCGGCCTTACCATTCTAAAAACATCCACCAAAGAAGATCTCATTCTTGAAAGCATCAATGCAACTTGATTATCTTTTATGAAAACTGTCAATTTATAGCAATTTTTAGTTTTTATTTTTAATGAACCTGACAAATGAAACAAAGTTGTCATGCACAGTACTTGGCGTACTTTTATTGTGAGGTAAAGATTTTCATTTTGTTTCTTATTAAAAAAAAGTAGTACCTGACATATATTAGAATAAAACTTTGAAAGAGTGCTTGGCCTTTTTAAGGTGTTCTGAGGGATTTATATCTACAGAAGAATATCAAACCGGAAGGTTGATACAAACAACACATCTGACAATTGTGCCTTGTATAGCTCGGACAACGTGGAGAATTCAACGTTGTCATTTGGAACCTCGTCTGGTGCAAGTATATGATGATCCGAGCATTAAAATAAAAAATAAAAAAATTACATCACTCGCGAAAGAGAGGGACAGAGACCGCATGTACCTGGGGACTAGATAGAGCGGATACCCTCATTACTATATATATATATAGAGAGGGGAAGGGGGGAAGATTGATTTAGTTTAGTTCATCTCATTTTTTGGTTTTGTGAGGCTTGTTCGGTTGTGAAAATTGTATGAATTTTTTTTTCCCTCAGCATGTAAATCATAGTCGCGAAAACTCCCTAAACTGCATAATTATGTGTTGTTCAAAGATAATACTCTTAGAAATGTACAGATTTGGATGAATGAGAGAGGAGATAAATAAAATCTCTCATGGGTTTGAAAGTATTTGCCATTTTCATTCTCAATTACACTCATCTCGTGCTTGACACCTCGTGTTTGCTTGTCATCTCATGCTTTCTTGACAAGTGTCAAGTCCTAGAGACTACTTATAGGAAATGCGACAGTGTACCTTCTCGACACGTAGTCACAGAGACTAGTTGCTGGCAATGCGACACCACGTGCCTTTGCTTGCTCATCATCTCGTGCTTGATACCTAGTACTTGTTATCTCGCTCTTATATGTCAAGTCCTAGCGACTTATGCTATGTTTGGTTGAGAAATTTAGAGAGAGATTTGGAAAGGAAAAAGAAAAAGGTGTATGAAATTATGTAAAATATAAGTATGTTTTATTCACATTTTACTTACCTTTTTCATTTCTCTTTCCAAATCTCATTCTAAATCTCCCAACCAAACACGCCATTAGGGCTTGTTTGGCATGATATAAAAAAGTTAAAAAATCACTAAAAAGGTAAAAAAATTCATACTATTCACCTATTTTTTGGCGGGAAATCTGTCCCAAAAATTTTTTTAAAAAAAAATTCAAAACAGTTCTGGCTATGCAGCCACTACCGCAGCAGCCATAATTTCTCATAAAAGTGCAAAACGTGGTACAATGTAAGCCACACTTGGATTAAAAAAAATAATTAAAAAAAAAAAAATGAAAGGAGAGAGAGTTAACGCAGCTACACTAGTCTAGGACATAGGGGTAATTTTGTAATTTTGCTATTTTATACAATATTTTAATACATATTTTTTCGTAAAAAAATAAAATTATCCCAAATAACTATTGTTTTTTTTCTCCATTTTTAGTTTAAAAAGTCAAAAAGTATACTTATTTAAAACACCCCAAACAACCCCTTAATTGCAAGTAATGCAGCACCTTGTGCCTTCTTGACACGTATCACGACCCAGACACTAGTTGCAGGTAATGTGAAACCTCGTGCCTTGCAGGATGACAAGTGTCATCCATACAAGAGATTAGGTAATAATAAAGCGGAAACTCCATTGCCATGAAAAATAGCCAAGTCCATGAATAGGTTTTTATCTGCTTTAAGTTCACCAATTTCTACTAATGCATATTAATTGTGCATTACAATGACTCCGTTTGGTAGAGTTGTGGAAAAATGATTATAACTTATAACTTAACAGCTTATAGCTTATAACTGTAAACATAAGCTAATTTTTGACTTATAAATTAAGCTTCTCCTCCTCTACTCAAATAATAAGTTGATTTTTGACTTACAAAAAGCTATAAGCTGTATTGTTAAGCTGAACCAAATACATCAAAATAGCTTAAATTAAGCTAAAAGCTTAAATAAATTGGAAATAAATCCTACCAAACAGGGCCAATATCAGATATCATAAACAAAACAACTTGTAATAGTTAACAAAATACAGACCCAAAAAAAAAAAAGAAAAAAAAGAAAAAAAAAAAAAAAAAGACGCACGAAGATAAGTTTGGTCATTAATTAATTCAATAAATAGTAAAATACATAAAACTTTTATTCAAGGAACAATATCTTCTCCATCTAACAAATCATAGGAATTCTTCAAACATTAAACAAGCACCATAGAAAAAGCCACACACACTAAAATAAAAATAAATAAACAAAACTGACCTCCACATCAAAAAATTATGTCCTCATCTTTCTGCATACCACCAGACAAGAAGTTATGCGCTGAATTAACCGAAATCCCCCTCTGCAAAGAAACTTTCCCCGCCAACTGGTCCTCTGAAAACTGCTTGGCAGAAGCGAGCTGTCTCTCAATCTCTCTCTTCTTGTAACCTTGTATCTTCTTCAGCCTGAAGAAATCCTCTCTTTCGAGCTCATCAAGCTCACCCTTAATGTAAGTTATCGTGTTCTCTAGCCTCGGTTTCACAACATTTTCCAAAGCATTGACCCTACGATTTGTGGTCTTGATCGCCACATCAAGTGTCAAGAACGATGTCTGAAGAGACGCAAGCTCGACAAGAACCTCAATGGATTTCACATACGCAGCGCGACAAGCTTGCACTTGTTGGCCACCTCTTGCCAATCCAGTTAGGTCATTCTTTGTCTCGCCTTCAGTGAAATACTCAAACTTTGGGAGCTTCACACCCGCAATATTCTCTTGGCGAGATCGAACTTTGATGGATGCATTTTGGACATTCTCAAGGACAATGTGCTTGATGTTCTCGCCAGCAACATATTTGGCTTCTGTTAGGGCAAACGAGGATGTTTTCATGACCTCTCCCATTGATTCTTTTGTTGAGACTATCTTCTTGAGAATCTGACGGAACTGCACAGTCAAAGCATCACTCTTCTTTTTGAGAAGAGCATGGCCTCTTGTGGCGCCGACAAGGCGAGCTTTCACAACTCCCAGCATTGTGACTGTTGGGACGACATTCAATCGCTGGCTTTGGCCGGACATCTTGTCAAAGATCGAAAAGCTGAAAAGATATAAGTAATGCATCAAGATCTATAGACAAAAAGATTATTTACAATATCAACAAAATTTTCACTACAAAGGAGAATTATACACAATCATCTCTTTATTATAGTTTTGCATGTGACAAGACTCACACCCTTGACCTCTTAATCAGGGGCAAGGATTCTGGTGAATTGGGCTAGCCCCAGTTGGTTATCAACCACCACAACAAGAAGAAAACCAATTCTCTGAATCATTTATCTTCTCCAATATTCTTAAAGGATAGTAACAACAATTGCACAAGATTGGGGAAAATTCTGCAGACAATCAAAACTCTTGGATCTTCAGCAAGATTTCACAATCTATATACTTTAATCTAACCAAAAAATGATGGGTGTTCTAGGAGAGTGATTCTCGTAATACAGTTAAAAGTGATTCCTAACCCGTGTTTACCACTTTTCATTCTTCTTCTTCTTCTTCTTTTTTTTTTTTTGGCAAGGATGCTTAACCAATTTTGTAGTAGTGCAAAAATTTACCCTTTGCTATAAATCTAAAGGAATGGAAAAAAAAATCTAGGAGAAGAATCCAAAAGCCATATCAAATTACAATCTTCCCTCTTCAGCTGGCTCAACAAGTCTCTTTTTTATTATTTTGTTAATAATTCCCCTTGTGTAGTCTGGGCAGCAATAACATCAATATTAAATTTTCCATAACCTCTTTGTTTCTTCTTGGTTACTTCAATTACTCTTTCCAGACATTCCGATACAGTAAAAAGCATCCCAATTTTGTTTGAGAATGAATTATCCTTTCATATTCAATGGTCTAAAGCAATATAACACATTCTAATCTAAAAAAAGAAAGTAGTGTATAATTTTCCAACAACAAAACTAACTAGTGAGAGTGTATTATAGTAACATTTTGCCAACTAGCATTAACAACAAAACCAATCAAGATAACTAAATGGATTATAAAGTATCTCTAGCAACCACGTCAGAGCCACTAAAATGGGCTTCAAAGCAACATGTGTATATTTTCCATAAGAACCAATCTAGCACGATGACCCCTTGTCGTAGTTCTGCAATTTTGCAATGCAAAAGGTGGGCAAAAAAGAAACAGGTCTCATCAATGTCACTTTTTTTTTTCCCATCAATTTCACTGGTTTTCTCAGAGAACCATGTTGACTTTTTCGTTCAAGATAATCCTCAGGCCCACATTGAACTACAAAAAGGGAATGAATACTTTACACGTCTACATAATTTTAGCGCTTTGCTTCAAGGCTCACCTCTAGACAATGTAACCCCTAACACACTTAAATAGATCCAATTTTGATTTGATAGTTTAGATATGGATTTCAAGATTGAATTTGCGAGCTTTGTCATAATAGATTTGAAATAACAATGTAAAACGAGTTATTTGAAATCCTTCACACTAAGGG
Source organism: Camellia granthamiana (assembly GCA_036172215.1). Lineage (NCBI taxonomy): Eukaryota > Viridiplantae > Streptophyta > Magnoliopsida > Ericales > Theaceae > Camellia > Camellia granthamiana. The sequence continues at coordinate 107,898,162 of CM069916.1, read as the reverse complement.
TTGTAGTTCTACAACAATCCAAATATAAAAAAAATTCTCTTTTTATCTTTAATTTATCTTCCTCTTAGTTTTCAACCCACTTATTAAAATAGCTTGATCTCCTATAATTTAATAAAATTTTAACCTCAAATCTCTTAATTTGAAATCTATCTCCCAAACATAAACTAGAAAATTGCAAGGCTTATGCCTCATCCACATCCACTATTTTCCTTGTTTAACTTTGCTAATTTGCTCCATTGATCTCTAAATACCTTTTATTTTTATTTTTTTTCTTTGTGGTTGCAAACTAATCATCAACACATAATGTTTATTGTTTTCTTATTGAAACGAAACTAATCAAAACGCATATAACCCAGTGATCTAAATTGTATTGAAAAACATAACCCAAATATCGAGAGATCTCTTTCTCTCGATTTCTTTTCTTCTCTCAACATTCCTTTCAATCCAAACGCACTTTTTGTACCGATCTTTCTTCTAAACACAACTCAATGAGATCTAACTTGAACTGAAAACCCTAGAAAAGCAACACTCTTGAGGTTATATAACACAAAATTGACGATTGAAGAAAAATAAAGAGCATGGTGAATCGAAGACAAGTTTTAGATTGAGAAGGATTCAAACCTAATCGGTGCTTGCCGGAATGGGGGTGTTGCTGCCGCCGACAAAGGAGGAGCTTCGGAAGATAAAAAGGAGATCGTAGTTCATACGACACCGTCAATAATGATTTTGTACTAATAATGATCTCAAGTGCTGGTGTACATGGTAACAACATGGACTCGCACCATCATGCCGAAAATAAAAATAAAGGATTAATTAGATCAAACCCATCAATTATTACTGAATACTATTTTATCCCCGTCATTCATAAACTTGTGCATATTGACTCTTTCAACTTTAAAATTTGAGTGAAAATGCTAACAGTCTTTACAATTTGGGACTTGTGTCACTTTGGTCCCTAACTTTTCAATTGTGCTACATTTAACCATGAGTTTTGAATCTCGTTCTAAATAAAGACAATTAAAGACATTGTTGTTCTATTTAAAGGGCAAAACCGTCAATTTGATAAAATATAAATTGGTTTGACAAAAATAAATGTCAATTTTTTTTTTTATAATTTTTAAAAATCATTTCTACCCACCAAAAATGAGTCTAGCATGTGACAAAGGGGAAACGAAGACCTTCAAGAACAAATATTGGACTGGGAAGAAAAAAAGGGAAAAGTAAAGTCTAAGCGCATATGGCACGAAAAGGAAATCCGATTTCGGTAAGACTTTATCTAAATCGTAGTTCAGATTCAAGTCAGTTCAGTGATCTTTTGCCTGAGAATTATGCCAGTGATCCTATCTTTTCCAAAGTGTTGAATGATTTGGAAAATGCAAAAGGAAGAGACTACACACTGATGAATGGCTATCTTTATAAAGGAAATCAACTATGTCTACCTGAAGGTTCACCAAGTCAGTTAGTTATGCAGGAGTTGCATAGTGGCAGACTTGGTGGACATTTTGGGCAAGACAAAACTGAAGCTCTTGTTCGAAAAAAGGTATTTTTGGTCAAGCATAAAGCGTGATGTTGCTCGCTTTGTTCAAAGGTGCTTGGTTTGTCAGAAGGCCAAGGGAGGTGTCCAAAATATTGGTTTGTATCAGCCCCTACCCATTCCAAATGTATCTTGGAAAGACCTATCTATGGATTTTGTTCTTGGTTTGCCAAGAACACAACAAGGGTTTGATTGTATCTTTGTGGTGGTTAACCGATTCTTGAAGATGGCTCATTTCCTATCTTGCAAGAATTCCACTAATGCCTCTCAAGTTGCTTTATTGTTTTTCAAAGAAATTGTCCGTTTGCATGGTGTTCCAAAGACAATCACATCTGATCGAGATGTCAAGTTTGTTAGCCATTTTTGGAGGACCTTGTGGAAGCTTTTGGGAACTCAATTACAATTCTCTAGTGCTTACCATCCTCAAACAGATGGTCAAACAGAAGTTGTGAACAGGTCTCTTGGCAACTTGCTACGAAGTTTAGTAAGGGAACATCCTAAGCAGTGGGATCGAGTTATTTCACAAGCTAAGTTTGCCTACAAGAACTCCTTTAATCATTTTACGAAGAGGACTCCATTTGAAATTGTTTATGGCAAAAATCCTAATCATGTATTGGATCTCCTACCTCTACCAAATCAAGCGAGAGTTAGTATGGAAGCTAAAGAATTTGCTGCTCATATAAAGATGGTCCATGATCAAGTTCGAGAGCAACTGAAGCAATATTCTCAAAACTACAAATCAAATGCATCCAAAGCAATATCCTACCTCCACCAAATCAATGTGTTGAGAATGAATTATCCTTTGATATTCAATGGTCTAAAGCAATATAACACATTCTAATCTTAAAAAAAAAGTAGTGTATAATTTTCCAACAACAAAACCAACTAGCGAGAGTGTATTACAGTAACATTTTGCTAACTAGCATTAACAACAAAACCAATCAAGATAACTAAATGGATTTTAAAATATCTCTAGCAACCACACGAGAGCCACTAAAATGGGCTTCAAAGCAACATGTGTATATTTTCCATAAGAACCAATCTAACACGATGACCCCTTGTCGTAGTTCTGCAAAAGGTGGGCAAAAAAGAAACAGGTCTCATCAATGTCACTTTTTTTTCCATCGATTTCCCTGGTTTTCTTAGAGAACCACCATGGTGACCCTTTCATTGAAGATAATTGATGCAAGAGCATAATTGACATCAGCCTTTCAAGTTAATTAATAATTATGTAAAATCTTGTTTTGTTTTTTTTCTTAAGTGTCTTTTGGTTCCTAGTCAAAGTATTAGTGTCTATTTAAGACTCTTTGAAAGTTGTTTAGTATTTAATAGGAGTCTTAATGAGTCATTTCGTAGTGCCTATAAATATATGAAGAAATGAGATAAGAAGGCAAATTGAGTTGATTAAGATTATTCGCAAGTGTGTCTTGCTTGGAGTCTATGAAGCACAGGTACGGGTATGAGTACTGGTACTGGTACGATATGGGTACGTCGATACGGTAAATTCAAAAAATATAGGGTATGGGTACGGCTTGGTACGCTTGTAAAAAAATATTTATTTTTAATTTAGAGTAATGCAAAAATTAATTAAATGGTTTAATTTGTTAAGGTTCAACCTATAATTAACATTTAATGCCAAAAGGAAAAGTATAAATTAAAATTAAATATCAATATATTAAATAACTTACAAACCATAGTTTAATTTTAAAATCATGCTAACTATAAAACAAAAACTAAAAAAGAAATCTAGAGAAATGAGTTTTATCTCTGTAGTAGAAGGAAAATATTGTTTCAACTGAGGTACGGTACGATACGGTACGGTACGGTACGATACGGCTTGAATATATCCTAAGTACGTCTGAATACGTCAAAAATTAAGAAGAAAAAAATTTGGGTACATGTTTCGTGTATCCGGTGCAGAAGTACCATACGAGGTACGGTACGCCGGTAGGTACGGCATGTTTTCGAAGTACCCATGCTTCATAGCTTGGAGTGAGTGATTCCTCCTATGGCTTGGTCGCGTCAAGTGGCATCCCGACAACTATCCTATCCTAATTCCTTCGTTGCAGGTCTAGGTCTAGGCCTGCATCAGATTGGTATCAAAGTAGGAATTTCCCGTTGTGGTGTCATTTTTTTTTTTTTTTAACTGAACTCTTCATATTCCATCCCCTGTTCTTCTTTCAACCAACCATGCCTCCACGACGACAACAAAACAACATCATCAATAATGGTGATGTGCAAGCAGAACTTAATGAGTTGAGACAATCTAATCAAGCACTTCAAGAGATGATGAATGAACTTCTCCAGTGAATTCCAACCCCTGGAAACCAAAGTCAAAGTGAAGGAAGTAGGCGATCTGGTTATTGTGATGATCTTGATTTTGATGGACATTCATCTACTTCCAGTGCTGTTCCAGAACCAGCCCTTGTTAATCCATGGTCTATGGATCGTTTGGTCGAACTATTCAAGTTCACGTGCCAGATTTCGAAGGAAAGCTCAATGCAGATGCGTATTGCGACTGGATTGCATCATTAGAAGCCTTTTTTGATTGGAAAGAACTCTCAAATGAAAGGAAGGTACAATTTGTTGCAATAAAACTAAAGGGTCATGCTTTGATTTGGTGGCAGCAATACCAGCGAAGTAGGGATCAAAGGGGAATCCCAAGGGTCAATACTCGGGCAGAAATGAAAGTAAAGCTTGATGAGAAGTTTATGCCCTTGGGTTATGCTCAAACACTCTACCAAAAGCTCCGTCAACTACACCAGTGATCTGATCAGTCCGTGGCTGAATATACAGAGCAATTTTACCAACTTTTGAGTCGCATCAACTTGCATGAGACAAATGATCAACTTGTGGCACGGTATGTTAGCGGATTGAAATACAACCTCAAAGGAGAACTCATGATGCATTCTCTTAGCTCTCTCGAAGAAGCTTACCAAATGGCTTTGAAAGCAGAGGAGAAACATAAGTGGAGCTCATATCGAAAACCAGAAAGTTCAAAGATTGTGAAGGACAAGAATAACAAGGTTGGTACTTCTACGTCTAAGAATTCACAACCACAACAAGAGGAAGGAAAAGATCATGGGAAGGGAGCTTTATCCTCCTTCAAGTGTTTTAGATGTGGGGAAGCGGGACATAGATCTTATGAATGTCCAAAAAAGAAGGCTGAATTGCAACTAATGGAAGAGGAACAAGAAGAGGAGAAAGAACCAGTTTATGATTATGAACCAGAAGGTCTTGAAGAGTAGCATTGCGATCCAAATTTTGATGCTGAAAGCCTTGTTATCCGACGTTTCATGATAGCGCAAGAGGCTGATCAGTGACTGAAGCATAATATTTTCAGAACCTATTGCAACTCTTATGAAGTGTGTTTTAATGATTGATTCTGGAAGCTGTGAGAACATGGTGTCACAAATCATGATTGACAAGTTGCAGCTAGCTAGTGAGCGTCATCCAAAGCCGTACAAAGCATCCTGGTTCAAGAAAGGAGGAGAGGTCATGGTCAATCAGCAAAGTCGCATCAACTTTTCTATTGGCAAGTATGAAGATGAATTTTATTTTCATGTTCTTCCCATGGATGCTTGTCATTTACTCATTGGCAGACCGTGACAATTTGAAAGGTATGTTTAGCACGATGGAAGGAAAAATACTTACACTTTGGTTAAAAATGGTGTGAAGTATGTGTTAAACCTATTGAAAGACGTTCCTACCATCGTACAGTCTACCAATTAAGTTAGTTTGCTGCCTTACAAAGAGTTCAAACAAACTTATAAAGAAGATGGGATAGCTTATGCTTTGATCGCTGTGGCAAATGTTCAAGGAGAAGTTCTTGAGGTTCCAGATGAGGTTGAGAAGTTGTTTCAAAGGTTCAAAGGCTTAGCTCCAGATGAACTTCCAGCTGGTTTACCTCCACTTCGAGACATCCAACACCAAATTGATTTTGTTCCAGCTGCAATCCTTCCTAATTTACCTCATTATCGTATGTCCCCTAGCGAACATGCTGAATGAAAAGATGAGTTGAGGACTTGTTGACAAAGGGACAGATTCGGGAGTCCCTTAGTCAATGTGCCGTTCCAGCCCTTTTGAGTCCTAAAAAGGATGGAACTTGGAGGATGTGTGTCGATAGTAGAGTTGTTAATAAAATCACAATTAAATATAGGTTTCCCATTCCTCGGCTCGATGATATGCTTGATGAATTAGCTGGCTCTAAAACTTTCTACAAAATTGACCTTTGAAGTGGTTATCATCAAATCAGAATAAAAGAAGTGATGAATGGAAAACAGCATTTAAAACCAAAGATGAGCTTTATGAATGGCTTGTTATGCCATTTGGGTTGTCCAATGCCTTGAGTACTTTCATGAGGCTTATGACCCAAGTTTTGAAGCCATTTATGGGAAAATGTGTCGTGGTTTATTTTGATGACATTTTGATTTACAGCAGAGATAAGATTCAGCACTTGGAACATTTGGCTAATGTGTTTACAGTGCTCCATGATAATCAGCTATATGTCAATCTAAAAAAGTGCTCTTTCATGGCTAATCGCATTGTCTTTTTAGGTTATGTTGTGAGTGCAGAAGGCATACATATGGATGGCGAGAAGGTGCGAGCTATCCTCGATTGGCCAACTCCTAAAAGCCACACTGATTTGAGGAGTTTTCATGGTTTGGCTTCATTCTACCGTCGTTTCATTAAGAATTTCAGTACCATTATAGCCCCAATGCTTGATGTTTTGAAAGCAAGACTTCCAGTGGACTGAAAGAGCTGAAAATAGTTTTCAGTTAAAAACCAAACTTTCAGAAGTTCCTGTACATGCGCTACCAGATTTCTCCAAGGCATTTCAAGTGGAGTGATGCATCTAATGTTGGCATAGGTGCTGTCCTTATGCAAGAAGGGTGGCCAATTGCTTATTTTAGTGAGAAACTCAGTGATGCAAAGCTGAAGTATTCTACTTGTAACAACGATTTATATGTTGCTGTTCAAGCCCTTTGACATTGGAAGCATTATCGGATTGGTGTGGAATTCATTCTCTATCGTGACCATGAAGCATTGAGATTTCTTAAGGGGCAAAAGAAACTAAATTCAAGACATGCTGGTTGCGTATCTTATTTGGAGAAATTCTCTTTTGTTCTTCAACACAAATCAGGTGTGCCCAACAAAGTAGCTGACGCATTAAGTCGGAAACACAACCTATTGACTACTCTTTCTTGTGAAATCACTGGCTTTGATCTTTTGCCTGAGAATTATGCTAGTGATCCTATCTTTTCCAAAGTGTTGAATGATTTGGAAAATGCAAAAGGAAGAGACTACATGCTGATGAATGGCTATCTTTTTAAAGGAAATCAACTATGCCTACTTGAAGGTTCACTAAGGCAGTTAGTTATGCAGGAGTTACATAGTGGTGGACTTGGTGGACATTTTGGGCAAGACAAAACTGAAGCTCTTGTTCGACAAAGGTATTTTTGGTCAAGCATAAAGCGCAATGTTGCTCGCTTTGTTCAAAGGTGCTTGGTTTGTCAGAAGGCCAAGGGAGGTGTCCAAAATATTGGTTTGTATCAGCCCCTACCCATTCCAAATGTATCTTGGGAGGACCTATCTACGGATTTTGTTCTTGGTTTGCCAAGAACACAATAGGGGTTTGATTGTATCTTCGTGGTGGTTGACCGATTCTCGAAGATGGCTCATTTCCTTCCTTGCAAGAATTTAACTGATGCCTCTCAAGTTGCTTTATTGTTTTTCAAAGAAATTGTTCGTTTGCATGGTGTTCCAAAGACAATCACATCTGATCGAGATGTCAAGTTTGTTAGCCATTTTTGGAGGACCTTGTGGAAGCTTTTGGGAACTCAATTACAATTCTCTAGTGCTTACCATCCTCAAACAGATGGTTAAACAGAAGTTGTGAACAGGTCTCTTGGCAACTTGCTACGAAGTTTAGTAGGGGAACATCCTAAGCAGTGGGATCAAGTTATTCACAAGCTGAGTTTGCCTACAACAGCTCCTTCAATCGCTCTACAAAGCAGACTGCATTTGAAATTGTTTATGGCAGAAATCCTAATCATGTGTTGGATCTCCTACCTCTACCAAATCAAGAAAGAGTTAGTATGGAAGCTGAAGAATTTGCTGCTCATATAAAGATGGTCCATGATCAAGTTCGAGAACAATTGAAGCAATCTTCTCAAAACTACAAATCCAACGCAGATATTCACAGAAGGAATACCAAATTTAAAGAAAGCGATCTTGTTATGGTATACTTGTGCAAAGAAAGGTTTCCTGCAGGTACATACAACAAGCTCAGACAAAGGAAATTCGGCCCTTGCCGAGTGCTAAAAAAACTTGGACAGAATGCTTATCGTATTGAGTTACCAAATGACTTAGCTATCAGTTCAACTTTCAATGTTAGTGACCTTTATCTTTACCATGGAGATGAGGGAAAAGTTGTTTTGAAGCAGGGAGATATCCAGATTAATCTTCCTAACCCTCCAAGAGAATCCATTGATGTATTGGATGTGGGATCTATTACTACTCACTGTGGTACAGATACTCAGTTCTTAGTGCATTGGCAAGGAAAACCAAGTTCTGAAGATGCATGGATTTCTAGCGAAGAACTCAGAAAGTTGGATCAGATGCTCTGGAATGATTGACTTCAAACTCGAGGACGAGCTCTTTTGAAGATAGGGAGAATGATCCAGGAGTATAATTGACATCAGCCTTTTAAGTTAATTAATAATTAAGTAAAATCTTTTTTTTTTTTTTCTTTTTTCTAAAGTGTCTATTGGTTCCTAGTCAAAGTATTAGTGTCTATTCAAGACTTTGAAAGTTGTTTTAGTATTTAATAGCAGTCTTAATGAGTCATTTTGTAGTGCCTATAAATATATGAAGAAATGAGATGAGAAGGCAGATTGAGTTAATTAAGATTATTCATAAGTGTGTCTTGCTTAGAGTGAGTGATTCCTCCTTCTACCAAGCGTGTGGCTTGGTCGCGTCGAGTGGCATCTGCGATTAGTAGCGTCGAGTGGCATCCACTACCCCTTGATCGAGTGGCATCCCAACAACTATCCTATCCTAATTCCTTCGTTACAGGTCTCGGCCTACATCAATAATCCTCAGGCCCACATTGAACTAGAAAAAAGGAATGAATACTTACATGTCTCAAAAGAGAAGCTACATAATTTTAGCATTTTGCTTCGAGGCTCACCTCTAGACAATGTAACCCCTAACACACTTAAATAGATCCAATTTTGATTTGATAGTTCAGATATGAATTTCAAGATTGAATTTGCGAGCTTTGTCATAATAGATTTGAAATAACAATGTAAAAAGGGTTATTTGAAATCCTTCACACTAAGGGCTGTAGTTCTACAACAATCCAAATAAAAAAAATTCTCTTTCTATCTTTAATTTATCTTCCTCTTAGTTTCAACCCTCTCATTAAAATAGCTTAATCTCCTATAATTTAATAAAATTTTAACCTCAAATCTCTTAATTTGAAATCTATCACGCAAACATGAACTAGAAAATTGCAAGGCTTATGCCACATCCACATCCACATCCACATCCACTATTTTCCTTGTTTAACTTTGCTAATTTGCTTCGTTGATCTCTAAAGAAACTTCTTTTTTTTTTTTTTTTTTTTTTTTTTTGAAGGGGGGGGGGGAGGCTGCAAACTAACCATCAACACATAATGTTTGCTGTTTTCTTATTGAAACAAAACTAATCAAAATGCATATAACCCAATGATCTAAATCGTATTGAAAAACAGAGCCCAAATACTAAGAGATCTCTTTCTCTCGATTTCTTTTCTTCTCTCAACATTCCTTTCAATCCAAACACACTTTGTCTCTATAGCGATCTTTCTTCAAAAGACAACTTAGTGAGATCTAACTTGAACTGAAAATCCTAGAAAAACAATACTTGGAGAGTATTTAACATGAAATTGACGATTGAAGAAAAATAAAGAGCATGGCGAATCGAAGACAAGTTTCAGATCAAGAAGGATTCAAACCTAGTCGTTGCTTGCCGGAACAGGGGTGTCGCCACTGCCGGAGGAGGAGGAGAAGGAGGAGCTTCGGAAAAGAAAAAGAAGAAGGAGATCGTGGTTCATACAACACCGTCAATAACGGTTTTGGAGATGTAAATTTGGGTCTCTCTCTACTAATAATGATCTCAAGTGCTAGTGTACATGATAACAGCATTGACCCCTACCAAAAATGACCCCATCATGCTGAAAATAAAAATAAAGGATCAATTACATCAAACCCTTCAATTATTACTTAATACTATTTTATCTCTGTCATTCATAAACTCGTGCATATTGACTCTTTCAACTTTAAAATTTGAGTGAATAATGCTAACAGTCCATATAGTTCGGGACTTGTGTCACTTTGGTTCCTGACTTTTCAATTGTGCTACATTTGACCATGAATTTTAAATCTTGTTCCAAATAAGGAGAATTAAAGACATTGTTGTTCAATTTAAAGGGCAAAGTCATCAATTTGATAAAATATAAACTAGTTTGACAAAAATAAATGTCAATTTTTTTTTTTAATTTTTAAAAATCATTTCTACCCAACAAAAATGAGTCTTACATGTGACAAAGGGGAAATGAAGACCTTCGAGAAAAAATATTGGACTGGGAAGAAAAATGGGGAAAAAGTAAAGTCTAAGCGCATATGGCACGAAAAGGAAATCCGATTTCGGTAAGACTTGACCTGAATCGTAGTTCAAATTCAAGTCGGTTCAGTGAGGGCGACCGTGAAAGTCATCAAATGGGTTAGTCTTTTCCTTCAGTTTTTCCCATATTTTAAATAAAAGAAAGGCGTGGAAGGACGCTGCAGATGTCCAGAACAGACACGACTTCTAAGGCTAGAAGACCATCGGAAGACACCCGGACCAGAGCATGTTGTGAAAGAAGCACACGGGGCGGGCGGGCGGGCTTCAACCGTGTCTCCAGGGCACTATTGAATGGTTAGAAATGAGTAGGGGAGAGTCTTGCATGTGACAAGACTCAAACCCTTGACCTCTTAATCATGTGCAAGGATTCTAGCGAATTGGACTAGGCCCAGTTGGTTATCAACCACAACAACAAGAAGAAAACCAACTCTCTGAATCATTTATCTTCTCCAATATTCTTAAAGGATAGTAACATCAATTGCACAAGATTGGGGAAAAATCTACATACATTCAAAACCCTTTGATCTTGAACAAGATTTCACAATCTATATACTTTAATCTAACTAGAAAATGATGGGTGTTCTAGGAGACTGATTCTCGTAATACAGTTAAAAGTGATTCCTAACCTATGTTTACCACTTTTCTTTCTTCTTCATTTTTTTTTTTGGCAAGGATGCTTAACCAATTTTGTAGTAGTGCAAAAATTTACCCTTTTCTACAAATCTAAAGGAATAGAAAAAAAAAAAAAAAAATCTAGAAGAATCCAAAAACCATATCAAATTACAATCTTCCCTCTTCCACTGGCTCAACAAGTCTTTTTTTTTTTTTTTATCATTTTGTTAATAATTCCCCTTGTGTAGTCTAGACGGCGATAACATTAATATTAATATTAAATTTTCCACAACCTCTTTGTTTCTTCTTGGTTACTTCAATTACTCTTTCCAGACATTCCGATATAGTAAAAAGCCTCCCAATTTTGTTTGAGAATGAACTATCCTTTCCTATTCAATGGTCTAAAGCAATATAACACATTCTAATCTAAAAAAGGAAAGCAGTGTACAATTTTCCAACAACAAAACCAACTAGCGAGAGTGTATTACAGTAGCATTTTGCCACCTAGCATTAACAACAAAACCAATCAAGATAACTGATTGGATTCTAAAATATCTCTATCAACCACATCAGAGCCACTAAAATGGGCTTCAAAGCAACATGTGTATATTTTCCTCAAGAAACAATCTAGCACGATGACCCCTTGTCATAGTTTTGCAAAAGGTGGGCAAAAAAGAATCAGGTCTCATCAATGTCATTTTTTTTTTCCCATCAATTTCCCTGGTTTTCTTAGAGAACCAACATGTTGACTTTTTCGTTCAAGATAATCCTCAGTAGGGGTGTGCACGGTGAGGTTTAAGAGAAAAATAGAAACCATACCGCGGGTGGCGTATTGATAAAAGTGTCATTAGAAATTGCCATTGTTCTTATCAAAAACCGGCGGTTTGGTTGGCAAATAATGGTGGTTTCGACTTGGTGGTTCTGGCGGATTGGCGGTTTATAAAAAAATATAATTCAAATCACAAAGCTTGAATCAAAGAGTAAAAAAAATCTAATTTATAAATAAACTAAAATAGTCAAAATTAAAAAAGATGTTCATTCATCTAATCTAACATTAAACATTGACAAACTAGTAAACTAAAAATCCAACAATCCAAACAAATTATACAATAACAATTTAATAAGGCAATAAATACTATAAAAAAAAATAACATCGTCCAACATCCAACGTCCAACATCCAACATCCAACATCCAACATAGTTTTAAAAAAAGTTCTTAAAAAGTTAAAATATATGGAAACTGATATATATATATATATTTTGAAGGCTAGGATACACATAATTCAAGAGAACTAACAAAAGCAATAAGACACAAATGAACAAACAAGCCTCTCCTTCGTGGATCCTCAGCCAAACTTTTGAAAATTTTCTTCAACAAACTGTCAATTTTCTCTTTCACCAAGCTTCTTTAAAAGTTTGATTCCAAGTTTTTTACTTTTGCTTGTTTGCAGTAGGAAAACATTTCAGCAAAATTATTTTATAGAGATAGACATTGATGAATCTCAGCAGAGAGAGAGAGAGAGAGAAACAGAGAGAAAAGAGCCACGCACCTGTAGAGAGCAGCGGCGGTGAGTGGCGAGCAGCGGCTGAAAGGCTAACGGCGGTGACGATCGGCAACGTATGGAGGAGGAGCAAAAGCAGAGAGCAGCGTAGATGAATGAGATGAGATGAGATGTTGAGGTGCGAATTGGGGTTAATTGAAAATTGATGGCGTGTGTGTCAGTATATGTACAATTGGTATTATAGATGTAATCTAACGGTTGTAATGTAAGTAACTTGGTGTAAGTGACTTGGGTGTACGTCTGTACCAGTAGCCGAAAGAAAAAAAAATAGAATAATGCTTCAGACCCCCTCATAAGACGACCCCCACGGCCCCCAGCTGAGCTGGACATCACGTGAGCGGTCACGTGAATGTAAAGGGCCACGCACCTCTTCTTTTCTCTCTCCTCGTTCAAAATTCAAATTGATTATACAAACAAAAATCAGAGCTCCACCCCTTCCCCTTCACCCTTTCACTCCGACGACGCCCGACTCCCTCAGTTCTTCCCCTTCAGTCCGACGCCCGACGACGCCGACGCCGACGCCGACATCAGCAACTCCCCTTCAGAGCTCTTCCCCTTCACTCCAACGACGCCGGACTCCCTCAGCTCCCCTTCAGTCCGACGCCCGACGCCGACGCCCGTAAAAGATGGAGCAACACAGTAGTTCCATATTGCTTAAATAATATTGTGTATTGCTTTTTCAAATTACCTCTTCTCAATTGTAAAAGAAACTCCTCAACATTATTTTACTAATATGAAACCACTAAAAGATCCATTGTATCCAGCTGGGTTGTCCAAAAAATGCAATCGAAGTGAGAGAACCAGCAACTTCCCGGAGAAGCTATGGCCGTCGACGGAGGAGAGGAGAGCTATGGCGTTGACAGAGGAGGACGGATGAGGGAAGAGGGAAAGATGAGGTTTAGGGCTTGGTTCCCGTTTTTTGTTTTGTTTTGTTTTGTTTTTTTTTTCACAGGTGTGTGTATCACACCTTCTCACCGTGCAAATATTCTTCACGTTGCTACAGTCACTAGCCAGCTCACTGGGGGTCGAGGGGTCATTTTATGAGGGGGTCTGTATCATCATTGAAAAAAATAAAAATAAAAGCAATTGCGGGTCGGGTCGGCCCGGTTGAATAGGCGGGTTGGGCTTTTCCAAATCACCGCCCACGCTGATGCGTCAGTCCTACAACCCTCACCCGCTCAACAAGCCTGCGAGAGTTGAAAAAATACACTGTCTAATGTGATTCGGTTTGATTTTGACGCTTTTAACGATATTATGCGCAGTCCTAATCTTCAAGCCCGTATTGAACTAGCAAAAATGAATAAATACTTTACACGTCTCAAAAGGGAAGCTACATAATTTTAGCATTTTGCTTCGAGGCTCACTTCTAAACAATGTAACTCCTAACCCACTTAAATAGATCCAATTTTGATTTGATAATTTAGTATAGACTTCAAGATTGAATTTACGAGTTTTGTCATAATAGATTTGAAATAACAATGTAAAAAGGGTTATTTAAAATCCTTTAGGTTGTAGTTCTACAACAATTCAAATAAAAAAAATTCTCTTTCTATCTTTAATTTATCTTAGACAAATTACATTAACAGTCTCTATAGTTTGGGAATTATGTCACTTTGCTCCCCTGATTTTTCAATTGTGACACATTTAACCCTAAATTTTGAATCTTATTCTAAATAAGGACAATTGAAAATACCATTGCTTAATTTCAAAAACAAAATCGTCAATTTCATAAAATATAAATTACTTTGCCAAAAATAAATGTCACAAAAATATTTTTGAATTTTAAAAAATTATTTCTAACCACCAAAGATAAAATGTAAAATTGATAAACCTTTTACACATTTATTTATTTTACCAAATTAATTTTTATTATGTGTTTGGATGATAATCATGTAATGAGTGGTTGTTTTTATTTTTCATTAAATTAGTTTATATTTTTCCAAAACTCAAATATGGCGGCACTTTGATATCAATATTAAATCAATCCATTAAATCGAAAAAATTCAAAACTAAAAACATTTCATATATTAAATATATCGATTACATATTAAAAGCCTAACAACTACCCATTACATGATCATCATTCAAACACATAATAAAAATTAATTTGGTAAAATAAATAACTAAATAAATGAGTAAATGATTTATCAATTTTACATAATTTTATCTTTGGTGGGTATAATTTTTCAAAATTCAAAACTATTTTTTTGACATTGATTTTAGTCAAATTAGTTTATATTTTATCAAATTGACGACTTTGCCCTTGAAATTGAGCAATAATATCGTCAATTGTTTTTATTTGGAACAAAATTCAAAATTCAGGGTTAAATGTGTCACAATTGAAAAGTCAAGAACTAAAGTGACACGAGCCCCAAACTATAGGGACTGTCAGTATAATTTTCCCATTTATCTTCCTCTTAGTTTTCAACCCGCTTATTAAAATAGCTTAATTTCCTATAACTTGATAAAATTTTAACCTCAAATCTCTTAATTTGAAATCTATCACCCAAGCATAAACTAGGAAATTGCAAGGCTTATGCCTCATCCACATCCACTATAAATGGACCCCCCTTTATAAATGGCCCCATCATGCTCAAAATAAAAAGGAGGGATTAATTAGATCAAACCCTTCAATTATTACTTAATACTCCCTCCGTTCCCAAATAATGGTTCCTTTTGGAAAGTTAACTTTTTTTTATAGTACAATTATTATATTTTCCCATGCTGCATGAGCACACATCATAAACCTTGGCGTGAAGCATTACTATAGATCACAAAACCACCTCCATCTGTAGGTAAGACAAGGATTGAAGTTGATGTCAACCTCTATTTAAACTCTTGGAAGCTACGCTCACAATTATCATTCCACTCAAACTTTACCCCTTTCCTGGTGAGATTGGTAAGTGGCAAAGCAATACGGGAGTATCCTTTCACAAACTGTCTGTAATATCCAGCAAGCCCTAGAAAGTTGCGTACCTTTGTCACAGAAGTAGGTCATGACCAATCAATAATTACTGCCACTTTCATGCTATTCATAGATACCCCATCTTTACTCACCACATGACCCAAAAAGGATACACTGCTCAATCAGAATTCACACTTTTTAAATTTTGCATACTATCGCTTCTCCCTAAGGGCCTGCAGGACTACCATCAAATGCTGCTCATGCTCTTTCTTATCCTCGAATAAATTAGGATGTCATCAATAAACACTACCACAAATTTATCTCAGGTTTAAATTGTCACGCCCTAGACTCGCCCCTAAAAGTTTGGGCATGACTACTTTAGAACGGACACCTAACCTGCTATATATGTCATATGGGGCCTGAACGGAAGCATTAAATATCAAAAATTTGACAATAGAACAAACTCCATTGAGCTACTTCTACATGCCAGGATCTCATTCATCACATGCATTATAGTGGATAGATAAAATTCTAAACTATAACCCGGAGCTTACGCATACACATTTACATTCCCTGCCCTATAACTGGGCATATACAAAAGTAAATATGGAAAATTATATACATCAACCTTAAATGGACACTCATAAGCAAACCAACATCTTAACTGCTTAACAAAATCAATGGCTGGTATAGTGCCTGGACATATGAGGGTTGACAAGGAAAGCGGCGTCTTGGCTAGAACTGGCCACCTGTTTGGTGACCTACAGAAACAGACATAACAGATAGTGAGCCGGGCTCAGTGAATAGTAATACATAAATAAAATGATACTTAACTTGAAACATAATACATATCAATGCATATAAAAATGCAGAATTCACATAGTTAGTCTGATTCTGTGCTAAGTACATGACGGCCTCAGGCCCAATCCTGCAACATAAACATAATGGTTACATGCCCTTATTTCTACA
The DNA here is from genome assembly GCA_036172215.1 of Camellia granthamiana. Taxonomy (NCBI): domain Eukaryota; kingdom Viridiplantae; phylum Streptophyta; class Magnoliopsida; order Ericales; family Theaceae; genus Camellia; species Camellia granthamiana. The sequence continues at coordinate 107,881,913 of CM069916.1, read as the reverse complement.
ACATAAGCGTCATAAACACAATGACTATAAGCCTTTAATTCTGTAATATAAATATCATAGACATAATGGCTATAAGCCCTTGTGCTACCTCGTAATGATCTTAGGCTCTATCTTGAAACATCTTAGCCTGGACATCTTGAAACATATAGCGTGAACATCTTAAACATAACGACTTGAACATCTTGAACATATTAGCTTGAACATCTTAAACATATTAACTTAAACATCTTGCACATCTTGAACATTTTAGCTTGAACATCTTAAAACATATAACTTGAACATCTTATACATATCAACTTGAACATAACATTTTGGCTTAAAGCCCTTGAAAGTTGGCACAAAGCCCTTGGAAGTTGGCATAAAGCCCTTGCATACTTGAAAGTTGGCATCAAGCCCTTGAAAATGGCATAAAGCCCTTGTAATGGCATAAAGCCCTTGTAACTTGTAATGGCATAAGGCCCTTGAAATGGCATAAAGCCCTTGTAACTTGTAATGGCATAAAGCCCTTGAAATGGCATAACGCCCTTGTAACTTGTAATGGCATAAAGCCCTTGAAATGGCATAAAGCCCTTGTAACTTGTAATGGCATAAAGCCCTTGAAATGGCATAAAGCCCTTGTAACTTGTAATGGCATAAAGCCCTTGAAATGTTATTTAACTTTGAAACATATTTAAACTTGTGACATATACTCGAAACATACTTGAAACATTCTTGAACTTGTAACATGCTTGAAACATACCTGAAACATACTTGAAACATACATGAAACACATTTAAAACATACTTGAAATACACATGAACTGATAGCATATTTGAACTTGTAACATACATGAACTCGTGACGTACTGGAACCTGTTCTTGAGCTTGTAACATTCTTGACTTATGACATACGTAACTTGTAACAGACCTAAACGTAGAACATACGTAAACTTGTAACATACTTAAACTTGTATATGCTTGAACTTGCAAACTTACTTAAACTTGTTCATACTTGAACTTGTAAAAGCTTAACAAAGATAGAATAATTCGCTTTCTCATGAGGAAGGGTCACATAAACATGTTAAACCTTTGCCCTTATGTTGTGGTTTCTAAATAATTTCCCATTCATGCGAAAACACATAGCTTTTCAATTATTCTGATTCTTCGAAAGTGTCTACCCTTGATAACTCATAACTTCTCTTTATTCTTTAAGAAACGTCGTAGTTCATTTGATCTATTAATCAGTAGCATCTAAAAGCATACACCTTTGTTTGGTGGTTCATGTGTGGTAACATAGTTAACTGGTAATTAACAGAGTACTAATTGTAACCGTTACATTAGTCACATGAATTAACTTAGCTAACTTAACAGGACATTCCTGATATTTATTAACAAGAAGAGTCATTAATGATCATTAAATGTACAATTACTGTACTACTACTCACTGTGTCGTGATAACGTGCTAGTTCCTCCCTGAGTGTGTCCTGCACGCAATCATAACTTGTAAATTAGTTCTCTTTCCTCTTAAATCATTGAAAGCCAATCCTTGTGTCATTACAGTTCATATGAATTTATAATCATCTTAAAGTTATCAGAAACATATTCTAAAAATACCAGAGAGTCAAGCACACAAAACTGAACAAACAATATTTTTCCTGAAAATGAGTCCCCCGCTCGAGCGCCACTTTGGCCGCTCGAGCGGACTGAACAATTTACAAAACTGCTGGGAGGTTGTTTTTCCCGCTCGAGCAGGACTTCCGCCGCTCGAGCGGACCAAGCGAAATCCTGAAATTCTGAGCTTTCAATCTCACACCCTAACTCCACTTCCATGCCATTTTCATGCAATCCAAGGTGAAATTAAGACAATATTTTAACCTAACATCACCATAACATGGATTCTACTTGAGCATAACAAATTAAACAAGATTAGAAGCTTCAACAAGCCATTTCTCTCTCAAATGCCATTCTTGAATTCAAGTTCTTCACGTTCTTGAAACATAACACATATATATAACATAATTCCATGATATACAACCAAAGAGTGAAGTATAATAGCATACAACACTACATATAGTGTCAAAATAATTAATTAATGAGAAACCCTCATAAATCAAGCATGAATCAACCATGAATCATTCATAACAAAGTTCATTCGCAAATTTTAAATATAATTTTCAAACATTTCCAAATTCTAATTAAACTTGCACATGTGTAATTCAACCTACTAATTTCATGATTCTATTTCCAATTTGGGCCAAATCATCAATTAACATCATTACCCAACCTAGGGTTTCAAGAAAACATTGAAATTCAAACAAAAATTCAAACTTATTAACCCATCACTTTTCATTCCAATTTTTCCATTGATTAAACACCTAGGATACATGGTCCATCATTTTAACCCATCAATTTAACTCTCAAGATTCCTTACCTCAAGAATTAAGCAAGCCTTGGTGAGATTCCTCCATAATTCCGGAATTCCAATCGGTTGCAATGTTGATTTTCATGCCTTCTTCATTCCTTGGTGGAAAATCTTGATCAAAACTTAGAGAAATGGTGGGGATTTGGAATCAAAACTTTAGGGTTTTCGGACCTAGGGAGAGAGGGGAGAAGAGGGGAAAAGGAAAGTGTGAGAAATGATCAAAAAATCTCTTTTTAAGCTGCTGTCCCGTAATTCCCGCTCGAGCACAGAAATTCCCGCTCGAGCGGACCTGTTTTCAGCACAGATTTCGAAACTTTGAACAGGTATAACTCTCCCATCCGGACTCCGTTTTAGGTTGTTCTTGTGTCCAAATTGAAGCCCCGGAAATAAGCTTTCCAATGGTTCTAACCTCACATTCAAATTCAAAGTGTGGAAAAAGAAAAGAGCAAATGAGTGACGGCTGATCGCAGAATAACTATCCGAATTATAGTCCTTGTCCAATCTTACTTTACCATCATACCACCACCTCACTCAATACCCCAAAATAAGATAAAACATTCTCAATTCCAATAGATATGGGTGAATTAAAACACATTAACCCCTAATTAAATAAGGATGACTTTTGGGGTCATTACATAAATACTCTGTTTATCAAATCCATGAATGCAGCTATTGTATTTGTGAGACCAAAAGGCATCACTAAAAACTCATAATGCCTATAACGAGTTCTAAAAGTTGTCTTAGGAACATCATCATCCCTCACCTTCAACTGGTGATAGCTTGACCTCAAGTTAATCTTAGAGAATACTTGAGCTCCCTTCAATTGGTCAAATAGGTCATCAATGCGTGGCAAAGAGTACCTATTATTCATTGTGACTTTGTTCGGTTCTCTATAGTCAATACACAACCTTATAGACTCATCCTTCTTTTTCACAAACAACACAGGTACTCCCCAAGGTGAAACGCTAGGCTTAATAAAAACCTTTGTCTAATAACTCCTGTAATTAAGTTTATAACTCCCTCAACTCCAACGATGCCATTCTACAGGGCGCTTTAGAAATAAATGTTGTGTTAGGGACCAAGTTAATGGAAAATTCTACCTCACGATCTAGAAGAAGTCTAGGTGGATCCTTTGGAAAAACATCAACATATTCACTCACTACAGACAACTCATCTAACTTCTATGCTGGCAGTTCGATACTCACCACACAAGCTAAGTAACCATGACACCCTTTTCTCAACATTTGGTTAGCCTGAAGGGAAGAAATAAAACAGATAGAAGACCCTTTTCCTATCTCCCTGAAAGAAAAGCACAAGTTGTCCCAGCATAGCAAAAACTACCCTCTTTCTAAAACAATTAACAGAGGCGTGATGTTTCGTCAACCAATCCATCCCCAAAATCACGTCAAAAGCCTTCATCTCTAAGGAAATCCAATCCACTGGAAAAGTTCTGTCATCCATCTTTATCTCACAAGATCTACATATATCCCCCAAAACTACTGTTTCTCCTAATGGAGTAAACATAGTAATGCATGCATCCAAAGGTGCACAAGAAATAGTCAAACAATGTAGATATCTAAGTGTCATCTTTTAACCTTCAAAATGAAATCAAGAAAAGCTCAACACAAGCTTAAACAAAACTAACTTAACCATACACTACAAAGGACTCTAGGGACTTGGACCTCATCTAAATGATGAAATCCAAGTTATGTAACTCGATAAACTATAGCTCTGATACCATAATTATCACATCCCAAATCCAGGCACGATCGGCCATAGCTTACAAGGACTTAGCCCAAGGCACACGTAAGCCTAAACATGAACCCAAAATCACAAAGAATAAATGTGACGATAGCCCAGAAATAAATAAATCAAAATCCAATCCAGTGACAAGTCACAAGTATAAATGGTAAAACCAGCCATAACCAATTTCCAAAAATATATACTAAATGGAACACAAATCGCCCACAAAATAAAATAATTCTAGACAAAATCCAACCACAATGTATGCACAAAACCTACATAACAGCTAAAACAAAATAATGAATGTCCCAAAGGTCCATGCAATTGAGTCCCTGCTTGTAGACACCCCATTTTTGACCGTCCTCAAGACCTGGACGTCACCGCTTGAACACTCGGTGATTATCCTTGTTCGTGTTCGTTTGGAGTTCCCGGAGTTCTCGGCTACGCGCCTTGCCTCAGGACCTCCGAACTTGACCGTTTTGTGTCTGGTTTTGCACCAAACACTTGTGCTTTGCCTTGGAGGGGTAGGGAATGCCTTGTGAGGCATCCCCACACACCACCGGCAGTGGCTAGAGGCCACCGGCTGGTTGGTGTTGCCATCGGCACTATATTGTGCCGGTCGGCACTCTTTTGTGCCGGTCGGCAGTCAATTTTGTCAAAATGACAATTTTGCCCTGCCGGCTACTGTGCAGTTGCTTTTTCAGATATTTTGAGGCAGTTGTATGGCATTGGCTTCTCCTCCATACACGTATGGAGGGATGCCTCTCTTGTTTGGCTTAGTGACTAAGCTTACAAGATTGCCTCCTCTATAAGAGGAGGCCTTGTCTCCCTTGCTTAAGGGTTAGAAAGATTGGAGAGGAGAAGGAAGAGCTCTGGTTTTTAGGGTTTGCTTTGGTGTATCTAACCTATATCTATATCTCTTCTTCTCTTACCCTTGTGTGTGTTTATGTCTCATTATTGCACACAAGCACATAGTATTTCACCTTCCCTTGGCTACTGAGGTCCCAAGAGGTTGTTCTTGCTGTTCTTGACTGGTTTGGAGCTCAAGGAAGCAACAAAATCATCATTTGTGAAGGTGGTCAACAAGGGTGAGAAACTACCCCTTTTTACCCCATTTTTGCACTCCATTTTTGCATAGTTTAGAACTGTTTTTGTGCTTAGTGTTTAATACAAAAAAGTTCTATTTTTTAGTCCTCTTGATAGTTCATTAAGGGTGCTTTGTACTTTGGGGAAGTTTGGCCACCCTTAGGCCTTGAAAGGCCCTTGTTTTAGGCCATTTTGTGTGAAGATCCGGGATTTTGGTGTTTGGGTCTCTTTACCACTGAAATCTTGAGGGATTTCAGTGGTGTAGATGATGCCTTAAAGTCCCAAGAAGGAGAGGGTCACCCCCTCTCCTTGATGTCCTTGAAAAGGGCAAGTTTTGCCTTTTGAGGGAGCATTGTGATTGAGTGAGTGTTGAGCATGTATGGACTGATATTCATGCTTAGGATATCATGATTTAACATTGCTATGTGTTGGTTTTGGTCCCTTGTGCATGCTTAGCATAGTTGCCATGTAATGCCTTGTGATCCCTCAACATGCCTTAGGTTGTTAGCCCTAGTTTGAGCATGCTTTAGGCGTAGATTCATGAAGGTCCTATGCTTATTTTGCCATGTTTTAGCTCTGTCCATAGTCATTTGGGTCAATCTTAGCATGCTTAATATAGCCCCTTTGCATTGTAGCTTGTATGCTTCAAATAGGTGCATGTGTAGTACGCATTGCTTTCATCATTTCAATGGTTTGGAACCATTTAAGATGTTATTTCAGTCCCTTAGACATGCTTGAATGTTTGTCTTGCATGCCACTTTAATGCTTTGAAAGGTTGTGTTGCATGCTCCATGCCTTGGCCATTGTGTATGCCTTTGATTTTGAGCCACTTAGATGCCATCTAGGAAGCTCCCTTTGCATGGTCTAGGGCTGCCTTAGACCTGTTTTAAGCCTCCTTGGCCTTGTGAGGCTTGGTTGGCTTAGCCATGGTTTGGGTCCCCTTTGACTTGCCTTAAGTTCTTGGACCATTTGTGTGCTAGTATGTTGCTTGTCTTGTTTAACATGATTCGGCATCATTTTATAGCATGATTTTAGAGCTCATGTTGCATGCTAATCGTCCATGTTACCTCCTTCCAAGTGTGCTTGAGAGTGGTTTGTTTAATGCCTAAGTTGTGTGCCTTAACATGTGTATGTGTGCATGTGTGCTTAGCTCTCATACTTAGCATTTTGGCTACTGATTTTAGGCCTAGTTAGAGTTGCCTAGATCATGTTTAAGTCCACCTTTTATTTGGTTTGCATGCTTGCCTTACATGTTTGCTTGTATGCTTACATAAGTGCCTTGCATTGTCTATGTTGCATGTTAGCTAACATGTTTAGGATTGCATTACATCAATGCGCATGCTTGGCCTCTTGAGATGAGCATGATGGAGGTTTGGCACCCTTTTATGTTTATTTGGTTTGCATGCATTTGAAATTAAAGTTGCATACTTGGTTCCTTGGGCCATCATGCATGGAAATGCGTGATTAGTGGTCCGAGAATCGAGGCACATCCTCCTTTGAGTCATTAACATGATAAGGAATGTGTTTGATGCATAAATTGCTTGAATTGCATTGCCATGCAAGTTGTGTCCTCTGCTGCTGTGAGTTGCAGGTTCTGCAGGAATTTATTGCCGACCGGCAGTGTTAAGTGCCAACCGGCAATCAATTGGCAGCCGATGGATGAATTTTGTGCCGATGGCCACATGCAGCAGCCGGTGGATATTCTATTCAGCCGATGGTGATCTCCAATGTCCAGAGAGGCATCCCTTAGGCTTTGGCAGTCTTCAGAAGGGTAGAACAGGGAAAACAGAGGCAAGCTAGGCATGGCAGTGTGATTCCGAGCAAGTCCCGAGCATGCGTAGCACCCGGCTCTCATCTCGAGGCAGTTTACTGCTTTAATTAGATTAATTAATTCATTTGATTAATTTAATGGGTCTGTAGTATTTTAATTAGCTTGCGTAGTTAATTATCTGTATTATTCTTTTGGTCCCTCTGTGTGAGAGCATATTTGTAATAAGTGTGGGTGAGTGTGTGTATGTCTTCCAACCCCCACTTCTTTCTCCCTTTTATTTACCTGCTTTGATGGTTAGTATTAGGGCACGTTTATTTTAGCATACCTTATGCTATGCATGCGTGCATCCATGCATTTGTTGACATGCATCGGGCTCGGTACATCATACCAACTGCATTGTATTTTCAATTTCCAAATTGAATACGTGCATCAACTGATTGCACCTTACATGCCATTTTAGGGTTAGCCGAGCCTACTCTAAATCACATCCTTGCTTGTGATGCATTAGTCATTCTAACATGAACTAGGTCATGCATGTTTGCTAACTGGTTTATTGTTTTGGCACGGAGTACGATGTAAGTCTTTATGCTTTAGCATCTCGCATGCGTGTGAATGTTGACATGACAGTATGCTTACCATGCGGCTAAGTGCTTACATGAGATAAACTGTTTGAATGCCTGTGGGTGGAGGTTGGATTGCTTGAGTTGGAGAACTCATTGAAATCCGTATTTTAGCCTACTTGCGAGTAGCAAATTCCAAAGTGTTTTCGAAACAAACGGATATGCAATGCTTATTTCCAAATTAGGCAATCTAGTCTATACTTGTTTGCTGTGCGCATAACATAGTAATTCTAGGTTAATAATTGGAATAAGAACACATAACGTTTTCAAAATCAGATATCACGGTTAGTAGAGGCCGGTCTTCGGACCGGGCGAGAGGGGGTGCTCATAGCTGACCTTCCCCGATCGTACCCAAGCTCCCGAGCCAAGACCACTTTGGTGATGATGGACACGTGGCCTTCGGCACCGAGTCAGGGTTTCCTAAATTTCCCCATTTTAAAATATTTAGGTGGCGACTCTGTATCTGGCAAAGCAGTTCATGTTTGGCACTTCTTTTCAAAAATTAGTTTTTCTTCAAAACGATTTGCCAGAGTTGGACTCTTTGGTTCAAGATTAAGAACCGTGACATTTGAGTCCTTTGAACTATAGTGACCCAATATCGAACCAGAACCGGGGGGGGGGGGGAGTCGCACCCTTTCCCCGGGATGCGTTCGGGGACGTCTACACTGCTATGCCATGAGTCCACTCTAAGTCCTTCTAACACCTAGAAGTGATAAATAACTAAGTCAGCTGATAGCTCAGTGAGTAGCAATATGGATAGTAAATATAGTTTTGAAAACAAGGTTCAATTCTAAAATAATATATATATCATAGAAACTAGATTGGCATACAGGTTTGATAAATATAATCTGTTTCAAAATGAAGGTTCCACAGTTTAACAACTAAAATACTCATGTCTCTCAAGAACATAATAAATGACATTCTCCACTTAAAAATAGATTACAACATGCTCACTAATAATTTTCTAGGTATCAAGAATAACAAGTAACATGCCATAAAGTTCTCATGGCAATAAGCCCATTGGATCCAATATTGTAATGACCCCAAAATACGTAGAAGAAATCATCTTTATTTAATTATGAGATAATGCATTTTAATTTAATTATATCTATTGGAATTGAAGAATTATCTGTTGAGTTATGACTTTAAAACTGGAATTGACGACCTTTATGGGTTTAGAAATCGGAATTGAGAACATAGTTATGTTAATGGGAATTTTTAGAGCTATTTGGGAAAATTAATTAGAAATTTAATTTGTCTGATTCGTTAATGCATGCTTGGGTGGTTAATTTTGTACTGCAAATTGAAGGCCTTAGAAGCTTCCGAAACCAAAACAGAGGACATATTCATGATCAGCATAATTTTTAGAGTCATCTGGGAAGTTTAATTGAAATGTGATTTTGTGCGATTCGTAAGGGCGTGTTTGGCCCTTCCTATTTGTGGAAAGCTTATATATATATATGTCATATGGGTTGGTGAACTCAACCTTGGAGCCAAAAATATATAAGGAAAGAAAAAATCTGGAGAGAGAGCTAGGGAGAAGCAATAGAAGAAGAGAAAACGTGAGAGTGAAGAAGAAAGAAGGGAAATTGATGGAATTAAAGTAGAACTCAAGGGATTGGCCCAAGGTATGTGTAATTAACTTAACCTCTTGAGATTGATCTATTATTTGTTTAAATTCATGATCGAAGATGAGGAGTAAACACTTAATTGAGTTGGAATTGAGAAATATAAGTTTAAATGGGATCTCTTCATGGAATTGAACTAGGATTCTATAGATTTGCTTGATTTAAGAGCCAATTTCCTTACATTTGCTTATCTTGAAGTTGATTATGAGATGAAGATCTACATAAGTTTGAAAGAGGAAGTTTTGAGAAGATCTACCTTAATCTTGTTCTTGTGCTTGGGAAATTGAGTAGTAATTTGGGGGTTATGATGTTTGATGGAAGCTAATAATGTGAAATTTATCATGTATTAAAGAGTTTTGGGCTTTGGTTTACATGAATTTGAAGTTTAATTTTGAAAATAAGAGGTTCTAAATCACAAAGCCATTTTCGGATTGGTTTTGGCCCAGAGCCGCACGTGCGGTAGCCCTCTCCAGCACCAAAAATTGATTCTGCTAAAAAAGCACCTTGTCCCGTACGTGCGGCACAATTCCCGCACGTGCGGCCCTATTTCCCGTACGTGCGGGGACATCTCTGTCCAACCAACTTTGAACAAGCATATCTTTTGCATTCGGACTCCGTTTTGAGTGATTCTTGAGCCTAAAATCAAGCCCCGGAAGTCTAGTTTCCGATGGTGGTGGTCTCACTCCAAAATTCTAAGTACATAAATAGATATGCCCAAATTAGTGAGAGTTGCTCACTTTCTGTCTACCGGTTTTGTACCATTTCTTCGCTTAAACCATTTTCCATCGATTCCTCCTATTTTCTGAGACATGGATTATAACTTATTAAAGAATAATGAGCTTAATACCACCTTGGCTAATTGATTAAATGATCAAAGAGAATAAATAAAGGGTCGATTATGATCTCATATTATGTGTTGTGCACTGTGCTTGTAGGTCGAGACGAGGACACTGTGTTGGGCCTACGGCCGTTCTGTATCATATCTGGGCTTACAGCCGTTCTGTATGGTTGTTCTGTATCATATATAGGCCCGAGGCCGTTTTGTATTATATATGGGCCCGAGGCCGTTGTGTATTACATGTGGGCCTGAGGCCATTTTAAAATATGATTATGAATAAGATCTGTGTATGGTTTGATATGCATATTTACATTCTCTAAGTCTATGCTCGTTTAACTCACCTCCTTACATTGCTATTATTCACTGAGCCTTGCTCACTCCGTTTTTATGTATATTTATGTAGGTGAGCCATCGGGGATTGACACTAGAATTGTATTGAGGTTTACCTGTCTGTCAAGCCGCCTGGGGTACGCCTTCGTGTTGAGGCCTTAATTTTGATTACTGGGAGTTGTGTAATTTTTGGAATCTTATTTAAGTGTGTGTGTGAGATCTGTATAATTCTGTGATTGTATATGTAATTCTGGGAATGTATTTAAATGCTTAAATTAATTAAGCCATTATGTATGCACAAGCTCAATGGATGTTGTCTTTTATTGATATTGCTTCTGCTTAAGGCCCCGTATGTGGTTAAATATTATTCTAAAGTTCTGTTTGAGGCCTATGTACAGGTCGGTCATGGACCAAACTTTTAGGGGTGGGTTTGGGTCGTGACAAATATCGAACCAAGAGTCATCCTCGGGGTGGCAACCCGGCCATTTTCTCTAAGGCAATCCGATTGAAGGTCACCTAGCCTAGCCTAGGTCTTTTCCTTACAATCTTTGAGCACTAGAGTCATCACAGCCTAACTCAAATCTGTTCCCTAGTGGCCAGAGTCACCACACACAGTGGAATAAGTTCCCTAGACTTTTCTATACAGATGGTCCTAATAATCAATACAATTCAGTTTCGCAAAACATGATAGTTTACCATTATAAACATGAGACCATAACAAATAGTTTACAGTATGCCAAGTTGACACATGTTTCAGGAATAATTTAATTCCATTGATAATATAATAATTTATCAAAACAGTTTAGTGCTGAAACAACAATTTAATTTTTCAACAGTTAAGGGTTGGGAAATATTTATAAAAATATGTAGCATACAACTACTCACCTGAAAATGAAATAATATAATCCCTGAATAGAATATGAAAGTCCAACTAGTGCCCTGAACCAAATATGAAAACTACACGCCACTACTAATTTAAAAATACTAAAAAGAATAATAAACTCAGTATCCCACACTAAAGCGCACTAACACTGCTCAACCCCACTCACCGTTATTCTTAAATAATAACTAAGTTCATGTTCTTCAAGGTCTCCAATTACTCAAGACATGGGTTCAGATCGAAACTTAATTAAAAGAAACTTTAAGATGAAACAAAATTTTGAACAAGTTTTCCCAAACTATTCGCTAACTATGAAAATTTAAAATAAAAAAAAAACCCACTCCACGCTGTTTGAAAATTTCCAAAACCCTCCAGATATCAACTAATATATCCTAAGTTTCAAACCCAATTGGTTTTACTTGATTTGCTTATCAAAACAATTATTTGCAATTAATTATATCCAAAGAGGTGGTTTTCTGCAACACTTTAAAGAAATTAATGGTTCTCTTAGTATATACGAGAAATCAACGCAAGGCAAAAAATTTAAGAAACTAGACTTGTAACCGGTTCTAATGACACTGATTTGATAGTTTTCAGATTTACACCCAAAGAGAACCATACTTCCTATGGAGATGTGGTTTGGAACTACTCTTCTGATCTTGGAGAGCGCTCGAGATCCGCTGATAGTCACCTGAAATGGGATAAACACTCCGGTCGGGGGTGCCAGAATTAGCACTTCGACGGATAAGTCAGTCTCTACACTCGAGAATACTTCTGTTCTAAGTTAAGCACAGTAATTCTCACCTGTCTTTCTTAGTCTGTTGTTCCTTTATTTATACCTGTTTTCTGGGCCTCATGGCAAGGCCCACTTGTCATTCATTATCCTCTTATTTACTTGGCTTCGTAGTTCAGTATCTATTCGGCCTATCCATTTTATTCGGCATCCCTATCGTGCAGGGTAGAACCGTGTAATATCTGTCTTCTAGAGTACGATTCTGATTATTCCAATTATCCGGCTCCCACAATTGCCCCCCAAACACCTCGCTAGCACCAGTTAGTCGGCATGTTTGGCTAGAAGTAAAAAATTCGGCGGTTATTCCTCTTCCCGATGCGTGTCAGAATGTGTACGTATTTTTTGGTCACTGTAACGCTCTCCCGCCCCATTCGTGCTTCTCTCGCATTTATTACGATTTGAAACTTAAGTCCCTTCGAAAACATGCTTTTTCGAATATTTGAACTTCCTGGACTGCCAGTCGGTATCTCTTCTTCGACGTATTTTCTATAACTCCTATCCATTCTCTCCTTGTCTCCTTTGCCATTCATAAGTTTTCTTCTCTTCTCCTTGCAATCCTATTTTCCGCTTTTATTTTTGATTTAGAATATCAGTGGGTTCTTACTAGAATGGCCAAGCATTTGAAAGACCTCCTTTCCGAGGGTTGAATTTCTAAGTTCCGAAGACATTTTTCTATCCCTGAGGATGTCCATCTTTCTCTGGTAACGGACAATACCCTTGATATGGAGAGGGACGACCAAAATACAATCGTCTTCCCTCTCCTGTCTATTGCGGAGGGTGGAGTTCGCTTTCCCTTACACCTATTTCTCAGGGCCGTCCTCCGTTATTGGAGTCTGATTCCTTTGCAACCCAATGTGAATTTTTTTCGAATCGTAATGTAAATCGTAGAGTTGAACCGGCGTCTCAGGATCAACCTTGGCATTCTGGCGATTTAGCACTGCTATGCTTTAGCCAAATCCTCCGGTCGGCTTAGGCGCTACTTTCTCAGGGCCAAGGACACCGACCATCACTTGGTAACGATGCTCGCCAGCTTTGGCAAACGAGTTGACGATGTAATGGTCAATGTCCGAGGCAACTGGGAGTTCGGCGAAGGCGAAGATCGCCTAGACCCTATTCCCAGACGGAGGGGTGAACCAGGTTGCCGTGTAGTTCCTTGTTTGTTGATCTTTCTTTTATGCGGTTTTTTCTCCAAACCTTACCCTTTGTTCTTGTAGGCAATAAGTTGAAGAGGATTTTGACCGAGGCTGACGACGCAATCTTTGCGGAAATTAAAATTGCACTAAAGTACTTTGGCCGTCCAAACGTACAGAAGCAAGAGAGGATTGCCCATATTCTCTTGTGGTACGAGCCTACCTATACTACATTCTCGACCGCAGACGACATCTCGATCCCAACCAGCGAACAACACGTTACGGCTCTTGTCTTCCCCAGTTTCAAGACCCTTAGGCAAATTGGTCTCAAAGCTTCTGATTCAGAGCAAAGCTTAGAGCCGGTTGTTGAGGTAGATGCCGAATTAACGAGGGAGTTTGCCGCCAAGGCCGAAGAGGTCGACGAAGCTCTAAAATCAGTGTTTGAGGCAGCCGGTCTTAACCAGCCTAACTCACCGTCCACTTCGGGTCGGGTGGAGTTTTCCTTCGAAGATATTTTTACAAACTTGGGAGACCTTCCCGGCACTTGTTCAGAAGGCATGGCTGGGGAGAATCTCACACAGATGGCGAGAAAGAGAAATGTCGAGCGAATGGCCGCTCGAAAGAAAGCTGAGGCCGCTCGTTCTGAGCCTATTCCGGTTGAATCTTTTCAACCAGTTACTGGGGAAGAGACAGCACAAGTCGTTGTGGCCGAGACGGATGGGGCCGAACAGCAAGTTACGAAGGAACGACTGGTTTCAGAGGGGCGGGGCGACAAACATTCCGCCGAGGGAGAGGCCGGCTCAGATGATAGCCCTGCTGACAAACGGCCTCGCTTAGAGGAATCCGACGTGGTTGTCCCCTTTGTTGTTCAACCGAAGATCAAAGACACGCCAATCCCCTCTGACGCATCTGCCATGAAAGATCCAGCCGTGGCGTTGAGCTTGGCCGCCTCGATTTCACTACCGACTGACAAGGCCATCTTTCGAGAAGAGCCAGATTTGGTAGCTATAGCGTTCGCTGCCCAGTCGGCCCTTCTGGTACGTATACGATATTTTGCTCGTTTGGTTTGATTTGCATACGATGTTGCTTGATTTGGTGATCCGAACTTGTTTTGCAGACGGTTGGAAGGATAGCCGAACTAGGCCGCTGGTAGCGTGATGCCATTGAAAGAATTGGCCGCTTAAAGTTTGAAGTTGAAGGTGAAAGAAGCAGGGCCGAGTTCGAGGCGATGAGGGCCGGAATGGAAAGTGCTCGAGCCGAAGCTGAAAATGAGAGGGCTCAGACTGCTGACCAGCTCAGATCCGAAGCCGAGGATAGAGCGAACGCTAGCCAGGAGTCGCTCAAGTTAGCCCAGGAGGCGCTTTCCAAGGCAGAGGCCGAATTAAAAGAATTGAAAGCGGCCAAGGAAAAGGCCGAATTTGTAGCTTCTATGGCGCTCGAAGCTAGGAAGAGCGCCACCTTGAAGGAATACGTAGATGAGGTCCCCAAATTTGAGAATCGGGGATTCAAACATGGGTGGCTCAAAGCCCTTGCTGCTGCTGGAGTTACATTGGCCTTGCCAATTCCATATGAGCAAGTGGATGTTGAGCCACTTGAGTCTGATCCCGAGGATTGATCTGGGAGACATTCTAGTTTTATTTGGTATCTTTAATTTCAATGTACGTTTTTGTTTAGTGGATTCAAGGTAATTTTCATGTATAAATTAGTTACTATCCGAGCTCAATTTATTAATGAAAGTTTCCTTCCCGTTTCACTGTTACTTGTACGCAGTTTTTGATATTTAATGAAGGGTTTTGCCTTCCACTACTTTGGATAACAGTGTAATCTTGGCCATTATATTAGCTTAATCTCATTATCCGAACAAATCGATTCTTTGTGCCGAACAGGACTAATAAATCGATTCATGAAGCGGCTGCGGCACTCAAGTCGAATAGATTGATGAATCTGCCATTGCCCCAGCTGCTTCATGAATTTGAAACGCCGGCTAGTACAATATTGCTGAGTGTATTCGTGAAACGGCTGCGGCACTCAAGCCAAATAGATTGATGAATCTGCCCTTGCCCCAACTGCTTCATGAATTTGAAACGCCGACTAGTACAATATTGCTGGGTGTATTCGTAAAGCGGCTGCGGCACTCAAGCCGAATAGATTGATGAATCTGCCCTTGCCCTAGCTGCTTCATGAATTTAAAACGCCGACTAGTACAATATTGCTGAGTGTATTCGTGAAGCGGCTGCGACACTCAAGCCGAATAGATTGATGAATCTGCCCTTGCCCCAGCTGCTTCATGAATTTGAAACGCCGACTAGTACAATATTGCTAGGTGTATTCGTGAAGCGGCTGCGGCACTCAAGCCGAATAGATTGATGAATCTGCCCTTGGCCCAGCTGCTTCATGAATTTGAAACGCTGACTAATACAATATTGCTGAATCTGCCATTGCGGAAGTTAAGACTGCCGATGTCAGTATTTGATGGGGGCACGACTCGGTCGGCCTCGGGCTGTTGAGGTTTCGATATTAATAAGATTGCCTTGGAGGCGCTGCCCTCGTAGGGAATCAATGAATAAAGGTCCTATTTAGGTGCTCAGTGAGCAACTCACTCCAGGTCTTAGACGAAGTATAAACAAGCGCGAATGTCGAGTAGACTCTTCTTTAACAGCAAAGGGGAAGCGAGGACGCTAGCTGAGCTGGGAGGAGACATGAATCGAAGTGGCGGACCTTCGCGCTCGGGAGGTAGGATTTCGAGGAATTGGGAGAGGCGTCAATCTCCTCGTCGTCGAAGTAGGTCGCCCAAGAGGGACAAGGAGCCACAGGGAAAATCCCCTCAACCCCGTTCTGGAAGGGAGCCTGGTGAGACCCCACGCCCATTGAGTTTTGCAGTCTTTGTGGGGAATAGGCCCATGACAGAAGCGGACTCGATCGTTCAAGATTCAAGTGTGGCAGTCGAATTTGCTCGACAGATTTTTCCTCCCGAGGTCCAGCAGTCGATGGTAGGTCGACAGGACTTCGAAGTGTTTCGTGAAGGCATTCACGGTGCAGTGAAGGGGCTCTATACCGCCTACGAAATCAACATGCGTCTCCATGCTTCCCATCGAGAAATAGAAAAAAGGGATGAACGCATCTGAAGTTTGGAGGCTCGCGCGGAAGCGGCCGAGCGTGAGCTAAGGAAGGTCAAGGCCGTTCAGGCACCACCCGTCGGACAGGCTGACCCAATCGTGGAAGAAAGGGTCACCCAGCGGCTTATCAGTACCGCGCTCGTTGATCGTGATACGGCGAGCATGTTTGCGATGGAATCCGCGAAGGGCAGGGCCTATGAAAAAGGCTTCCACGATGGTCGGAAAGTAGGGATACAGAAGACCAAGGAGAAGCTCGCCGAGGAAGTTTGCCGATGCGAAAATCGTAGATTTAAGCACGGTTGGATTAAGGCGCTTCAGGCCGAGGAAGCTCTCCGAGCAGCGGGGGTCGATTCGGCATTACGACTGTACCAACATAACCATTTTCTATTTTCTGCCTTTAAAGTCGAGCAGAGTGAGGATGAGGGCAACGCCGTATAGAAATAATCAATGTAACATTCGAACGCGGATCGCGTTCATAACTATGTAATTATTGCCTGTTTGAATAAAACGTTCTATTTTAAATGATTCCTTGTAAATTTCATTCAGTACACACGTGTTTGCATGCGTTTCGTTGTATAAACATTGTCCAGCTTGAATCAACTAGGCGTTTTAATTCCAAACGGTTTACATGCCGGCTTGTCGTGGGCATTCTTCGCTAAATATATTTTTGGCGTGTCACGCAAGGTCAATTGCGTCGATGAGGTTCCGAATTCGGAAACCTATCCGGCCCAAAGGTGCCATGCACCAGGGGAGCCGAATCCGAAGACAGTCAGCCCATCTATAATTGCCATTTATATAATTAGGCCATTTTAACTCCAAAAACCAAAAGGCCAAAGGTTGATGCATGAGTGGCTACTGCCAATATCGCTCAGCGTCCGTCTTTTGGAATTCAATGCTAATGAAATCGCCTCGGGGCCACTGCAAGGATTTTAGAGATAAATCGCCTTGGACTTTTCGCTCTAGTGACTTCGCTTACTGTGCTCAGACCTGATTTAAAACAATTTTGTTGCGTAGGGTTAGATGAGTGTGAATGTCGAATGGAGTTTTTCTTCTGCAGCGAAGGAGAAACTCGGACTCTAGCTGAGTTTGACATTGCAATGAATTGCAGCAGAGAACCCATTCGCGTAGGAGGTAGGTCGTTGAAAAAACGGGAAAAACGTCAACCTCTAGGTCGTCAAAGCAGATCACCTCGAAGGGAAAAACAACAAAGGCGAAGCTCTCCACAATCGCGACCGAGAAATGAGGCCGACGTAGCGCCGCCACCGTTGAGCATTATTGCTTTCGTGGGGAATTCCTTTCTTGTCTTGGATCTTAGCCTTGACATTGTCTATGGTGTCAAAGGTCCCCGCCTGAAAGGTGACTGTATCGTCATTGCGAATCGTGGATCCAAGCGCGGTCAGATCAAAGCATTTCAAGTTGCGGGTGTTCTCTGATCAGCGGGCGTTGATTCGGGGCTGTCACTTGTACCAACGCGACGTCGTATAGACATTGTAATACTGTGAACGCGGATTGCGTTTTTTGTAATTACTATTTGATCGAATAAAATGTTTCATTCTAAAAGTTTATTTCATTCTGAATTTTTGTATGCTAAATTAAGCATCTTATTTTGAATGCTGGAAACTTTTGTCTTGTTCATGCGGTTGAATTTTTGTTTGCTGAATTAAGCATCTTATTCTAAAATGTCCCTGCTTCGATGTGTAAATGTTTTCATTCTGGAGGGCGCTCCGAATTCGGAATATTACTTGGCCCCTGGGCGTCGCTCGATGGCACTATTCGGTTAGCCGAATTTGGAGGCTTTATCGGCCTGAAGACGTCGTGCGCCGATAGGGCTCCAAATCCGAAGACTTGATCGGTCCAAAGACGTCATGCACCGATAGGGCTCCGAATCCGAAGACTTTGTTTGGCCAATCGTGACATCCACGAAGGGCGCTCCGAATCCGGAGGTTTTATCGGCCCAAAGACGTCATGCGCCGATGGGGCTCCGAATCCAGAGACTTTGTTTGGCCAATCGTGATATCCACGAAGGGCGCTCCGAATCCGGAGGCTTTATTGGCCCAAAGACGTCATGCGCCGATGGGGCTCCGAATCTAGAGACTTTGGCCAATCGTGATATCCATGAAGGGCGCTCCGAATCCGGAGGCTTTATTGGCCCAAAGACGTCATGCGCCGATGGGGCTCCGAATCCGGAGACTTTGTTTGGCCAATCGTGATATCCACGAAGGGCGCTCCGAATCCGGAGGCTTTATCGGCCCAAAGATGTCATGCGCCGATGGGGCTCCGAATCTAGAGACTTTGTTTGGCCAATCGTGATATCCACGAAGGGCGCTCCGAATCCGGAGGCTTTATCGGCCCAAAGACGTCATGCGCCGATGGGGCTCCGAATCCGGAGACTTTGTTTGGCCAATCGTGATATCCACGAAGGGCGCTCCGAATCCGGAGGCTTTATCGGCCCAAAGACGTCATGCGCCGATGGGGCTCTGAATCTGGAGACTTTATTTGGCCGATCATGATATCTACGAAGGACGCTCCAAATCCGGAGGCTTTATCGGCCCAACGACATCATGCACCGATGGGCCTCTGAATCCGGAGACTTTGGCCAATCGTGATATCCACGAAGGGCGCTTCGAATCCGGAGGCTTTATCGGCCCAAAGACGTCATGTGCCGATGGGGCTCCAAATCTGGAGACTTTATTTGGCCGATCGTGATATCCACGAAGGGCGCTCCAAATCCGGAGGCTTTATCGGCCCAACGACATCATGCACCGATGGGGCTCCGAATCCAGAGACTTTGGCCAATCGTGATATCCACGAAGGGCGCTCCGAATCCGAAGGCTTTATTGGCCCAAAGACGTCATGCACCGATGGGGCTCCGAATCTGGAGACTATTTGGAACGCTTAAACTGGATTGCATGGTGGGTAAACAGGAATCTTTGCATTACAGAAGTGGAAAGTGTACATGATGAGCCATTCAAAACCAATATTATTCCCCACAGGTTGGGTCTGATGATAGAATTTGCGCAAGTGCGTTAGGAGCAGGGCCACGTGCCTAATTTTCCATCAACCGGCCTCCTATCATCCATAAATACCTTTAGGGGGAACTTTCCCGGCGTGCAGCGGCGCAGCTGGACGCGTTAAGCATTTGTCTTGGGAAGCTGCTGCTGGTATCGCCTAGAGCTTCCGTGACTTTTTGTCAGGGAGCCGTTCGTCGTCGTCGAGATTGTCATGATTCGACACTTCCGTGGAGTTGTCCTGCGTCTCCGCTGGTATCTTTTCAGAAAGGAGATGGCATGTTTGTGCGGATTGCCGGGAACCCCGAATTTGCTCAACGCCGTGTTTGGTCAGGAAGCGTAGCAACTGATGATAGGTGCTTGGCACGGCCTGAATAGTATGCAACCAAGTTCGCCTCATGATGAGGTTATACGGCGAAGCGAGCTTCACAACCAAGAATTCTACATCCACTGTTTGAGAGCCCGCCTGAACGGGTAATGTGATTTTCCCCAACGGGTACTCAGGATTTGCGTTGAAGTCGAATAATGGATGAGGAGCCGGAGACAAGTCTGATTCGTTGAAGCCGAGTTTGATGAAGGTCTCGTAATACATGACCTCCGAAGTGCTCCCCTGGTCTATGAGGACGCGTTCAACGGTAAATCTGTTCACATGTAGTTCAATGACCGATGGATCAATACGGGGGAGCGTTATGCCGATGAGATCGGAATCGTTGAAGGTAATGCTCGGAGCTTCGTGGGGCTGTTTCGTTTACGTGCATTGCTTCTGGGGGGCTGAATGAATTGCGTGTATGGTACGTGGCGATGGAAGGCTGTATATCATATGTATAATGCCGAGGGGAGGTGACTCCTGCCGAAGGGCGACAGTTTTGATTGTGCTCTTTTGGACGTGTTGCTGGAGCCGACCATCTTGCACCAATTCCTCAAGGTAATCTTTTAAGGCATAGCAACTGTCTGTGTCATGACCGTGATCTTTGTGATATTCACAACGCCTGTCCCGCCTTCTCATGTCAGGAGGTCCCACCATCTTGGACGGCCATTTGAAGAACGGAAGATGTTGGATTTTGGACATAATCGAGCTGATTGGCTCTGACAGCTCCGTAAATTTCTTGTCGGCGCGTTTTGTGCACCTGCTATCGACCTGCAGTTGCTTATTTGCTTGGTGTGAGCATTGATCGCTGGATCGGCGAGAATCCCGTCTCTTGTCTCATTTAGCTCGCTGTCGTGGTTCAGGGCTCTGAAGTGGTGCTGAACTTATTGGTTAAGCGATTTCGAGAGGGGCCGTTTTGTTGGCCACGTGTCTGGCTTTAACCCTCAAGGCGTCATCTTCCACTTTGCAGTATTTCTCTACTTTCTTCATCAACCCACAAACTGTCTTGGGGGGTCTTCTAGTCAATGAACTGTGGAGGGCACTTTCTGAGTGTAATCCCATTTTGAAGGCGGTGATGGCCATGGAGTTGTTGCAAGTGTCATCAACAAGATTAAAGCATTCCCAATATCGTGCCGAATAAGCTCTTAGTGTTTCTCCTGGCAGGATTTGCATTGCCCATAGAGAGTTGGCTTGCTTTGGCTGGACTTCGTTGGTGATGAATCTGGCCCTGAAGGATTTTTGTAGTTGGTGGAAGGTTTTAATCGAAGCCGGCTCCAATTTATAATACCACCTAACCGCCAATGGTCCCAAACTACTGGGAAATATTCGGCATATGAGGGCCTCGTTGTCTGCATGCAAAGTCATGGCCTGCTTGTAGTGGCGGACGTGGTCGGTGGGATCTGATTTGCCGTCGTACAAGGTGAATGACGGTGCTTTGAATTTCTTAGGTAGCGCAGCCTTTGCGATTCGTCGTACGAAGGGATCGTGTTGGTTTTCATCCGAACTGTTCCTTCTTCGCTTGTGCATTGTACGGGGACTTTTTTCCGAAGAACTGGTGGCTTCATGTCGTCCCTTCTTCCTGCGCTCCGGGGATGATGAATCGGAGTCGCTATCAGTGTCTTGTCGTGCTCGAGGTTGTCGACCACCTGCCTTCGGAGATCGTTCCGGGTTTGGGCGCGCAGCTTGCTTAGACTTCGCCATTTCCAAGGCCAAATCTTAACGAAGACGTTTGTTTTCAGCGATCATGTTCTCCAACCTCTGTTCATTTTGCTTTGCTTATTCCATGATCGCCTGCATTGTCTCGTGCTCCAAAGCCAAGGGTGAGGCGAAATTCAAGGCACGTCTTGCGGCGATAGTCTCTGTTCCAAGCAAGTTTGTTGGAGTGGTTTCATCTTGCGGTATAAGGTCGGCGGTGACTGTCGGAGGGTCTTCCGTCACGCTCGCCATGGATGCGCTTGAGTATTCCCACAGACGGCGCCAATTGTGGAGATATGGTTTGGAAATACTCTTCTGATCCTGGGGAGCGCTTGAGATCCGCTGATAGTCACCTGAAATGGGATAAACACTCCGGTCGAGGATGCTGGAATTAGCACTCCGATGGATAAGTCAGTCTCTACACTCGAGAATACTTGTGTTCTAAATTAAGCATAGTAATTCTCACCTGTCTTTCTTAGTCTGTTGTTCCTTTATTTATACCTGTTTTCTGGGCCTCATGGCAAGGCCCACTTGTCATTCATTATCCTCTTATTTACTCGGCTCCTTGGTTCAGTATCTATTCGGCCTATCCATTTTATTCGGCATCCCTATCGTGCAGGGTAGAGTCGTGTAATATCTGTCTTCTAGAGTACGCTCCTGATTATTCTAATTATCCGGCTCCCACACTTCCGAAGTTACTGTTTTGTACTAGTTTTCTGGACAGATATGAATACATCAGTTTATATGGATTTTTACTCCCAAAAATTATAAGAAAATTCTGCTATAAAATTCAATATGTAATTAATCTACTATAACAATTTCAGTTCAAAATTCATTCGTTTGATAAGGTTTCTTGATTTTTAAAGTTTGTGGTTCTGTACAGAATTCTTATCCAACGACTTTAGCTCCTTTATTCGCTTTAAAATTTTGCATGATAATTATATACACAAAACACTATCCCAATCAGCCAAACCGTTTCTTTTGTTAAATTGCTAGAGAAAATTCTGTACAAAAACAGAATTTTTCGTTAAGTTTAGACTATAATTTAACTAGGTCCCAAGTATCGGTTATATCGGGTATTGGTGGTAACGCATTCTATGCCGCGTTGTGATTCATGTAGTATATTTGATTGCTCAAAACCATAATCGGGCGAATGGGAAATTGAAGCCAAAGTAAGCTCCAAGGAAATGGTGTTTTTGTTGAAATTTCCGTAAAGGTTGGAATTAAAGTTTGTCCCACATTGCTTTGGTAGGAAAACTTTGTGTGGGTTTATAAGCCTTAGGTTTGGAACTTGGGGAGGGCCCCAATGCGTACCCAAGTTTTGTGGAAGTGTGAGGTTATGGGCAAAGTAGGCTAGACCTATTGGACCTAAAACAAACACGTGTGCGTCGCCGCCGTCTATCTCTTCAGTCAGTCGGGCGAGCTGGGCTTGGGCACAGGTGTGTGGTATAAGGTTGGGTTGGGCTTGTCTGGCTTAATGCTTATCTTTTTTGGCCAAAAACTTTTTGAATTTTATTTTTCTAAAATTAAATTCTTTCCTTTTTTGGAATTTGAATTTCGAAATTAATTCCAAAATGGTGTCCAGATTTTTTCTTCCACCCAAACAGGTTTATATCTGTTTAAATTAAATTCAACCCAAACAGATTCAGTATCTGTTTAAATTCAAACCAAATAGGTTCCTTACCTATTCAAATAGTACTGAACAGGTACCATACCTGTTCAAATAGTTTTGTTACCTGTTGGATTCAAATCTGAAAAGCCACCAGTGTACTTATAAATAGTCAGTCCCTCATTTAGATTTTGCACTCAATTTTTTTCCGTTCTAATTCTACTATTGCTCTCTACATTTTGCTGCATTAATTTTCCTGTGAGAAAGAGTATAAACACAAAGTGTGTTCGTTGTGCAAACAGTTTGTAGTGCTGCTACTGTTTGTTGTAGATCATTTCATCTTGGGAGATAGACGTCCATAATATGTTAGCACCTGAGAGAGGACGGATCTATCTTAAGGAGATAGTGTTCAACACTGGACTTGATCTAAATATCTGGCAAAATAATACTATAAGGAATTCGGTTACTTTTTTGTTTTTTTAATTTTATTTGTTCTTTTTCAGATTCTGGTGTTGTTTTTGTAACAAAATAAGAATCTGTTTGTCACGCCTCAAACCCGCCCCTAAAAGTTTGGGCCTGACCTATTCAGAAACGGAAGTTTAACCTGATATACGTAACATATGGGGCCTGAACGGAAGCATTTAAAATTATAGAACAACATAAAATCATATCCATTGAGCTACTATTGTCATGCCAGGATCACAAACGGTATATCCAGTAAAGGAACGTAAAGAAACGTACAAAGGCATGGCCTTGAAAAGTAGTTATATACAAACGGATATATACAAATCCAGCCCCGAGCTTGGGCGTGTAACAAAACATCATTGACATTCAACCTTAAACAGGCAATTAGAATATAAATTAAAGCTTGACAAAAGTTCACAAAAATGGGACGGCTCCACCTAAGTGCCTGAACACATGGGGTTGACAAAAGATAGACGAGCTCTAGGAGTTAAGACTGGCTCTCGGGTTGATGACCTACAGAAACTGACAAGATGTGGAGTGAGCGAAGCTCAATGAATAATAGTACCTATACAGTTCAATGCGTAATCATAACATATAACCGTGCGTATGTAAGTGCAGAGTTCACAAGGTTAATTCAATGTTGTATTACTTTCAGGACGGCCTTAGGCCTAGATATAATAGAATGGCCATCGGCCCAGAAATAACCCATATGCCTACACATTCTTTCAACATTTCCATCCACATCAATTTTCAACCATTATACATGTTGAGGTAATGACTTACGAAAAACAGAACGTTAATAGCCACAAGCATTAACGATAAATAATGTACATTTAATGCACTATTACTCACAATGTCGTGACGAGACGCTGGTTCCTTCCGGAGTATGCCCTACACACAGATACAAGGCACAAATTAATCCTTGTTCCTTGTTAATCATTTCCAGACTCGCTTTGGTTCGAACAAATTTATCAATATAAAAAATACATCAAATATAGATTCTAACAAGAGCCGAGGAACGAGCACGTAAAATGGAGCGAACCAGTTTTTCCGGCATGGGCCGCACGTGCGGCTGTGAGCCCCGCATGTGCGGCAAGAAATCCCCGCACTTGCTTTTTTAGCAGAAACAAAGCTAAAAAATTTCCCATTTCCCACACGTGCGGCCATGACTCCTGCACGTGCGGCAGCACTTTCCGCACGTGCGGCCATGACTCCCGCACGTGCGGCGATTCTGGGTAATTCCAGTCCGAAAATGCATACAAAATCCCATTTTTTGGTAAGTGTTTACAAGGCTCAAAACAAGTCTATAAATGTCTAAACCATGATCTCAATTATTCACATACATCAACCTAAATATAACTAGATCTTTAGTCCTTTAATTTTCACAACACACTTCAATTTACATATGTGACCAAACCCTTACAAGTCAAGGCATAAATCTCCAAACACACACACACACACACACACACACACACACACACACACACACACACACACGCTCCTTTTAGATGAGTTAAAAGATGATATAATTCCTCTACAAAGCTTAATTCAACTTCTAAACAAGCAAATAATGAGGACAATTCTCTAATTTAGTGAGCACCACACACAAAGTTCCATCATCAACCTCATTCTCACATTTCAAAGGGAATTCTCACATAAGTTCAAAGAAGAGCCCATACAAAGTAATTCTTAAGAACCTTGGGCTTAAATCTTTCAAACCCCCTTCAAGTCCCTACTCTTTGATCTTTGGTGAAGCTCTCTTCTAGATCCTTACTCACTACTTCTCCCTACCCTCTCTCAAGAGATGTATTTTTTTGTAAACAAAGTTCTTGAGTCAAAGATATAAGGAGCATAAGTATGCATATAGATAAGGTGGAGATAAGGACAAAATTGAATCAGTTTACACATTCCAAACTGAAATTTCACAGAAATGTTTATTATTACCTAAAAATTATGCCGATCTCACATGTGACATCAATGTCCGATTATCAACCCTCTAAGGCTCCCAATTTCTGTTCTAAACGTGTTAATTGTAACAGATGCTTTCTTATCCAACAGATAAAATCACAAAATTTTTTTCGTTAAGCATTTAAATGTACAAACTAAGGGACTGAAATACGTCAGAAGCACATGCGAGGGTCGGGTTATTACACTGTTTTTCTTAATTTATTAATATATATATATACTGTTTTGATTTTTGTAATCAAACAGTCTCTTTTCTTTCTTTAATCCATTCTTCGAATACAATGAAGATTGTCAACAATCTTAAGACAGATCATTTTTGTGTCTTCATTGTATTAATAAAATTATTGTGTTGTATTTTATTTTTCTGGCTTTAGTAATTAGGAAAATAAAATTATTTTGTGTTATAACTTATTTGCTGGTTTGAGTAACTAGAAAATTAATTTGTGTTTTAGTTTGGGTTTTTCTGATTTTTTGTAATAAGATATTATGGCTGTTGAAAGTAGTACTCCAAATCCGATTATTACAACGACTTCGATCCTTACCGAAAACCATGTTCAAGTCCCAATGAGTCATGAAGAAAAATCGAAAAAACTTAATGGCACCGAGTTTAAGAGATGGCAGCGGAAAATGTTGTTCTATCTTAGAACTCTAAATCTTGTCCGGTTTCTTCGTGAAGAGACTTCAGTGCTTAAAGAGGATGAAAGTGATTAGCAAGTTGTTGTCGCTGTAAATGCTCGGAAACATTCTGATTTTTTCTATAGAAACTACATTCTCAATGGCCTAGACAACATGTTGTATAATGTTTACAATCCTCTAAAAATAATAAAAGAATTGTGAGATTCTTTGGAGAAAAAATAGATGACAGAGGATGCCGATACAAAGAAATTTGTTGTCGGTAAATGTTTTGGATTTTATTATGGTAGACTCCCAAATGGTAATTTCTCAAGTTTAAAGTTTTCAATTAATTTTGCATGATATTCATCTTGAAAGTACGTCTCTTAGTGAGTATTTCCAAGTTGCTGCTTTAGTGGAAAAATTACCACGGGCTTGGAAAGATTTCAAAAATTATTTAAAACATAAACACAAAGAGATGAGCATGGATGAACTGATTGTAAGACTGAGAATTGAGGAAGATAACCATAAGGTTGAAAAGTGGAATGGTAATAATCCCATTGAGTCCAAGGCTAATGTAGTGAAACAAGTGCCCAAACCACATAACAAGAAGATGAAATTTGTTAGAGATGGTCCTAAATAAGGAAACAGCAATGGCAATAAAAAGCTCAAAGGAAAATGCTATAACTATGGTAGGACCGGACATTGTGCCTCTGATTACCGCTGTCCTAAGAAGGATCGTGGAAGTACAAGCAAGAAGACTACCAAACAAGTCAATGTGACAGAACTAGATTACATCTCTGACAGGGTAAATGACATCAATCTCTCTGTTGTGGTGTCTGAGGCTAATTTTGTTGGAAATCCCAAGGAATGGTGAGTTGACACTGAAGCAACTTGACACATTTGTGCGGACAGGAAGATGTTCAATACTTATAATGAGGGTACAAACAGTGAACAACTATTCATGGGAAATTCGTCTACTTCTGTTGTGGCTGGACAAGGGAAAGTTGTCTTGAAGATGACATCTGGGAAAGAACTTACCCTCAACAATGTACTGTATGTACCAGATATTGGGAAGAATTTAGTTTCTGGTTATTTGTTAAGAAAAAATGGTTTTAGACTTGTATTTGAATATGATAAATTTGTATTAACAAAGAATGGTATGTATGTGAGTAAGGGATACATGAGTGATGGTCTCTTCAAGTTGAATGTAATGACTGTTGTACCAAAATCTGCTATTAATAAGAATAACACATCGTTTGCTTATATTCTTGAGTCAAATTTATGGCATGGTAGATTAGGACATGTGAATTTTGATGCTTTGCGTAGACTAATTGGTTTAGATTATATACCAAAGTTTGAAATTGATCCTAATCACAAATGTGAGATATGTGTAGAAGCAAACCTAAGGCTCCATTTAAATTGGTTGAAAGAAAAACTGAACCTCTAAAATTAATTCATATTGATGTGTGTGATCTTAAATTTGTTCAAACTAGAGGAGGCAAAAAATATTTAATAACATTTATCGATGGATAATTGCATAAGATATTATTATGTATACTTAGAAGTAAAGATGAAGTATTGGAAATGTTTAAACTCAACAAAACTAAAGTTGAAAATCAACTTTGTAAAACCATTAAAATGGTTAGAAGTGATAGGGGTGGTGAGTATGATGCACCTTTAAATGAATTTTCTGCACAACATGGCATTATTCACCAAACTACAGCACCCTATTCTCTACTTCAAAATGGAATTGCTGAAAGGAAGAATAAAACCCTTAAAGAAATGATGAATGCCGTGTTACTAAGTTTAGGCTTACCACATAACTTATGGGGGAAAGCAATATTGTCTGCTAATTATGTTCTTAATAGAATACCCCACAAGAAAACGAATAGCACTCCTTATGAATTGTGGAAAGGTCGACTACCTTCCTACAAATACTTAAAAGTGTGGGGGTGTTTGGCAAAGGTAGAAGTTCTTGTTCCGAAAAACACTAAGATAGGACCAAAAATAGTGGATTGTGTGTTTATTGGTTATACGAATAATAGTAATGCATATCGGTTTCTGACTTGTAAATCAGAAATACCAAATATACATGTGAACACTATTATAGAGTCAAGGAATGCTGTGTTTTTTGAACATGTTTTTCCTTACAAGCAAGGACATGAATTAAGTTCACAAAAGAGAACTTATGATTGTGCACAAAGTTAAGAGACTAATGACAATCAAACACAAGAGACTAGTAATGGTCTCGACCAATAAGATTTAATTGATGATGAACCAAGATGAAGTAAGAGAGCGAGAATATCAAAATCCTTTGGTCCAGATTTTCTGACATACCTGTTAGAAAATGAGCCTCAAAAGCTTTAAGGAAGTAATGTCAAGTCTTGAAACACCTTTGTGGAAAGAGGCTGTTAATAATGAAATTGAATCCATCATGCAAAATCATACTTGGAAATTGGTGGATCTTTCACCGGGTTCTAAACCTCTTGGGTATAAATGGATATTTAAGAGAAAAATGAAAGCAGATGGTTCAATAGACAAGTATAAAGCAAGACTTGTGGTAAAAGGTTACAAACAAAAGGAAGGTCTAGACTATTTTGACACATATTCCCCTATAACAAGAATAATATCCATC
The DNA here is from genome assembly GCA_036172215.1 of Camellia granthamiana. Classification (NCBI taxonomy): domain Eukaryota; kingdom Viridiplantae; phylum Streptophyta; class Magnoliopsida; order Ericales; family Theaceae; genus Camellia; species Camellia granthamiana. The sequence continues at coordinate 107,853,219 of CM069916.1, read as the reverse complement.
CGCATGCTTATTGCTATAGCAGCATTGTATAATTTAGAGATACATCAAATGAATGTTAAGACAACTTTCTTAAACGGTGATCTAAATGAAGAGATCTATATGGAGCAACCCGAAGGGGTTGTAGTGCCAGGGCAAGAAAAGAAAGTTTGTCGACTTGTAAAATTTCTTTATGGATTAAGACAAGCTCCTAAGCAATGGCATGAGAAATTTGATCATGCTATGCTTACTAATGGGTTTCAGATAAACGAATGTAACAAATGCATCTATGTTTAAAACACTGACCAAGGATATGTCATAGTTTGTCTTTATGTGGATGACATGCTTATCACTGGAAGCAGTCAAAACATTATCAAGTCAACCAAGCAAATGCTGAATAAAAGATTTGATATGAAAGATATGGGGGTCGCAGATGTAATATTAGGAATGAAAATTACTAAAACATTTGATGGGTATGCATTATCTCAATCTTATTATATTGAGAAAATTCTTGGTAAATATATCAAGAATGATATGAATGTAACAAGAACACGTGGAGACATTAGTTTTTATTTATCGAAAAATAAAGGTAATGCAGTGTCTCAATTAAAATACTCCCAAATCATTGGAAGCCTCCTAATGAATTGCAAACGTCCTGATAAAGCTTATGTTGTCAGTAAATTGAGTAGGTATACTAGTAACCCTGGAGAAAGACCATTGGAAAGTGATCATTCGGGTTCTTAGATATCTGAGATTTACCTGGGATCATGGCTTAAACTTCACTCGATATCCAGCAGTACTCAAAGGCTATTGTGATGCAAATTGGATATCGGATACTAAAGATTCAAAGTCCACTATTGGAAATGCCTTTACTCTGGGAGGCGCTGTTGCTTCTTGGAAATCCACGAAACAAACATGCATCGCACGATCCATAATAGAATCTGAGTTCATCGCTTTAGATAAAGCAGGTGAAGAAGCAGAATGGCTTCGCCACTTCTTAGAAAATATTCCAATGTAGCCAAAACCTGTGCTAGCTATTTGCATTCATTGTGATAGTCAATCTACAATAGGCAGGGCACAGAGTCATATGTATAATGGTAAGTCACGACATATTCGTCATCGGCATAATACCGTAAGGAAATTTCTCTCGAGTGGAATAATCTCAATAGATTATATAAAATGTAAAGAGAATATTGCGGATCCATTAATAAAAGATTTGACAAAAGAGAAAGTGTATAGTTCATCAAAGGCGATGGGATTAAAGCCTACTACATAAGAGTTATCATAATGGTAACCCTACTTAGATGACTGGTGATCCCAAGAACTAAGTTCAAAGGGACAACTAAGTTATGTGTGGCTTGCCAGAAATTGCCAAGGGATTAAAATTCCCTACCCATTCCTATGGTGAGAGTGATATCCACAATATGTATTGTATGTGGGGGTTTAAGGATAATCTTTGCTTTTAATGATTACTTGTATCTTGATTTAGCCATAAAAATTAGTATAATACAATAAGAATCACCTATATAAGTGTCAAATTGGGGTCGGTTCTATGAGAATGAAGAGGCCAAATTCTCTATAAGCACTCACGAATAACCAGGAGTGTTCAAGGCCAAAATGAACACAATCATGAGGACCACGATGTGTCAGAAGATATTTTGTGTGAAATCTATTGTCTTGACTTACACAAACGGCTGAACAATTCATGGCATCGCATCCATTGGTTAGCTAGTAAGTCCTATAGGTTATCACTAAAGAAGGTTCAAGGCCGAAAGCTACCTATCCTGATGCAAGATATTTTTGATTTATACTCTCTTAACAAATTCTGCATATTGATGCATTTCCGTTGTCTTCAAATTTCATTCATGTGGGGGATTTTTAGAATGGTTGAGAAAATTCTGTACAAAAACAAAAATTTTCGTTAACTTTGGACTATAATTTAACTAGGTTCCAAGTACCAGTTATAGCGGGTATTGGTGGTAATGTGTTCTATGCCGCATTGTGATTCACGTAGTATATTTGGTTGCTCAAAACCATTATCGGGTGAATGGGAAATTGAAGCCAAAGTAAGTTTCATGGAAATGGTGTTTTTGGTGAAATTTCCATAAAGGTTGAATTAAGGTTTGTCCCACATTGCTTTGGTAGGCAAACTTTGTATGGGTTTATAAGCCTTGGGTTTGGAACTTGGAGAGGGCCCTAAGGGATACCCAAGTTTTGTGGAAGGGTGAAGTTATAGGCAAGACAACGTGGGCTAGACCCATTGGACCCAAAACAAACACACAGGCGCACGTCGCCGTCCGTCCAACGTCTAGTCAATCGGGCGGGCTAGGTTGGGCTTGGGCGCAGGTACATGATGTGAGGTTGGGTTGGGCTTGTTCGGCCTAATGCTTATCTTTTTGGGCCAAAAACTTTTTGAATTTTATTTTTCTAAAATTAAATTCTTATCTTTTTTTGGAATTTGAATTTCGAAATTAATTCCGAAATCGTGTCCAAATTTTTTCCTCCACCTAAATAGGTTTATACCTGTTTAAATTCAACTCGAACAGATTCGGTATATGTTTAAATTCAAACCAAACGAGTTCCTTACCTGTTCAAACAGTCACGAACATGTACTATACCTGTTCAAACAGGTTTGTTACCTGTTGGATTCAAATCTGAAAAGCCAATGCACTTGTAAATAGTCAGTCCCTCATTTGGATTTTGCACTCAATTTTTTTCTGTTCTAATTCTGCTATTGCTCTTTGCATTTTGCTGCATTTAATTTTCCTATGAGAAATAGTATAAACACAAAGTGTGTTCGTTGTGCAAACAGTTTGTAGTGCTGTTGTAGACACCCCATTTTTGACCGCCCTTATGACTTGGGTGCTTCATTCCGAGCACTCGATGATGAAAGTTACATTATGCAAATCGTTCGAATCTTTAGCAAAAGAATTTGGTTTTGAGCTCTAACCCCAAACCTTATGCCCCATTTTGGCCAAACTATTTTAGACTTTAAAACCTTCTTTTCAAAATATTTTTTCAAATGTTTCTACGATATTCTGAGGCTTGCATTTCAATTAAAATATTGCACTTTTTAGTAAACCAAATAAGGACAAAGTGGAAATAAATGGAAGGGAGGTAAACTCTTTGAAAAATCTTTAAAATCATCTTATATATAAGTTTGAAGTTGAAGAAAATAGGAGGGGATGGAAGAAAACTAGTCAGGGAAAATGTTAAGCATCAAACTATTAAGAAATGAATGAACAGCCTTCACTAAATTAGGTATATCTCTTTGTTCACTTAGAATTTATATGTGAGGCCACCACCACTAGAAAAGAGACTTCTGAGACTTCAATTTAGACTGAAGAATCACCTAAAATTGAGTCCGAATAAGGGAGATATGCCCATTTGAAATAGGGCTTGAAATAGATTTTTTTTGCAAGTAGCTGGCTGGCCAACTAAGTGGCTGGTCGGCCAATTAAAGTGGACGGTCAACCATGTTTGCCGACAGAAGATATTTTTCAACTGCTTCTGCCTTCATGCATGGGATGTTGGCCAGCTGTCTTTTTCTTGATATTTTCGACTGGAGAAGCTCATTTTCTATGAATAAAGGGCCTTCCCTTTGGTTTCAAGGTTGCAAAATCAATTTCCAAGAGCTTTTGAAAAAAACCAAAAATCTTCTCTACCCTCCCAAATATAGATACAAGTTAGACACACCATTGAAGCTTAGAACTTGGCTCTTTTGCTGAGATTTCAACTTCATTTTAGAGGCTTGAGGGTGCTTTGAATCAAGTTTGCCTAACCAAAAAACATCCTCTCTTCAAGAGGTATAACCTTTGCTATCTTTCTCTTTGTTTACACCACTTTTTTCTTCACTTTCTCTTGCTATTTGTACAGTATTTTAGACTGGTTCTAAGTGCTGGAACTTATGATTTAAGAGCTACCAAAGGTGGAGGGGTTAACCATCCTTGCTTGAATCGTTATGTGGAGCCTTCACTCTGGCAAATTCTTAAGCCTAGCCTCCTAAATCTTCAATCTCTAAGTCAATTCCTTCAAGTACTTGCCTTTCTCTCTCTAAAATGGTCACACACTCTCTCTAGACTTCTCTTGGCTGAATTTTGAGCTAGAAAATGAGCTTAAACACCTTAATTAGCATATATATAGGCTTCATTAATTTAATTCACCAATCCAAACTTAAACTAATTAATTAAGACTTAGTTTAATTAATCTAAGGCTTATTTTAATTGAATTAATCTAATTAATTTGATTTGAATCAAATTTTAATCAAATTTCACTGAAAGCTCTAAAAATTATGCTAATGACAATGGTACAGTCAATTTTGATTTATGTTGCCTCTACAGCCCTCAATTTCAGTTTATAATAGAATACCGAACATATTTCTCTACAATAGACAAATATGAATTAAAAAATACACATAATCACATGATTAGTATCCAAATTCACATTAAGAACATAATCACAAGTATAATTAAGGATTAATAGTATAACACAGAACGGGGTTATCACATTTTTCCCCCCTTTAGGCAGTTTGGGCCTCCACACTTATATTACTTTCCATTGGAAACAATTGTGGATAGTGTTGTCACATCTCTTCTTCTTTCTCCCACATGGCATCCTTTCCATAATGTTTTTTCCATTCCACTTTCATCATTGGAATGGATTTATTTCTCAATTGTTTTACTTATCGGTCAATAATCTGTTCTGGCTATTCTTTGTATTCCATATTTTCATTAAAGGCTATTCGGTGATAATCAATTACGTGGAACGGATCTCGCAAATAGCCCTTCAACATTGACACATGGCACACGTTGTGCATTTGTTCCATTCCAGCGGTGGAGCAACCCTATAAGCAACTGGACCAAGTCTTTCCAAAATTTGGAACAACCCAATGTAACGGAGTGATAATTTACCTTTTTTACCGAACCTTAATTGGCCTTTCATTGGATTTATACGGATGAACACATGATCACCAACCTCATATTCAAGAGGCCTTCTTCAAACATCCGCATAACTCTTTTGCCGACTCTGTGCTATCTTGAGCCTTTGTTGGATAATTTTAATCTTTTCAGTGGTAGTTTGCACAATTTCAGGCCCAAGCAAAACTCTATCCCCGACTTCTATCCAATAGACCGGTGACCTACATTTTTTGCCATATAAGGCTTCATATGGCACCATGTCGACGCTGGAGTGGAAGCTGTTATTATATGTAAACTTTGCCAATGGTAAGTAATCTTCCCAACTCCCCTGAAAGTCTAAGGCACACATCCGAAGCATATTTTCCCAAGTCTGTATAGTCTGTTCTAACTGTCCATAAGTTTGTGGATGAAATGCAGTACTAAATCTGAGTTTTGTTCCCATTACTGCTTGAAGGCTTTTTTAGAATCTGGATACAAATTTCAGATCTCTATTCAACACAATAGACACCGTCACTCCATGTAAACGAACAATTTCGTCAACATATATAGTGGCAAGTCTATAAGCATCATAAGTAGTTTTTACAAGAAGAAAATGTGTAGATTTAGTCAGTCTATCAACTATAACCTAGATAGAATTCATACCTCTCGAGGTTCGAGGTAGACCAATAATAAAATCTACGGCTATATGCTCCAATTTCTATTCCAGAATAGGGAGAGGTTGAAGTAGACTTACCGGTTTCTGATATTCGGCCTTAACTTGCTGACATTGAAGGCACTTGGACACATATTCTACAATTTCCCGCTTCATATTAGGCCACCAATAGCTCTATTTCAAATCCCGACACATCTTGTTGTTGCCCGGATGCATCACAAACATTGACTTGTGGGCTTTATCCAGAATTTTCTTCTTTAAATCGAAGATATACAGAACACACAATCTATTTTGGAATTTCAACACCTCATTCTCCGCACTAAAACCCAGTCTTGGATTTGATTCAAATTCATTGATTACTTTCTTCAGGAACTCATCCTTCCCTTGTTTCAGTTTGATGTCATCAATAATTGCTGGTTCAACTGAAATGGCGGCTATCATTCCACCCTATTCATGTAATACTACTTCGATCTCGGATTTCTCAAAGTCTTGTAAGATTTCCTTTTGTTCGGTGAGTAGACAAGCCAAGTTCCCCGTTGATTTTCTACTTAACACATCAGCAATTGTATTGGCTTTCCCTGGGTGATACTGAATCTAGAGATCATAATCTTTTATCAATTCGAGCCGTCTTCTCTGTCACAGACTTTTGTGATCCATATAAACCTTGCATTTTTCCTTGTCCAAGTAATGCCGCCAAATTTTTAAAGCAAACACAAATGCGGCCAATTCCAGGTCATGCGTCAGGTAGTTCTTTTCATGCGGTCTCAACTATCTAGAGGCATATGCAATTACTCTCTCATTCTACATTAGCACACAACCCAAACCCTTGTAAGAAGCATCACCAAATATCACAAAATCTTCCGTACCTGATGGCAATGTCAACACTGGTGCAGTAATCAATCTCATTTTTAGTTCTTGGAAGGCCAATTCCCTTTTATCATTACATTCAAACGATTATCCCTTGCGAGTGAGTCGTGTAAGTAGCACAACTATTTTCGAAAAGTCCTTCACAAACCGTTTATAGTACCTTGTTAAGCTCATGAAACTATGAACTTCTGTTACATTCGTTGGCGTAGGTTAGTTCATAATTGCATCTATCTTCTGTGGGTCTACAAAAATCCCATCTCTGTTGATGACATGCCCTAAAAAAATAACCTCATTCAACCAAAATTCACATTTCTTTAGTTTGGCATATAATTTCTTTTCTCTAAGTGTTTGCAAAACAGTCCTCATATGTTGTTCATGATCAACACTACTTTTTGAATAAATCAGAATATCATCAACGAAAACCACAACAAATTCATCAAGGTATGTTTTGAAAATCCGGTTCATAAGGTCTATAAATGTTGCGGTGCGTTAGTCACTCCAAATGGCATGACCATAAATTTGTAGTGACCACACCTTGTTCTGAATGTGGTTTTCTCGACATCTTCTGCTTTCACCTTCAACTGGTGGTATCCGGATCTCAAATCGATTTTTTGAAAACACTTGTGAACCTTGTAGCTGATCAAATAAATCATCAACTCGGGGCAATGGATATTTTTTTTTGATCATTACCTTGTTCAACTCCCAGTAGTCAATGCACAAACATAGAGACCCATCTTTCTTCTTTACAAATAACACCGGTGTGCCCGATGTCGAAGTACTCGGTCGGATAAACCCTTTGTCAAGTAAGTCTTGCAACTGTTCTTTCAATTCTTTCATTTTAGCAGTAGACATTCTGTAGGGAGTTTTTGAAATAGGTTGGGTACTTGGTACAACATCAATAGTAAATTCTATTTCTCTATCAATCAATTCCCCTGGCAGTTCATTTGGAAATACATTCGGAAATTCTCTAACAACAGGAATACTGTCTATTTCAACATTTATAGATTGATCAATCAAGATACTACACAAGTAACCCTGACACCCCTTCTTAAGCGGTTTACATACTTTCATTGCTGAAATTAGATAAGGTGGAGGCACTACACCATTACCAACAAACACAAACTCATCATGTCCTAGCGGTCTAAACAAAACCTATTTTGTTACACAATCAATAGTAGCATAGTACTTAGACAGCCAGTCCATTCCCATAATTACATCAAAATTTCTAATGTCTAGGGGTAACAGATCTACATATAAAATAGCATTGTCAATACGCATATCACAAATATGATACACAGATGTACATAACACAGATTTCCCAAATGGAGCAGACACTTACAGATATGACAATGATTCTAGAGGTCTATTCAATCTAGATGCAAATGTAGTAGACATAAAGGAATGTGTTGATCTGGAATCAATTAATACAAAAGTATCTTGCTTACATATAGAGATAGTACCTGACAATAGCTTCAGTATTCTGTGTGTCACCTGGGACAAGGGCAAAGACTTTCCCTTGTCTCATTGCGTCTTTGGTAGTAGTAGGCCTTGTGGTATTCCCCAGTTTGGGATTGACCCGATCAAACTAGCAACCAGTTTCCCACTTCTCCGTTGCTCTGTTTGGGTGCAATCCCTTGCCATATGTCCCATTTCACCACATTTAAAGCTAGCCTCGAAAATACGGTAACAATCCCCACATTGTTTCTTACTACACTAATTACATGTTGGTGCCATATCTCTAATGGAGTCGAAGTGCTTAAGGATCCCGTATTCCAGCTTTTCAATGACCTCTTCTTTGAAAAGAAGCCATGTCTCTTACTTTTCCAGTAAGTTGGTGGTTTACTCTGATTGGTTATGTTAGTTTCTGACATCAGAGTTTGATCCAATACATCAACGTAAGTAGGCAATGTCAAGACATTGACTCTTTCCTAGATTTCATTACGGAGACTGCCCTCAAATTTTCTTGCCTTTTTTATAGTCGATGTCGACCATATGGGGTGCGAACTGGGCCAATTCTATAAACTTTGGTTCGTATTCTGCCATAATCAAATTGCCTTGTCTAAGACCCTCAAATTCAGCTACTTTTCTATCACGGGCACATTGCCGAAAGTATTTATTGTAGAAGATCTCCAGAAATTGTGCCCAATCAATACCTTTGTTATTTTCATGGATTAACATCCACCACCTCCTTCCTTTGTCTGCAAGTGTAAAGGTGGCCAACTATGCTTTTTGTGTTTCAAAGGCATGGAAACACTTCAAATAGCTTTCCTATACTGAGGGCCAAAGCCTCTGCCTTCAAGGGATCCACTCCCCTATGGAATGTTGGCAGTTTCATCTTGTTAAACTCTTTGGTAAATTGTTTGGTCATCATTTTGCAAGTCTTGTACAGGTTGTACCCAAGGTGGCGGTGGCAGTTGTTGCCACTGTTGTTTCCATTGCTATTGTTGCCTCAATGTCTTTACCATGTCTTGGATCGACCTTTTCATTCTGTCCAGTCTGGCAGTGAAAGATTCCTCTATCTCCTTGGCTCTTGTTCTCACCATTATCTAATGAGACTTGCATTATATTGCATACAAACATCATATACAAAATGTCCATATACATAAAGAGCATGCATATACAGATAGGCAACAGTTAATATATAACGTAGTCACATATTTCAAAACACCTTAGTATATTCTTAATGCATTCAAGCATATATTTGTCACATGAATGCAACTTAAGTCTTTTCTAGACACTCTATTGCTCACTTGGACAAGTGTATAAGTTATTACTCGTACTCTGATACCACTCTGTTATGACCTGAACCCGTCCCTATGGGTTAGGATCATAACTGGCTAGTAATCGTGAGATTACCTATGGCCTCAGACCGAAATCAAATTATATTTAATAATAGGGGGAGCAGAAACAGAAGCAGAATAATTAATTTTTGTCCAATGAGCTGTGCATACGTGGTAAAACAAAATCTTTTCTTATGTAGATAATAACTCATACATTATATACATAAGCAAGTTATACATGTCCAGGATTATTCAAAAGTAGTCTTAACGAAAACCAAGGTTATCTACAAACTTGGTCAAACATGACCAAATAAGAAACAAAAGAAAAACAAATCAAAAGTAAGGTCTCTTGCGTGAGGCGACATTGGTTGACTTCTCAAAACTCAGTTTTCTTATGTATTACTGGGGCTGGGGCTGGACATCCTGCTGCTCACCCACATACATATAAATAAAGAGTGAGCTAACGCCCAGTGAATAATAACAGAGTAAAGAGGTAAATGAATAAGATTCATATATAAGTAGTCCAAACTCATAAGTAATGCATATAAATCACCTCAGGTCTAATGAATCCATACACGAATGACCACCGGTCCTTTATATCATAATACCAAACAACCTCGGGTCCAACATTCTTATATTCATATGTATGCGCATATTCATATTCATGAACATGATCACATCCGTATTCATGTTCAAAACTACCATTGGTCCAATCAATTCCTTAATCAAAATGACCTTTGGTCCATTTAATAATCATACAAAACGACCTTCGGTCCAATTCATATATAAGATGACCTTTAGTCTATCTTGTTAAACATTTCAAACGGCCTTAGGCCCAATCCATTTCTTTGTCAAATATACCAAACGGACTTAGGCCCAACCCATATCCTTGTCAAATATACTAAACGACCTTGGGCCCATTTCATATTTGTTTATCAAACATACCAAATGGCCTTGGGTCCATTTTATATTCATACATCAATCACTTTACAGATTCTATTACGAATCAAACAGATAGAATACTCATTCATAGTACAACTTCACAAGTTCATAAACTTACCACATAGGTAACATTTAGAAAATAATACATACACAAAAATATCTTTACTAAGATATTACTCACAGTGTTCAAATGCTTGATTCATCCTTATAATTGACCCTACATAATTCATAACACATTGGGTCATAATACAGTTCAATCCATTCTTTAGTTTGCGTAATTTTCTTAGGCTTCTTTCATGTTCTTTAATTCATTTAGGATGCCCAATGTGTGCCTAAGAATGCTCAGAAATGAAAGAGAATAAAAATTGAAGCATAAAACAACTTTTCAAAAGTTCCTGAAATGGGGCCCTTCGCTTGAGCGCAACTTTGGTTGCTCGAGCAGTCTGCAAAGCTCTATAAAAGTACTGGTTGCTTGAATTTTAGGATCAAGCGCAAGTTTTGGTCGCTCGAGTCATGAGAAGTTCAAAACAAGGTTCTCTCGAGCACAAGTTTTGCCACTCGAGCCACTGTGCAATTGTCTGCAAAAATACTTGATGCCTTCAATTTACGCTCAAGCGGTAACTTCATCGCTTGAGCGACGCGATCGATTTTTGGGTTTTCCAGAATGCTATTTGGGTTTCAAAACATGGTTTTCAATGGTACAACTTGCATATTATGTCCTATATTTGAGCCATACAACTACTAACATGATTATATGAGTCAATTCTACAAGACTGAAGTTCAAATCATCATGAATTCAACATGCAAGTCTCAAATCATTTCAAATTCTTCTTGATAACTTCAAAACTCATGCAATCAAGTTCCATAACTTCATGGATTATGTATGCATGTAAGATATAGCCTCTAATTCCATCTCAAATGGTATAAATGATGCTTATATTTATGAAACTCAACTCAATTATGCATGCATGTGTGATTTGATACCAAATTCTTCATATTAAGTTTATATCTTACATTAATTCACCAATTCTTCTTAAATTCACATACTTATGGACTTTAGCTCATGAATTAGAGTTCAAATACTCACTTGGAGCCTTCAATCTTTCCAACTCTAGAAAATTCTTAAGCCTAGCCTCCCAAATCTTCAATGTCTAAGTCAATTCCTTTAAGTACTTGCCTTTCTCTCTCTAAAATGGCTCTTTCTCTCTCTCTCTAGACTTCTCTTGGCTAAATTTTGAGCTAAAAAATGAGCTTCAGCACCTTAATTAGCATATATATAGGCTTTATTAATTAATTCACTAATCCAAACCTAAGCTAATTAATCAAGGCTTAGTTTAATTAATCTAAGGCTTATTTTAATTGAATTAATCTAATTAATTTGATCTGAATCAAATTTTAATCAAATTTCACCAAAGGCTCTAAAGTTATGCTAATCACAATGGTATAGTCAATTCCGATTTTTATCGTCTCTACGGGGCCTCAATTTCAGTTTATAATAGAATACTGAACAGATTTCTCTACAATAGACAGATATGAATTAAAAAATACACATAATCACGTGATTAGCATCCAAATTCACATTAAGTACATAATGAAAAGTATAATTAAGGATTAACAGTATAACACAGAACGAGGTTATCACAACTTTGTACTTCTTGATATAATGGATTTTTTTTTTTTAGATGAATATTGATATAATAGAATTATATTTGACTCTTTGATTATCATAATTGAGAACCTTCTTAGTCGATATTTGAGCCTTAGTTGAGGCATTACTATAGTGGTTGGGCAAGATTGGATCAAAAACTCCAAATTCAAATAGTTGTTCTTGAGTAGTCTTCCCTCCTTTTTTCGGGCTTTAAATCTTGATGTTAGGTTAGAACCATTGGAAATCTTATTTTTCGGGCTTCAATTTGGACACAAGAACGACTCTAAACAGAGTCTAAACGAGAGAGTTATTCTTGTTTAAAGTTTGTGAACATGTTTTGTGTGCATAGTTCGCTCGAGCACAAGTTTCACTGCTCAAGTGGTCAATAGACCCTTCCATCTTTGTTTTTCAAAATTATAAGAGATACGACAAGCCTTGATTCACAGCTCGAGTGCACTTTTGACCGCTCGAGCGGTTTGTTCAAGAAAGTATAGATACTGAGAGATTTCATTCACCACTTGAGCGCATATTTGACCGCTCTAGCAGTTGGTTTGAGATTTGATCTTTAAAAAGTCACTTTCGGGTTAAATCTATCTCATTTTTCACTCTTTCTTCTCTCTCTTTCCTCCATTTCCAAAAACCCTAAGCTTTTAAGCTTGGGTTTCATCTTTTTCCACTTAAAATCTCACTCTAGTTTCGTATACCAAAACGTAGAGCATGACAAGAGCTTTCTTTTAACCTGAGCGAATCATGTTTTTGTCAAACTTAGATTTCTGGGCTTTCTTCTCTTCTTGCTTGAGATAGGATTTCTTTGCTTCTTTTCAATATCTCTCTATAGGTAGATGTGTGGTAATTTCTATTGTATGAAACATGGGTTTGAAATGAAATTTTTGAAAAATATATAGACGAGGTTAGGGTTTTAGGTTAAAGGGGCTCAAGTTAGGATATGTGGTTAATAATGGAGGTTTTGGATGGATGAATCACATTAATGAAGTTAAATATAAAAAGCCCTAATTTTGTTGTCAAATAAGAAAGAGATAAATTGTTATTTTAAATATTTGTTGGGTTATGTTGATTAAGTAAAAAAAAAGGTAAAAATGGGTGGAGAATGAAATCAAATGATTATTACAAATTGATTTATATTGTGATACAGAAAAAGGAAGAGTAAACCAATTCATCACTAATTTTTGGTTGTCCGAGCACGAAATAATCATCACTTGTATAATCCTGTTGATCAAGCTTGTGCCCCTCCAAACATCATCGTAACACTTGAAATCACAAATGTGAGCGAGCCGGCTGGTGTGTGCCAGAAACCCTTCAATGCATAAGTTAGCAAATAAACTAAAAAAGTAAAAGCTCTATGAATTCAGGAATAATGATTGCAATACTTGAAATTGGTTTGAGTTTTTGTAAGTTCCACATGGCACAATCCTAGAAGGACTCTAACTCTCCTTTGTAGAGTCCTCTTAGGAATCACATTCATAAAGGATAATGCTTATCCTTTAACACCCTCCTCACTGCAAGCCAAGTGAAATGGCATAACTCTCTGTATGGCTTCTAGCCGAGCAGCCGATCTAACTCTGCTTTGCCTGCCACTAGCCTAGCCGCACAACACGTAGCGCCGTGCAAGCCTAACATGGTGCGCTACCATGCTAATGTTGCGCAGCTCCTCTCTTAGCTCAGTCAAAGCTTTGCTTCCAGTTGCCTTTGACCTTCTTCCCATATAGTTCACTCAAACCTTTGATGGCCACTAGGAAGTAGCTTGGTCCAAGAATGTGGGCATTTGCCAATTCGGTCAAACTTCTTTGACCAATTTGACCGCTGTTCGGCCCAAACTTAGCTATCTCTAGAATACAGCTCAGTCTGCCACTACGGCTCAAATCTTAAGTCCACTTCCACCTAGCTCGGCCCAATTTGGCTACACAAATTACCCTCTCATTGGTTATGTCACAATTATTAATGAAGTAGATTTGTGAAATTATCTTGATAGCCGCATTATGTCGTTATGAGAAATAGTATATCTTTTATCTTGTAGAGGTTTTGTCCTTGGCCATCGGTGGAGGATGGTATTGATTGTTGTAGAATAGGTTATATGCTTAATGTTGTTGATTAAATTTTATAAATTGGAATGATGCAGTGTGTGATGAGTTGATGGATAAAAGTTCTAAAGGAGGGTCCATTTCCTTCTAGCTTTTGACCAGTAAAGCGTGGCACATTGATAAAGATTCCGCATTCTTTCCAGAGTAGTGCTCGGTAAAGCGTGTGGACTGTTGGGATATGTGGAGGTTCCTCATTCCTTTTGATTAGCCACCAGTAAAACGTGGCGCTTTAAAATGGGTTCCAGATTTCTTTCCAGAGTAGCGCCTAATAAACTGTAATGGAATGACTTAATGAGATTTGTTGTTGGTATGTTGGTGTTCGTTGTTAGTCATGTGATTGTATTAATATATGTGAACACGTATATAATGAATTAAATTTTATTGCTTAATTATATGAAACATGCTAGTATGTGTGTGATTGGTGTTATATGGATTTTGGCAAGTTGACGGGTGATAGTGTAAATAATGTTCTTTATAAATGGTTAGAAGGAGTACATGATTAGTCGGCTTAAAATCTTTTTCTAAAGGTAAAAGTGATTTAAGAAATTCATTTGAATTATTACTGATTAAATAAGAATAAAACAAAAGAGTTTTCTTTGAAATGTCAAATGGGATTTGGAGAAGAAAGTATCTATTTACGTATATTTTTATTTTGAATATAAAAGAATACATTATTTATCTACATATCACTTGATTTCATTCACGATGACAGATATCTATTGGCCTTATTGATTGAGAATCATTGTAGATCCCTACTAGACTTTCGTGTTCATCCCATGTTGTTTAACCATTTTTCAGGTACGGATTGGGTTGCGCCTTCCGTGGTTCTAGAAGTTATATTAATGATGGACTATTGCTTTGGATTGAGGATGAAAGATTAAATTGCTGTAGAAATGATATAATTCTTGTAGCATAATTGTTTATCTTCGAAAGATTTGATGCAAGCCTAAGGGCATTGATTGTAATTCATTGTACTGTAAACTTTATCCTTTGTATTATATGAGAGAGAGAACATTTTGTATTTTTGCTTCTGCACTCATGTTATTTAATTGGACTTAAGAAGGAAATTTGGTAATAAATTTGAAATAAAATTGGGGCATTAAATGAAGAATGCAAATGTTGGCTTTGTGGAGAAAAAGAACATTTTGCAAACAAATGTCCTAACAAATAAAGAAAACAACATGTTTGTAGCTTGGTTTTCGTGTTCCTTTCGGATACGATTAGCCCTACAGTTCGGACTCCCGTGGTTCTGAATATGATTTCACAAGTGCAATGTGAAATAGATAAACACAAATGAGTCCAAATCTGGCAAATTTTTTGAAAAATCAATGTTTGAATCAAATGCCAAACGGATTGCTTTGCCAGATTACAGAGTCGCCGCCTAAATATTTTTGAAAAATTTAGGAAACCCGTGACTTGTGCCAAAGGCCACTTATCCGTCATCACCAAAATGTCTCGGCTCGGAAACTTAGGTATGAGAGGGGATGGTCATGAATTGAGCACCCCACTCACCCGATCAAAGATTGGCCTCTACTAATTATGATATGATTCTTATTTACATTATATACTCTTGTTCTGATTATTAGTCTAATTTACTATGTGACTCACACAAGTATAGACTAGTTTGCAAAATTTGGAATGCTTTGATTTTATGCTTGTTTTGAAAAGAGTTTTGGATACACGTCACTTAAAAAAGTGAATTTGTATATACATTGGTCAAAACATCGCAATTTAAGCAATTAGCATTCATCCACTGGCATTTAAACAAGTATATCACTTAAGTACTTAGCCTCATAGAAAGCATGCTTGATATGACAATAATCACACACATGCAATATGCTAAAACAATAAGTGCTCACCTCGTACTCCAAAGCAAGCCAAAAAGACACAAAAGAGTTAGAAAAATGCATGTTCTAATATCCAAGTGACTAATGCAACACATACAAAAATGCAACTAATAGGTTTGGTTGTCTAATATGTCATGTGAATCACTTTGATAGCATACGGTGGCGCATATATTCACGGAAGTAATAAATGACAATGTCATTAGAATAATGAACCGAACCTTATGCATACGAGACAAATGGATGCAAATCATGGAAAATGCTAAGCAAAACATGATGCTCTGTACTGCTTTATATTATCCATCATAAGCAGGCAAATAAAAGGGAGAAAGAAATGGGGGTTGGAAGACATACACATTATTACATATTTTCCCTCGCACAAGAGGGTCCGAATAAATTTCCTAATACTAATTATTACAACATCAAATGGATTAATTAACTAATACTACCTAACTAATTATTACAAATCCAACGAATGAGCTAAATAAACTAAGTGTAACAAGTTTGAAGGAATCTAATGAATTAAATTACAGTATATTACTACTAAAGCATTACACCAAAGGAATGAAAAAAAAAAAAAAAAAGAAGCAATGGAATGCATATGCATGAATTCGATTGTCGCCCGAAAATCTCTCTGTTTTACTGCTGGAACCATTCTATTTTGCAGTCAGAAAAAAAGGATATGTTTTAAGGGGAATTGGTGATAGACCCCTTATTGTCAAATTTGTCTTTTAAAAGGACAATAATTATATAGGTACTTTCAAAACCCCATAATATTTTAAAACTTGTTTCCTTTACTATACTACCCCCATATCCATCAGCTCTCCTATTAAGCCATCCTCACAGTGTATTTCAAAGTAAACTTTACTATGATTCAAAGTAAAATTTTATATCGTTAAGCAAATCAACATGTTTTTAACCAGAGTAAAATTTTATTTTGAATCATAGTAAACTTTACTCTAAATCAGAGTAAAGTTTACTATGATTCAAAGTAAAATTTTATATCGGTAAGCAAATCAACATGTTTTAAACCAGAGTAAAATTTTAGAGTACAATTTTACTTTGATTCATAGTAAACTTTACTCTGATTCAGAGTAAAATTTTACTATGATCTAAGGAGAGTATCCACTTTGAATCACACTAAGTGTCATGTATTAATAACATTGCGTGTTTGGTTGTAGAGAAAAACACAAAAACATAACAAGAAAACCAAATATAGTCTTATCCTCACTGTTGCTTTGATGTTTAAATGATCAATTTCTCAACTTTTCCCTCATTCTCTTGGGAACCAAACAAAAAATGACATCAAAATCAATAATCAACAAACACAGACAACACTTTGAAACATGTATATATATATTCACATGCAACCGATACACATGTAGATAGAGGAATATATATACACACACACACACATATATATATGTAGTATAGAATCAGATCTCAAAATTTTCAAAACCTTATAAACATCAATGAAATAAGATTTAAGATTGGAATTTCAACAATCAGACAAATATAAGACCTTGATAAAATACGCCTTCCGAATTTCCTCATCCGAAGAGAGAGATCGACAATGGCAAGATCTGCGAACTGAGATCGCTAACACGAATACATACACACATATGTATCTATAGATCCAAATTTCTGTTGTGCGCTTCGCGATCCAATCGAAAATATCTGATTAGTCGTCAGAAATGGAAGAGGAGGAGGTGCGACGGCGAATTTGGCTTCGGCGGTAGCGAAGGAGAAGATCACAGATCACAGATCTCAGCGATGACAGAGAAGAGAATTTTGGCGAAGATGGTGAGGGAGATGAGGGATATGGAGAGGCTGTGGAGGGCCGAAGGGGAAGGGGCAGTGGCTGTGGCGGATGAGAAGAGAGAGGTGGAGGTGAAGGAAGAGAGAGAAAGTGATGTAGAAGGAGATGGTGGAAAGATTTAGTTGAGGGTATAATAGTCTAATAAAATATTTAAATAATAAATTTTATTCTTTATACAAGACTTTATAATTATGCGGGGGGTTTTGAAAGTACAATTTTTTTTTCTTTGTCCTTTTAATAATAAAAGGAAGGTAAGAGAGTTTAAAGCCAAATTTCCCTATGTTTTTTGCCCCAGCCTCTGCTTTGTTCTGCCAAAAGAGGACACTGCTGGTCTAAAAGAAGTGGTCGGCCGGTCAGGAGAAGGTGGTCGGCTAGTTGATTGATGGCCGGCCGGCCACTGTTATGAAGGTCTGCCCTGCTGCAACAGAAAAGAGACAGAGTACAAATAGAGTATTTTCAGAGGATGTTTGTCCACCTTGCCTCTCCTTATCATCAACAGATCAAAGAAGGGTTAGGATCGATTCGCAAACCATCAATACGCAAGGTTATCACATGATGATCAATGAGTCGATGTGACAAAGTTTAATAAATGAAAATGAAAGACCAACAAAACCTCCTCCCTATCATTGAATTGATCAAGTGAAGTGGTTGACCTTGAATCTTGAGCCATTATCATCACTAATGAGTATGAAATACTTCAAGACTCAATGAGTTCAATTAACGTCCGATTGAACCCCAAACTTGATTTTATTATCTTGTTCCACTTTAGTCCCATTTTATTACCTTTCCATTCCTTAGTCATTTTAGTCCAAAAATGAAAGTTAAGTCCACTAAATGGAGAAGAGTGTCAAACAAGAAGTTGTTTTGGGCATGAGAAAGAGGTAATGCCCTGGTAATGAACCTCTGAAGAGATTAAACTATTTAGCATTGAATGATCCCTTTCTCAAGCTTAAACAACACTCGGTTGAAACAATTCTCAAAGAAATAAAAGCCAAGAAAAGAGGGAGGTTGCAGAGATGAATATATGTGAACACAAGTAGGAAAAGCATGAAATAAATGCTATCAACTCAAATAGGTTGGTGGTTAAGGCCTAAACCCCTAAACCTATAAGAACCATTACACTACAAGCCTACTATACAAAGCATGAATGAAATAAACACATAAAAACAGTCCTAAGATAAGCTAAAACAGTGCTGGAATTGAGTTGAAAAAGCTAAAAAAAGTAAGTTAAAATAGGAGAGAAATAAAGCTAGGAAGCAAGCCAAAGGAGGGGTGGCTAACCCCTCCACTTTTGGGACTTCAAAACCACATTTTAGCTTTGAAAGACTCTAAAAAATAGTGGTAAAAAGTTAAAAACAAGTTGAGAAAGAAATGGGAAACATAAGGGCAAAAGCTTAGAGAACAAGGTTTAAAGAAGGGTGGTTAACCCCTCTACCTTTGATAGCTTCAAACCACAAGTTTCAGCCCATAAAAATAGTTGAAAAACATTCCAAAAACAACAAGAAAAGAGAAGGAAGAAATAGTGTAGAGATGCTCAAAATTATACCTCTTGAAGCAAGGTAACTTTTTTGTCAACAAACCCACAAGTTCTTACTCTCAAGGGCTGAGATTTGAGCTCAACAACCTCAGCAAGAAGAGCTAAATTTTTGATTTAGGAAGTGTAGAGAGAGAGTGTGTAGGTTGCAAGATACATATATATATAGAGAGAGAGAGAGAGTGTGTGTGTGTTCTACAAGTTTTTGGCCTTTGATAATTTTTCTAACCTTAATTTCAAGACAGGTGGTCATGTATATATAGAAAAACATGAGCCTTTGTCGAACACAGCTGTATAGAGACAGTTGGTGCAGTGCATGCACCTAGGGGGACATCTGGCAGCAAAATATCTGTCAGTTGGAAAACATGGCCGGCCGGCCATAAAGTGGACGGCCGACCACTAAATTCTATCCTGCCGGCCACCTGTTGGCCTGTAGGCCTCTGGGTGGTCAAGTATGAAACAAACTAGTTTTTGGAAACCAAGATAGGTTTGGTGTAAAGATAATGCACAATTCTAGGCTCTGGAGTTGGAAAACTGAAGCTCTTGCTGAGAAACTTCAACGCACACACAGCGTAACATTTCATCATCGAGTGATCAACCTGAGGCTCCCAAGTCTTAAGAGTGGTCAAAAATGGGGTGTCTACAATGTTAAACAAATGTTATTTTCTGAAGAAAAATATGAACCAATATGGAGATATGAAATAAAATCTGATGATGAAGTAGAAGAACTCATGTCAGAATATGAATCAGAATGTGAATATAGTTGTGACACTCCAAAAATCAAGAACATCAGGGAATATATTAACAAATAAATACATGGTTCTTCTAAGGTTACAAGTTTAGGAAACATCACTAATGAGTCCTTTGATCAATAACCAAGTAAGATCACATGAAAGATCGAATGAGTCAATATAGCCTCCCTTCAAAGTCCATTCTTCTTAGATAGCAAAGTTACCTTTTTGTCAAATCTTAACAAGATATTCACGCAAGGTCTACATAAGTTGATGGAAGGATAAGAATAAGTTCACAAAAGATATATCTTAATTACAACAAGAGTTTTAATTACGACAAGAGTTTTAACACTTACAATCTCAAAACATGATTACTAATTCATAATTCTTCTAGGATAGTGTAGGCACCCCATTTTTTACTAGCCTTAAGACTTGGGTGCTCCGTTTTGAGTTCTCAATGATGAAGATGAGATGTGTTCATCTTAACAAGTTCTGCGACAAGAAGCCTAAGGATTAAGCTTTTAACCATCCAATGCCTATTTTAGACCAAATGTTTTTCGACCAAAATGGAAACTTCTTTCAAAATAAGTTTTAGTGGAGCACCTCAAGACATTATTGCAATATTCTGAGGCTCATATTTTAAAAAAAAAAAAAAAATTGCATTCTTTTAAACAAACTGAGCAAAGAATATAGTAAAAGTGAATGGAAGGGATGAAATCCTCTGAAATACTTGTTTCTCCTTTCAATTCAAGTTAACCTGCTCTTATTGATTTGATGTATGCCAACTAGCTGGTCGGACACCATATGATGGTCGGCTACAAAAGCACTCGGCCGATCAGCAAGAAGCACGATCGACTAATGTTCTGGGTATAGAGCATTTTTAGGAATTTCAGCTTGTTTTGCTTACCTACCACAAATATCTCAGATATTATATAGAGCTTAGCAACTCATTTCAAAGGGTTGAAAACTTACCCAAGGCATATACAAGCTTGGAAGTCCCTTTTTCTTCTCCACTTGCTTCCTACCTACCACCTTCACCTTTTAACATTAAACATTCCATTAAAGCTTGATCATAAGCTTTGGACCTAGGACTTTGGACATTAAATAAAACATCTAAAGACTCTTGAGGGAACCTAAAGGGAGTTTGCGGACAAAATAACTTATCCTCTTTAAGAGGTGAATCATTGGCATCCTTGACCTTATTCTCTTACTTTTTCTTCAATTCTAGCTTCATTTCAACTATGTAATTGTTGTGAGTCCACATGGATGTGGAGGGAGTAGCCTTAGCCACCCATCCATTGAGTTGATAGCTTTGTTTTCCTCATTTTCTTGCTTTCCTTAGCTCTACCTTCATAGTTGTTATGTATTTTCGACCATTGTGGATGTGATTGGGAGTAGCTTTAGCCATCCATTCACAATTTCAATAAGTAAAGTTTATTTTCCTTGTTATTGCACTCTTCCTCTTCACCTATCTTATCTCTCCAAGTGTGTTAATTTATATGTTTCAACTCCTTACTCAATAACAATGAGTGTTAGGGGTTGTTCCATGGGATTTGATGTTGTGAAGTGGTGTCCTCTCATTTTCATTGAGTATTTTGGAAGTAAAACAAGAGATTTTGGGTCTAAGGAAGTTGAAACCTCCCCTTTCAATCATTTGTGAACATAGAAAGGGGTGTAACTATCCTTGTTCTATGACTAGATGAGTAGTTTTCACTAAATTTGATGAATCTCTTGTTTTAATAAGCAAAGCTTCCGCCAAGAAATGATTTGCATTAATTTAAGCTCTCTACTTAATATCATGGATTTGGGTATTGAGTTGTCATTATTCATAAAAAGAAGATGTAGGTTCCTATCTATTTCTTGGGCTTGAGTTTGTTCTTGATTTTGATCAATTTAATTTGTTTCTTTAGCAAAATATCTATTGTATATATCTATTTATATCATTGTTGAGGGCTATGGTCCATCCACCTCCTCATCAAGTGATCCTTGTCAACAAAGGAGGTGAAATGTGTGAGCACCCCCCAGAAAGTCTCCTTTTGGCCTCTGTCCTGGAACTCTGCATTGACCTAATCCCCAGCCGAAAGAGGAATTCGGTTGGTCACTTCCTAATTCAGCCTGTTCATCTGATGTTTGGCCGGCCACTTCCTCCCAAGAACAGCGCAAGCAATTTCCAGGGAATGCTCTCTTGAATGGTTTTGGAAATCCTGATTCTTTTATTTTTTATGACTTGTTAGGTTCAGCAGTAGTTTGGCTTAATCAATTCATTATTGTAATAATCTCTCTCTCCTCCAGTCTTATTACAATAATGAATCGATTTAGCCAAACTATAGGATCATGTCGTGAGATGATATGCCTGTCACGTCTTAGTATCCAGACTTCTAGATGCGTGTTATGTATGTACTGCATTAGTAGATTGTATATAGGATCATGCATATTTGTATATATCTGTATGTGTCTTGGTACTCGCCTTAGAGTGTTAGCTGAGATTTTTTGAGCTTTAGCATATTCATGTGCATGTTTCCTATCATATATGTTGCTACATCATGAGGTTAAGTGCTTAAGTGAGATATTTGTTTGAATCTTGGTGGATGGAGGTTGTGTTGTTCGTTTTGAAATGTAGAGAATTCTTATGCTATGTATTTTGTTTAAGAAAACCTTTTTCAAAACACATGAAATCAAAGCATAACCAAAATTAATGGCGCAATCTATATTTGCATGCCTCAGATAGTAATGGTAGCGTTATTAATAATAAGAATATGGATATAGATTAATGATAAAAACCACATTATGACTTAGTAGAGGCTGATCTTTTGATCAGGTGAGTGGGGTGTTCAATTAATGACCTTCCTGTCTCATACTTAAGTTCCCAAGTCGAGACACTTTAGTTATAACGAACGGTGGCCTTGGCACGAGTCATGGGTTTCCTAATTTCCCTAAAAGATTAGGCGACGACTCTGAAATATGGTGAAGTAGTCCATTTCTAGCAATGTTTTGCAATAAAAATGGATTTCCTAAAAAAGTTACTGGATTTGGACTCTCATTTTCTGTTTCACATTGCACTGGTGATATCAAATTAGAAATCAAGACTCTGAATTGTTGGGTGCGCTTGGTAACCCCGAAGGCATCCCACAGTTTCTGGAAACTCTGTTGGGGAGATTAAGAGAACTTGACTCAAACTTCATAATGTGGACTTTGTTTTCATATGTATATTTATTGCATTTCATGCATGGTGAGCTTAAGTCATTGTATTTGCTATCTAACATCCCAGACGGCTTGATGAACATGGGCTTTGTTGTGGTGGAAATACAAGCCTTAGATCTGGGTCACCAAAAGTACATTTGATTCTCCCTTCATTTATAGGTGTTGGGTAAGGTAAGTATATCAGGTGTCTTACTAAGGCACCCTTTTGACTAGACTGACCTAGTCCATATATTCAGCTCTAGCAACTTCCACAAATAAGACATGATGCTCTCCCATGTCTAAGACGCAGTGATACCACTTGTTTGAATACTGAATCCCTAGTTCGTCTCCCTAGCCCCCATAAGGGGTGTTTTTGTTCACCTTATTTGCTATATGCTATGTGTGGAATTCGATACAGGGGGTCGTTATTCATATCAACGGTTCAAGTACATCAGTGGTTCAGTGGTTAGGATTGAGAATAGTTTGGTGGTGTCTACAGTGGTCAGTGGTACAGATTGAGCCGAATTGTTGCCGGATTCATGTTTGATGTTTGTTTCTCTTTGCTAGGTAGTTGGTTCATCATTGCTTCGGAAAGTTCTAACACCCCTAAAACCCTGTGGACTCGTGCTAGCAGACTCTATAAAACTATAGATCTTATTCAAGGTCAGCCAATGTTAGTGTCACTTTCATCATGTAGACACCCCATTTTTGACCGACCTTAAGACTCAGACGTCACCAACTGAGCATTCGGTGATGTTGCATATTGTGCTCGTTCTGAGGTTGCAAAGTCTCGGCTGAGAGCCTTGCCTCCAGGCTTCGGAACCTTTTCGTGCCTTGCATTGGTTTGCGAACCAGGTCCTGTTTTCTCTGTTTTTTCTTCCTGAAGGGAGGGAGAGGTCTCGTAGACCATCTCTCAGTGGCCGTAGGCTACGTTTCGTGGTCGTAGGCCATTTTTCCCGTTTGAAGACCAGTTTCCGATTTTCGGAGCCGTCGATCGTGCGCCTCGGTTCGGGAGTGCTTAACTTTCTCCGTTTGCTCCGGTTTTTGGCACACACCTTGTTTCCTCTCTCTAGAGGGACACTGTGGCCCGGGAGACCACCTTCGTGGTCGCATGCCACTTCCGGTGCCTAATAGTCAGTCTTCAGGGCACCCAGCTGCGCGTTTTGGCCCCCGAACCCTCGTTTTGCATCGGTGTGCGTTCATTTTTGGCATGGACCCTATTTTTATTGTTAGGAAGGTGGTAGTATGGTGGGAGACCATGTTTTCTTCTTGGAGACCACCTTTCCCCGGTCGGTCGGTTTTTCTTGGCAGGTAAGTGGTCTCCCTCACTTTTGGGCCATAATTTCTAGTCTCCCATACCACCATTGTGTTGCATTCATCTGGGAGGCCACCAATCTGGTATGGCCGACCACCTTTTCTTCTTGAACCTTTTGACCCCTTGGTCTTCCTCACTTTTGGGCCATAATTTCTGGTCTCCCATACCACCATTGTGTTGCATTCATCTGGGAGGCCACCAATCTGGTATGGCTGACCACCTTTTCAACTTGACCCTTTTGACCCCTGGTCGGCCGACCAGGGCAAGTGGTCGGCCAACCACTTGAACTGGTCGGCTAGCCATCTCCTTTTTTGTCTCCCTGAGTGCAATACAGCTGTGCCAGTTGGGAGGCATTTGCCCCATCCTCTGAGATTTAACCCTTTTGTTTTGTCTTCTTAAGGAAGATTTGGTCCCTTTTGCTTAGCTTCTAAGAGAAGCTTGACCTTTTGTTAAGCTTCTTGAGGAAGCTTGACCCCTTTGGTCTAGCTTCCTCAAGAAGCTTGACCCTTTTGGTTTAGCTTCTTTTAGAAGCTTGGTCCCTTTGCTTGAGGCTTCTCCAAGAAGCCTTGGACCTCTTCTCCTATAAGAGAGGCCCTCCTCTTCATTTGCAAGGGTTGAACAATTTTGTTAAGGCATTTGCATACACCTCTCCATATCTCTCTACTTCAAGCTCAAATACTCCATTATTCTTGGCCATTTACACTACACCTCCAAGCACAACACCTCCACTACCATCCTAAGTACCTTGGAGCTGTTTTCCAGAGGTTGAGAGCTCACTTTCTTGGTCCAAAGCTTGCTGCATTGCTGTGCTACAAGGGTAAGTCACCATTTCCCTCTTTGTAGCTTTATTTTGCTTCATTCTTTAGCCTTATTTGAAAGCATTTTTGGACTTCGTCATAAACTAAAAAAAGTCTTATTTTGAGCTCCTCTTCAAGTTTGATTAAGGTCATTTTTCTGTTGGGGGTCATCTACCCCCTTGCATGCTTCATTTCCTCATGTTTTGAGCTATGCATTAGAGCATTCATGTTGGCCTTGGTTTGGCCTTTTAGCCACTGAAATCCAGTGGATTTTTAGTGGCTAACATATGTCTTTGAGCTTCAAAATTAGAGAGGGGTGACCCTCTCACCCCTTGTTCTCTTTACTAGCTTTGTTGGCCTTACAAATGAGCCCCTATTTGCATGTTTCAAAGCCATGCTCCAAGCCATTTTTGATGAGTTTTGTGACCTGCATGAACTTTTTCTGGAGCCCTTTTTGCCATATTAAGTGTCTATTATGCATGTGTAGAGTAATCTTCTTCAAGGCCTTTCAAAGGGGCTTTCACTTGCATGCTTCCTAGACTAATTTCATGACCTTTTTGGTGGGTTTTAGGACCCTCGTAACCTCTTTCTAGAGGTTGTTTTACCATTTTGTGTGTCTATCATATATGTGTAGAACAACCCCTTGCATGGCCCTCCAAAGGAGCCTATCATTCTTGCATGCATTGATTGAGTTTCAGTGGGTTTTGGGACATATTTTGGCATGGCATACTTCTGTTTTTGGTTGGTTTGGTGAGCTCTCATATGCTTCATATAGTTGTAGTACAACTCATGGTTCACTAGCTTTCTTTGCATGCTTTGTTAACCCTTGATTCTAGCACATTTTGACTATGTCTTAAACTGATTTTGTGCATATTTTGGATTGCCCTAGCTCTGTTTTTGGGTCTCATGGTCGAATGATGCTTCTTTTGCATTCTTGTAGTTCAATATCCATGCTTAGCCTTGAGTTTCGAGGTCCATTGCATGCATATACTGGGGTGTTTTCATGCTTTGGGGTCATTTTACATCATATTTTAGAGCTTATGTGAATGCCATATCCTCATGTTTTCTCCTCTTTAAGTGTGCTTGAGAGTTGTGCATGAATGCCTTGTTTTCGGACCACTAAATGAGCTCTATTTCTTTGCATTCTGAGCCATCATTTTAGGCCATTTCCCCACTGTTTCAGACCTGCCTAGGGTCTGTTTGGGGTTGGTTTTGCCATTCATGCATTGCTTTGTGTACCTCTAGTGTAACCCGCTTCACTAGTTTCAGTATTCGAGCCATCTTGCATGCATTGTGTGACATATTTGCATGATTCGGGACTATTGTACATCATGTTTCAGAGCTAGAAAATGTATGCTTGTATGCCATATTTCATCATTTGCCATGCTTAGTTAGAATTGCATGTTGTGCCTTAGGATCGGTCCATTGCATTCGTGCATGCTTGCATGTATTTCGGTTGTCTCATTTTCATCATATGGCCACTGATGTGAGTGTGGCTGAGGTCCACTCATATTGGTGTAAGTCCATCTTGCATTGTGTATGCCATTTTAGTCCATAGCATTGCATATGCTAGGTTGCATGTTAGTCACATTGTGTATGCCATCTCATTGCATTGTGTTTGGGATAGGAGTTAGCCCAAACACGGGAAACGAGGGACGTTTCGTACCCGAAGTGACGGAACGTGCCTCAATTCCCGGTCGCCGACACTCCGGATTACCCATGATGGAGTCTAGGCCTTGTTGTGTTGTCATGTACATTCATTTCACATCGAGTCGTGCAATTCGACTCCTCAGCCATCATGCATCGAGATGCGTGATTGGTGGCATGAGGATTGAGGTGTGCATACATATGTGAAAATACTTTGCCATGCCCCTTTCTTGCTCTCTGTTGTAGCAAACCAGAAATCAGCAGCCTTCTAGAGCTTTGCACAGCATTCCATTTTTGCATGTGTTGCATTAGGCATCTCAGCATAGTTAGGATCCATGCATGTTTTCTAATTAGCTTCCTTCTTTAGCTTGGAGTACTCGGTAAGTGGTTATGCTTTAGCATCTTTGCATGCGTGTGAGTGACTGCCATGATAGCATGCTTACCATGAGGTTATGTGCTTATGTGATATACCTGCCTGAATGCCTGTGGGTGAAGGTTGGATTATCTGAATTGGAATAATGCATTGACTGCAAGTTTTAAGCCCACTTGAGAGTGGCAAAATCATGTTTTTCTAAGCCCACCTGCGGGTGGTAAATCCACATTTTAGCCTACTTACGAGTAGCAAACCGCTTTCAAAAACAAACACGAGATGTTTTATTCCAATTCAGGCGATCCGGTCTATATTTGTATGCTGTGCGCATCACGTAGTAAATCTAGGCTAATAACCGGAATAAGAGCACATAATGTTTTCAAAACTCGATATCATGGTTAGTAGAGGCCGATCTTTGATCGGGCGAGCGGGGGTGCTCACGAAGTGACCTTCCCCAATCGTATCCAAGTTCCCGAGCCGAGGCAACTTTGGTGATGACGGACACGTGGCCTTAGGCAACGAGTCAGGGTTTCCTAAATTTTCCAAAATAAAATATTTAGGTGGCGACTCTGTATCTGGCAAAGCAGTCCATGTTTGGCACTTCTTTCAAAAAAATCTGTTTTCAAAAACGATTTGCCGGATTTGGACTCTTTGATGATTCATCGGTCTCGCATTGCACTCTGTGAGATTAGATACAGGACCGTGACTTTGAGTCCTGAACTGTAGTGAGCCCAAATGAACAAAACGGGATTCCCTCCCGGGACGTTTGGGGACGTCTACACATCAGTATCCAAAAGATGGGCAATTGATTCAGAGCCCATCATCTCTCAGATCTCCTTTGCAGATTTTACATCAGTCACCCCTCAGATCTCCTTTGTTTAGTACCCTAACAAACCATTCTTTGATCTCTGCAACAGCTTAGAATCTGCCAGATATCGTGAAAATGATTACTAACCTATAACGGTCCATAGATGCTATTAATCATACAGTAGCTACTCAGGATGATGCCATCGCTAGGATGCAACAAACAATTGGGGCAATCGTCGCTCATCCACTACCAGTTAATCATCTGGGTCCAAACCCGCCCTCATCAATTAAGAATTTCCCAGGTGTTGTCTAACCAGAAGAATTGGCCCAAGCTCCTACTGCTAGAGCCCCGGTAGATCCGGTTGAGGGACTCCTTTCCCTTGATATCACTGAATTTGATCCAGCCATGCTAAAGTTAGAGAAGTTATTCAAAAAATCCAGGGGATCAACTCCATTCATGATATAGAGGATGGGTACATAGAAGTAGCTGTCAAATTACCGAAAAGATTCAAAATGCCACATATTAGCCTGTTTGACAGATCACGGGACCCTATGGTACATATCTGCCTATTCTCAGATATTTTGAAACCCATGGGCCTGACCTATTCTCAGAAACTCTCTTTGTTTGAGAGAACTTTATAGGGAATTGTTGTTGCTTGGTATGCTAAGCTGGAGGACAAAGTAAAGCAAAATTGGGAGGAATTGGCTAAGACATTCATCACTTAGTATTCCTACAATACACAAATTGAGGTAACCACCCGAGATTTGGAAGCCACACGCCAAGGACCAAAGGAAAGCTTCATCGAATTCATAGCAAAATGAAGGGCTAAGGCGGCTATGATAACTAATGATCCCTTAGAAAAGGATCAGATCCAGATAGTAGTAAGGAATCTTCATGGCAAGATGTTACAAAAGATGATAGTTCTCCTCTTCTTTACCTTCAAAGACTTGCACGAGATAGGAGTTTATATTGAAGATGCTATGAAACAGAGGATTATTATAGATGAGAAGGAACCATAAGAAAGATTTTTGTTCACGATTCCAATGTTACTAGCAGTAGTAACACAGTCGCAAAGCCGTCAGAAGTTAGTACTGTCACCACATCAGCTAAAACAGTCAGCCCCTTTATTGATGCCACCTCGCAGCCCTACAATCAAACTGATTCCCGAATCATGATTTTCATCCACTCTATATGACTCCAACCCAAGCCCTAAAAACACTGGTGAAAAATGGTCATCTCAAACTTCCTGATCCTCGACCTCTTCTTGACCCACTTCCACCTAAGCATGATGCATCCAAATATTGTGCTTTCCACCAGCAACAAGGGCATGAAACCGACCGTTGCATTCCTCTTTGCCATGAGATCTAGGACCTTATAGACTGCAAAATCATAGCTCCACCACAAGCTCCACCACAAAGGCCAAATGTCACTACTAACCCGTTTCCTACCCGTGATTGAGTTCCGCCACCTCCCTGTCTTAACCTTATCCATACATTATCTCCCGCCTTTGACCTTAGTATATACATCACCCTTTCCTACCTACCCAAACCTTACGTCTACATTCTTAAGAGCACTAATCTGTGCATGATGGATGCACCTTAATCTCAGTCAAAACCCAAAACACTTATGGTAGCAACGGAGGTGCCAGTGATAGAAACTGAGGAGTTGTTAGGGTATGATCCTAGCAGATATATAATTTATCGGTCATCCAAAATTGAAGGTTGATTTGCTTGGTGCATTCTCCATTAATGTTGCCAGGAAGGATGTACTTAAGCAAAGGCTAGACAACTTGGCTAATTTAGAAGAGGACTTGGATAACCTCCATTTCTATGAAGAACAAAATCTAGAGGATACACAAATCAAATGGTAGAACCTGAATAATTTGCCAATGTCCATGGATGGACAAGTAGTGAGGAGGATTCAAAAACAGAGGGAAACGATGAAGAAGCAAAAAAGAGGGAACAAGCCAGTAAAAAAGCAAAGGGAAAGGAAAAGTTAGGCAAAAATAGTAAAATCGAAGAAAGCAATGAGCCAAAAGGATCTAAGGCAGAAGAAAGTGAGAAAGGACTAAAGGTCGAGAAAGAAAAAACTAGGGTGGAAACACTAGGGCTAGAAAGATCTGGACTAGTTGAGCCAATACAAAAGAAGATAAATTGAGGTCCAATCTGGCATAGGCACACTTGAGAAGAAGGGAGATCTTTTCAGGAATCCGGTCAACATTACCTTACTAGCCAAAAGGAAATGATTGAAATGTAGGAATGATACATGTTGAGCCGGATGATTGTTTATCTGTAAATGAAGGGAAATGGTGTGAAGACAATGATTTACACTTCACCCATACTGATGAAGGTTGGGGAAACAATGTGCCAAACGCCATTTGGTATTCCTAAGAAATTGATCATCTAACTAGGAGCAGGTGATCCTTCAATCCCTTACTCCTAGATCAAGGTGAACCATCAAGAAAAGATGTGGAAAAAGGGAAAGAGAAGAAGAAGAAGATCTAGTCCTTAAACAGCTAAAAAAAGATCCAAGCTAACATCTCCCTGTCTTAACCTTATGGCCTCATGTGAACACTGACAGGCCATGCTTATAATATTAGGCAAAGCCAAGTTTCCATTGATACTACACCAGATCAACTGGTGTCATTGATCACACCAACTGGGCCAATTCCATCTATGACTTTCTCATATAAAGAACTCCCTCCAGAAGGATCAGAGCACAACAAACTTTTGTATGTGTCTTTGGAATGCCAGAAAAAGTAGGTCCCTGTGGTTCTAATTGACACCGTATCGGATCAGAGCACAACAAACTTTTGTATGTGTCTTTGGAATGCCAGAAAAAGTAGGTCCCTGTGGTTCTAATTGACACCGTATCGGCCATAAATTTGTGTCCTTCACGTACTACTTATGAAATAGGGCTGAAGCCAGTAGACTTTGTGCCTACAAATCAACTGATCCGAGCATATGATAACACTAGCCAAGAGGTTATGGCCACCGTTAAAATATAGATTTTGGTGGGACCATCTGAGCACGAAACTGAGTTCCATGTTATGGATGTGCTAACGACTTTCAATTTGTTATTGGGCAGGCCTTGGTTGCATCAAATGAAAGTTGTTTCCTCTACAATGCATCGATTGGTCAAATACCCATATGCCAGAAAGATCGCTACTGTCTTTAGGAATTCATCTATCCACCCTTCGCCTGAGGTGACAACCCTGGTATTAGGAATAGATCATGGATGTTTTTCTTTCTAGAATCCCTTTAGCTGAGGCCTAGTTAGTCCAAACTATCATGGCAAATGAAGACGAGATATACCTAAGTGCTCAGTCAACCTACTTTATGAGCAAATTGGGATATATATATCAGGGATGGGACTTGGAAATAGTGGAAGGAAAGGTGTTGTTATGGCAGGGGAAGCTACCCATAACCCTCATTCATTTGGGTTAGGGTACAGACTTATAGAAGAATATTGGAAGAAGAAGAGGGATATGGTGAAAGAAAGGACCAAAGCCAAGAGGGCTAGCAAGCAGTATGAATTGAAATACAAATTGATCTGGGGAACCTTGAATGGTCATTTTATCAAAGAAGGGGATGATTTCCCCTTTTGCGATTTTCCTGAACCGTGGGTGAACCCCAAGACAAATGAGCGTCTTTCCAGATTTGAGGTTTTCTTTATCACTAGTTGTTTAAGAGTAAGGATGAGGAAGCAAACTTCGGTAATGGCATGGATTAGGACAGGAGCAACCATCTAGGCAAAGCAGAAGGGAACAAAGTGGAGTTGATACCGGCTGAACGTGAAGCTAGCACTAAGTTACAAGGTTTTGAGGATATCAGTGTTTTTGTGATCGAGGAAGGACCGTCCATGGATTACAGTGATCTTATCTTAGATGCATCTAAGGCATCTCGTTTGACTTGGAAACTCAAGAGGGGTTGCACTGTGGAGTCTGAATATGATAATGAGTCCGAGTCTGATTCTCCTAAGGCTCTAGAATCAGAGTTAGACTTAGGTTTTTCTTGTAGTTCTAAGTCGGGTGCTTTTGGGATTGATGACCCAGATGCCACTGTCTTGTCTTAGTCGACATTTTCTTTTTTGTTTGAATCCACTGTATCTGCTAAACCAAACCTAATGAATGAGAGTCATATTGATTGTGCTTACTTTTCTATGCCTTTAATTCATTACATTGACTAAGATTTTCAAAATTTTGATGAAAATGAAGATGAAGAAATTCCTCGGGCTTTGAAAATTTTGATTAATTAGGAAGAGGGGAGGCATACAAAACCTTTGATGGATGAGATTGTTTCGATTAATGTGAGTACTGAGAAAGATCCTTGCTTGGTCCAGATTGGTTCCAACCTGTCTTTAAAGGAACACGAGCGATTAGTCGCTTTGTTAAAAGAATTTAAAGATGTTTTTGCGTGGTCCTATGAAGACATTCCTAGAATCGATTCTAAGATTGTCCAGCACAAGATTCCTCTTTATCCCCAGGCCAGACTTGTCAAGCAGAAGCTCCGTTGAATTCAGCCAGACTGGGCATTGAAAATTAAGGAGGAGGTCACCGAGCAGATCAATGCGGGATTTTTTATTGTGTAAGAATATCTGATGTGTTTGGCAAATATTGTGCCAGTTCCAATGAAGGATGGTAGGATCCGAGTTTGTGTCGATTTTAGATATTTGAATAAAGCCAGCCATAAATATTACTTTCCATTGCCACATATTAATGAATTGGTAGACTTCAATGCAGGTCATGCTCTGCTGTTGTTCATAGATGGGTTTTCAAGGTATAATCAGATCTCCATGGCACCTGAAGACAAAGAAAAGACAGCATTCACTACCCAGTAGGGGACTTACTGCTATCAGGTTATGCCATTCTGGTTGAAAAGCACCGGAATCACCTACTAGAGAGCAGCAACCACCATATTGCATGACATGATTCACAGGGAGGTTGAAGTACATGTGGATGATATGATTGCCAAGTCTAAGGAATGGAAGGGCCACCATGATGCATTGAGAAGGTTCTTTGAAAGAATTTGGGAGTACAAGTTAAGGCTGAATCTGCAAAATTGTACCTTTGGGGTAGCTATAGGAAAGATGCTGGGGTTCCCAATTATGCAACGTGGAATTGAGGTCGACCGGTCCAAAATCAAGGCCATCTTAAAAATGCCCCCACCAATGACTGAAAATGAGGTGAGAGGCTTTCTAGGGAAAGTGCAATTCATAAGAAGGTTTATTTCTAAATTAGGCTCAACTTGTGAACCACTATTTGGCTTGCTGAAGAAATAGAAGAAGTTCCAATGGGATGACTGATGCAATTACGCTTTTGAATAACTCAAGCAATATCTATAGAATATGCCTGTGTTGTCACCTCTCGAGCCAAGGAAATCATTGATTTTATATCTATTAATGACTAAGTCCACCGTAAGCTGTATGTTGGTGCAAGAATCAGAAGAGAGAGTGGAAAATGTTATATACCATTTGAGCAAGAAAATGTTGGAATTCAAGACCTGCTACACCTCCTTGGAAAAGGCTTGTCTAGCCTTGGTTTGGGCCACAAAGAAGTTAAGGCATTACTTGTTAGCACACTCGGTAATCCTGGTTTCAAGATTAGATCCCATCAAATATCTCTTTGAGAAACTAGCACTTACCAATAGGCTAGCTCGATGGCTGTTTTTGCTATCTGAGTTCGATTTTCAATATGTCACTGGCAAATCTGTCAAAGGGAGAGCTGTAGCAGAGTTTTTGGCTAATCACCCAGTTAATGGAGGAAAAGACAAGGAGAATGAATTCCTGGATGAAGAGATCCTGCAATTTGAAGAAGACACTTAGAAGTTGTATTTTGATGGAGCTGCCAATCAATATGGATACGGGATAGGAGTGTTGCTCATTGGACCCAACAACTCCCATGTCCTTCTGGCCTTCATGCTTTGGTTTAAAGTACCAACAATCAGGCAGAATATGAGACGTGCATAGTCGGACTGGAAGTTGCCCTAGAACTAGAGGTAATAAGATTGGATGTGATTGGAGATTCAAACCTAGTTGTGTCTCAAACCAACAGGGATTAGAAAGTGAAGGAAAAAAAAATGAAATTCTATCATCAGACCTTGGATATGCTGATCTTGAGGTTTAAACAGCTGACATTTACACATTTGGTGAGGAAGAACAATAGGTTCGCTGATCCTCTGGCAACCTTAGCTTCGATGATAGACATAGCAATTGGGGTAAGGATGCATTCGATTATCATAGAGCAGAGATACACAGCGACATACGAGATGATTACTGTGATAGAAGAAGCCCAAGATGAAGGTCCTTGGTATTTTGACATTTGGAATTTCTTGGAGAAAGAGACATACCCGCAAGGGGCAAATACTAAGGACAAAAGGGGGATATGGCGTTTGGCCACTCAATTCATCATCTGTGGATACAAGCTATATAGGAGGGGTCATCTTGGGATGCATAAGTTGTGTGTGGCGGAAAATGAAGCAAAACGCATCATCGAAGTTGTCCATAGAGGAGAATGTGAGCCTCACATGAATGGTATAATGCTAGCAAGAAAAATCGTCAGACAAGGATATTACTGGTTAACTATGGAAAGTGATTACGTTGGTTTTGTCCCGCGATGCTGCAAGTGTAAGATTCATGCCAATCGCATGAACATCCCGCCATCAAAATTGTACAACATGACTTCATCATAGCCTTTTTTAGTTTGGGAAATCGATGCCATTAGGGCAGTAACACCAATCGAACGGACATGAGTTCATCTTGGTAGCAATCGATTACTTTACCAAGTGGGCAAAAGCACAATCGTTCGGTGTTGAAGGCGTCGCATGTAGCCAAGTTTATTAGAAACAACATCATCTGTAGGTATGGGGTTCCAAACGAGATTGTTCCAAACAGCAGTTCGCACTTCAAGGGAGAAGTGATTAATCTACTCGAGAAATATAATGTGGCCTCCCACAAGTCATCAACCTGTAGGTTGCAAACCAATGGAGCGGTTGAAATAGCAAACAAAAATATCAAAAAAATCCTACAAAAGATGGTGGAAACGTACAAGGATTGGCCAGATAAGCTACCTTTCTCATTATGGAGCTATAGGACATCGATCCAAACATCTACAGGGGCAACCCCCTACTCTCTAGTTTATGGGATAGAGGCAGTGCTACAGATTGAGATAAAGGTACCTTTGCTAAGGATTGTAGCTGAGTGTCAGATAGCAGAGGCGGATTGGTAGCAGAATTGATTTGAAGAGCTAATGTTATTTGATGAGAGAAGGTTGAAACCATTATACCATGTACAAGGGTGCCAGCGCAGGATTGCTCAAGCATTCAACAAGAAGGTCAAGTCCAGGAATCTGAATGAAGGAGATCTAGTGTTGAAGGACAATCGAGCTCCAATTACGATCCTAGGGGCAAGTTCAAACCCAATTGTACTGGTCGTTACATCATCAAGTCAATTTGGTTGGGAGGAGCAGTTATTTTGATGGATCTAGATGGGCTGGAGTTTTCACAGCCAATCAATATGGACAAGTTGAAGAAATACTATCCCTGAAAGGCTCACTAGGCCAAAAACCTAGAAGGGCAACCTAGCCAAAAGTTAGCGCAAGAAAAAGGAAAATAAATAAAGTGGAGCTCGTAAGGTTGAAAACCCGAAAGGGCGGCTTTGGCAAAAATTAGAGCACAAAAGAAGAAAATAAATACCTGAGTGAACCCTAATCATGAACTATATAAGACTTGTTTGGTAGTCAATTTCATCGCAAAATTTAGCCCCAACCGTTTTCAACTTTGTTGTCTTGTCTATGATCAATCAATTTATTTTATTCAAGATCCAGATCTGGTTGTCTAAGATCCAGATCCAGTTGTCTAGGCCCTCTTTGCTATAATGAGTATGGTTGCAATGGAGATCTGATTGGCAATACAAATGGTGAAAGAGGTGCTCAAAGTCTTGATCGGGGAATTGATTCGAGGGTTATACATCTTTGAGGGTTGGTTTAAGGTATGTTAAGTAGTGGCTGTTTGCAAAAATATGTTTTGATGTTTCTAACAAAATTGGCTGATTTTCTCAAACATCACTTTTGTAAAATGAACCTTTCATTAGACATGAGAGGAAGCTTTTCAATACCCACAATCTTTCTTACATGATTTCAAAACAAAAGTGAAACAAACATGCTTGTTCTCCCATATTAATTAAATCAATTTACATCATAAAACTAAGGTCCAAGCAATAAACTAGAGGCATAGTCAAGTCAAGTCTGTGGCCCTCTCCCTGCAGCATCAGAAGATTCCGCTACCAAGAATGTGCCCACCTGTGCCTCCTTCTCTAATCAAAGCAGGCACCCACTGGAAAGATCTTGACTGAAGTAGTTAGTAGGAGCTGGGAGCTCCCTCATCCTCCAAGCAGTTGTATACCGAGAGAGGTGTCCAGCACAGAGCATACATGAATCTGGATACTCAACCCCATCATCAGGGCGAGTCTGATCATGTTCGAACTATCGCCTGAATTGGAAAGGAAAGTAGAAGACATAGTGTGTCAAGTCAATTGCACACCTAGTTGGTGGAACATGCTACATGTCATTAGAGGCAAACCTAACCAGGGGCAATGCCAGACAATGTCCGTTGCAGACCTGCCGCACATCCAGTCACAACACAGGCCCTCAGAAGGAAAGTCTACAATCTGAGCTTAGAATAAGTAGTTTTCAGCTAAGTACCGAGCACAGGGAGCCACCTCCTTCACCTTATCCATCAACCATACCTAGGGAGTGGTGAAAAATAAGAGAGATTAAAGAATAGAGAGATGTATGTTGGCATGACCTGAACTTGCCCCTATAGGTTAGGATCATAACCGGCCAGTAATCCTGAGATTACCTATGGCCTCAAATAGACATCCATTAAAGACTTATTGATATGAGGCCAGATACGAAAGCAAAACTTTAAATTTTGTCCAATGAGTTGTGCATACATGGCATAACAAAAACTTTTTACTTATGTATATAATAACTCACACATCACTTACATAAGTAAGTTATACATGTCCAGGATCAGTCAAAAGTATTCTTAAGAAAAACCAAGGTTGCATACTAACTTGGTCACACATGACCACAAAAATAAAACAAAAAGGAAGGTCAAAGTGAAGCCTCTTGCATGAGGTGACCTTGGTTGACTCCACAAACTTGGTTTTCTCACAAGCTCACTGGAGTTGGGGCTGAACATCCCGCTGCTCACCTACATACATATAAATAAAGAGTCAGCTAACACCCAGTGAATAATTCCAGAGTAAAGAGGTTAATGAATGAGATTCGCATATAAACAAGTCATACTTGTACTTAATACATATGAAGTGCAATTATCATTCATAACAGACTTAAGCAAATCATAACGAAACGACCTCGGGTCCAATCATTTATAATTGAAACGACCTTCGGTCCAACATGTTTCATTATGGATCATATCATATGTACTAAACGACCTTGGGTCCAACATTTCCATAATCTTGTTTATGCGCATATTCAAAGTCGAGATAGTGTTCACATTTTATGACCATTTGGTCCTTTACATAGTATGTACAAAATGACCTTAGGTCCATTATTTCCAAATTCATATTCACACGTGCGTTTATAATCATGATCATGTTCACATTTGTATTCACATTGAAAATGACCTTTGGTTTATTTAACAATCATACAAAATGACCTTTAGTTCAATTCATGTGTAAGATTACCTTAGGTCTATCTTGTTAAATATTCCAAACGGCCTTAGGCCCATTCCGTGTCCTTGTCAAATATACCAAACGGCCTCGGACCCATTACACATTCTCATCAATCATACCAAATAGCCTTAGGCCCATTGTGTATTCATACAAAATGACCTTTGGTCCAATCTTGTAATTTCGTGCTTATTAATCACGTTTCAAGTCTTTTACGAATCAGACAAGTAGAATACTCGTTCATGATACAAATTCACGAGTTCAAAAAACTTACCACATAAGTAGTATTTCGAAAATAGCATACATGAAAATATCTTTACTAAGATATTACTCACAGTGTTCAGATGGTTGGTTTGTCCTCGCGATTAACCCTACACAATTTATAACACACATGGAAATTGGGTCACAATAAATTCAATATGTTCTTTAATTCATTTATCTTTCATAGGCTTCTTTCTACCCTTTTAGTTTATTTAGGATGCTCAATGTATGCCTAAGAATGCTCAAAAATGAAAAAGAACAGAAATCGGAACATAATAGATCTTTTCAACTTTTCCTGAAACAGGGCACTTCGCTCAAGCGCAACATTGGTCACTCGAGCGAACACCCCCTTGGTTTGCAAAAGTACTAGATGGTTCATTTTCACGCTCGAACCAACTTTCTAGTTGCTCGAGTCAAGGATCAAAATGTAAGGTGGGCGCTCGAGCGGTAATTTGGTCGTTTTAGCCAACCCCTAATGTCTACAAAAATGCTAGATGCTCAAAACGTACGCTCAAGCCACCTTTCCGTCGCTCGAGCGGTATACCAAAATTTTGGAATTTTCAGATTTGAAGAACAAGGCTCCAAGCTTGATTTCAACACTTAAATGCATGCATGACTTGTCCAAAAGCTTGAAAACATGTGATTGAACATTAATACTTGATGAATTACATCTCTTATGCCCAAAGCTTCATGAATTTGACAAAATGGAACTCTAAACTTTCATGCATGTATGAATTTAGCTTGAATTCTTGTTCTATCATCTTCAAACATGGAATTGAGTTTCATAACTTCATAATTTATGAATGCATGTATCAAATAACTCTCAATTTAACATGATCATCATGGTTTATGCTCAAATGTGAAAAGTTATAGCAAATTTATACATACATGTACATTTTGATTGCATTCTCAACATAATTAACTCAATTCTTGCTTTTAACTACATATTCTTCATGAATTCACATAACTATAAACTTAAGCTCATGAAATAGAGTTCATTTACTCACCTACAGCTTTAATTATCACTTGTATTAGTAGATTCTTGTACTATTCTACCCAATTCTTCAATCTTCCAAGCAATCTTCCAAGTTTGAGCCTTCTCTCTCTCTAAATTGACCCTCTCTATCTCTCTCTCTCTCTCTCTCTCTCTCTCTCTAAAGTTCTCTTTTTCAGATTTCTTGAGCTCAAAATATGAGTTAAGCGATTATACTCAATTCTTCCATCTTCCAACCAATCTTCCAAGTTTGAGCCTTCCCTCTCTCTAAATTGACTCACTCTCTGTCTCTCTCTAAAGTTCTCTTTTTCAGATTTCTTGCGCTCAAAATATGAGTTAAGCACCTTACTTAGCATATATATAGGCTTCATTAACTTAATTCACTAATCCATACTTAAACTAATTAATCAAGACTTATTTTAATTAATTTAATCCGAATCAATTTTTTTGATTAAATTTTACCGTAGGCTCTAAACATTATGCTAATCATAATGGTATGGTCAATTTAGGTTTCTGTTGCCTCTACGGCCCTCAATTTTAGTTTATTACAAAATACAGAATAGGTTTTCCTACGATGAACAGATATGAATTCAAAAACATGCATAATCACATGATTAGTATCCAAATTCACATTAAGCACATAATCACAAGTATAAGTACGACTTAATAGGATAATACGGAATGGGGTTGTCACATTCCCTCCGCCCCCTTTGGGAAGTTTGGTCCACCAAACTTATGTTGCCTTTCGTTGGAAACAAATATGGGTAGTGTTGTCGCATCTCATCTTCTTTCTCCCACATGGCTTCTCTTCCATAATGCTCTTTCCATTCTACTTTCACCATTGGAATGGATTTGTTTCTCAGTTGCTTTACTTGTCAGTCATTAATTTGTTCTGGCCATTCTTCATATTCCATATTCTTGTCAAGGGCTATTCAGTGATAGTCAATTACGTGGAACGGATCTCGGAGATAGCCCCTCAACATTGACACATGGAATACATTGTGCATTTGTTCCATTGCCGGTGGTAAAGCAACTCTATAAGCAACTGGACCAAGTCTTTCCAAAATTTGAAACGGTCTTGATTGGCCCTTCATTGGAATTACACAGATGAACACGTGATCACCAACTTCATATTCAAAAGGTTTTCTTCTAACATCTGCATAACTCTTTTGTCGGCTTTGAGCTATCTTGAGCCTTTGCTGAATAAGTTTAATCTTCTTGGTAGTAGTTTGCACAATTTTAGGCCCAAGCAAAACTCTATCCCCGACTTTTATCCAACAGACCGATGATCTACATTTTCTGCCTTATAGGGCTTCATATAGTGCCATGCTAATGCTGGAGTTGAAGCTGTTATTATACGCAAACTCTGCCAATGGTAAGTAATCTTCCCAACTCCTTTTAAAATCTATGGTACACATTCGGAACGTATCTTCTAGTGTTTGTATGGTTCGTTCTAATTGTCCATTAGTTTGTGGATAGAATGCAGTACTAAATCTCAGTTCTATTTCCATTGCTCTCTGTATACTTTGCCCGAATCTTGACACAAATTTCGAATATCTATCCGGCACAATAGACACAGGTACTCCACGTAAATGGACAATTTCATCAACATATATAGTGGCAAGTCTATAAGCGTCATAAGTAGTTCTTACAGGAAGGAAATGTGCAGATTTAGTTAGTTATCAACTATAACCCAAATAGAATTCATACCTTTTGGGCTCCGAGGTAGTCCGACAATAAAGTCCATGGTTATGTGCTCTCACTTCCATTCCTGAATAGGAAGAGGTTGAAGTAGACCTGCTGGTTTCTGATGTTTAGTTTTAACTTGTTGGCATTGAAGACATTTAGACACATACTCTGCAATTTCACTCTTCATATTTGGCCACCAGTAACTCTGTTTCAAGTCCCGATACATTTTGTTATTGCTCGGATGCATTGCAAATATTAACTTGTGGGCTTCATCTAAAATTCTCTTCTTTAACTCAGGGATGTTCGGAACACACAATCTGTTTTGAAATTTCAACACTTCATTTTCAATACTATGTCCCGGTTTCAGATTCACTTCAATTTCATCAATCATTTTCTTGAGGAATTCATCATCTTTTTGCCTCAGCTTGATTTCATCATTAATTGTCGGTTGGGCTGCAATGGCAGCTATCAACCCACATTGCTCATGTAACATTATTTCAATCTCAGACTTCTCAAAGTCTTACAAGATTTCTTTTTGTTCAGCAAGTAAGCAAGCCAAGTTCCCCATTGATTTTTTGCTCAAGGCATCAGCAACTGTATTGGCTTTCCCCGGGTGATACTGAATTTGGAGATCATAATCTTTTATCAATTCGAGCCATCTTCTCTTTTGCATGTTCAACTCTTTTCGGGTAAAGAAGTACTTTAAGCTTTTGTGATTCGTATAAACTTCACATTTTTCCCCATACAAGTAATACCACCAAATCTTCAAAGCAAACACTACTGTAGCCAATTCCAAGTCACGCATAAGGTAGTTTTTTTCATTTGGTCTCAATTTTCAGGAGGCATAAGCAATAACCCTTCCGTTCTACATTAACACACAACCCATACCCTTATAAGAAGCATCACTAAATATCACAAAATTTTTTGTACCTAAAGGTAGTGTCAACATTGGTGCAGTAGTTAATCTTGTTTTCACTTCTTGGAAGGCAGATTCTCTTTCATCACTCCGTTCAAACGGTTGTCCTTTGTGTGTAACTTGGGTAAGAAGTACAGCTATTTTTGAAAAATCTTTTACAAACCGTCTGTATTATCCATCTAAACCCATGAAACTACGGGCTTCTGTTACATTTGTCGGTGTAGGCCAGTTCACAATTGCCTCTATCTTTTGTGGGTCTGTTGAAATCCCATCTTTGTTGATAACATGGCCTAAAAACACAACCTCATCTAGCCAGAATTCACATTTCTTTAATTTAGCATACAACTTCTTTTCTCTAAGGGTTTGCAATATAGTTCTCAAATGTTGCTCATGATCAATTCTACTCTTTGAGTATATCATGATATCATCCATAAAGACTACAACAAACTCATCAAGAGAAGACTTAAAAATTTGATTCATAAGATCCATGAACGCCGCAGGTGCATTAGTCACCCCAAAGGGTATAACAAGTAATTTGTAGTGACCATATCTTGTCCGAAATGCGATTTTCTCAACATCTTTTGCTTTCACTTTTAATTGGTGGTACCCGGATCTCAGATCAATTTTTGAAAACACTTGTGATCCTACAACTAATCAAACAAATTGTCAATACAGGGCCAAGGGTATTTATTTTTTATCGTTACCTTGTTCAATTCTCAATAGTCAATGCACAAACGTAAAGTCCTGTCTTTCTTCTTTACAAATAAAACCGGTGCGCCCCATAGCGAAGTGCTTGGCCAGATGAACCCTTTGTCAAGCAAGTCTTGCAACTGCTCTTTCAATTCTTTTATTTCAATAGTAGACATTTTGTAGAGGGTTTTTGAAATAGGTTGGGTGCCTGGTACAACATCAATGGTAAACTCTATTTCTCTGTCAACCAATTCCCCTGGCAGTTCATCAAGAAATATATCTGAAAATTCTCTAACAACAAGAATACTATTCATTTCAACATTCACAGATTGCTCAGTCAAGATACTACACAAATAACCCTGGCATCCCTTCCTAAGCAGTTTATATGCTTTCATTATTGAAATTAGATAAAGTGGAGGCACTACACTGTTGCAAACAAATACAAACTTATCATGTCCTAGTGGTCTAAACAAAACCTGTTTTGCTACATAGCCAATGGTGGCACAGTATTTAGACAACGAATCCATACCCAAAATTACATCAAAATGTCTAATGTCCAAGGGTAACAAATCCACATATAAAGTAGCACTGCCAATACACATATCACAAATATGATACACAGATGTACATAACATAGATTCCCTAGATGGAGCAGAAACACATAGCAGATATGGCAATGACTCTAGGGTTCTATTCAATCTAGATGCAAATGTAGTGGACACAAAAGAATGTGTTGATCCAGAATCAATTAACACAAAAGCATCTTGATTACATAAAGAGATAGTACCTGAGACAACAGCTTCAATATTCCGTGTATCATTTGGAACGAGTGCAAAGACTCTCCTTTGTCTCATTCTGTCTCTGGTAGTAGTAGGCCTTATGGTATTCCCCGGTTTTGGGATGGATCCGGTCGAACTAGTAACCGGTTTTCCACTTCTTTGTTTTTCAGTTTGGGTGCAATCCCTTGCCATATGTCCCATCTTACCACATTTAAAGCAAGCCCTGGAAATACGGTAACAAACCCCACGATGTTTCTTACCACACTAATTACATGTTGGTGTTGTATTTCTGGTGGAGCCTGAAGTGCTTGAGGGTCCCTTATTCTTCTTTTCCGATGATCCCTTCTTTGAGAAGAAGCCCTGTCTCTTACTTTTTCCAGTTAGTTGGTGGTCTACTCTAATTGGCCATGTTAGTTTCTAACATTAAAGCTTGATCCAATACATCAACGTAAGTAGGCAGTTTCAATACATTAACTCTTTCCTGAATATCATTACGGAGACCGCCCTCAAAATTTCTTGCCTTTTTATAGTTGGTGTTGACCATATGCAGTGCAAATCGGGCCAATTTAGTAAACTTTGCTTTGCATTCAACCATAGTTAGGTTGCCTTGTTTAAGCCCCTCAAATTTAGCCACTTTTCTATTACGGGCACGTTACGGAAAGTACTTGTTGTAGAAGATCTCCAAAAATCATGCCCCAATCAATACCCTTGTTATTTTCACGAATTAACATCCACCACCTCCTCGCCTCGTCTTCAAGTGTAAATGTTGCCAACTGTACTTTCTGTGCTTCGAGGTATGGAAATACTTCAAATAGCTTTTCTATGCCAAGGATCCAAGCCTCAACCTTCAATGGATCCACTCCTTCGTGGAATGTCGGTGGTTTCATCTTCTTAAGCTCCTTGGTAAGAGCTATTGTTCGATCATCATTCTGCAAATCTTGTACAGGTTGTACCAGGGGTGGGGGTGGCAGTTGTTGCCACTGTTATTGCTATTGTTGTTGTTGCCTCAATGTTTCTGCCATGTCCTAGATCAACCTTTCCATTCTATCCAATCTGACAATGGAGGATTCCTCTATCTCCTTAGCTCTTGTTCTCACCATTATCT
This sequence comes from Camellia granthamiana, assembly GCA_036172215.1. NCBI lineage: Eukaryota > Viridiplantae > Streptophyta > Magnoliopsida > Ericales > Theaceae > Camellia > Camellia granthamiana. Next base: position 107,809,167 of record CM069916.1, on the reverse strand, counting down.
GATGAGACTTGCATTATATTGCATACAAAAATCATGTAGTAAATATCCATAGAAAGAAAGAGCACACATATAAAGATAGGTAACAGTTCATATATCATGTAGTCACATATTGCAGAACACTTTAGCATATTCTTAATGCATTCAAGTAGATATTTTCATGCTTGAGCCAACTTTCTGGTTGCTCGAGCCAAGCCTCAAAATGTAAGGTGGTCGCTTGAGCGGTAATTTGGTCACTCGAGCCAACCCCCAATGTTTGCAAAAATGCTGGATGCTTAAAATGTAGGCTTGAGCCACCTTTCTGTCGCTCGAGCGGTATGTTGAATTTCTGGAATTTTCAGATTTGAAGAAGAAGGCTGCAAGCTTGATTTCAACACTTAAATGCATGCATGACTTGTCCAAAAGCTTGAAAACATGTAATTGAACATTAATACTTAATGAATTACATCTCTTATGCCAAAGCTTCATGAATTTGACAAAATGGAACTTTAAACTTTCATGCAAGTATGAATTTAGCTTGAATTCTTGTTCTGTCATCTTCAAACGTGGAATTGAGTTTCATAACTTCATAATTTATGAATACATGTATCAAATAACTCTCAATTTAACATGATCATCATGGTTTATGCTCAAATGTGAAAAGTTATAGCAAATTTATACATGCATGTACATTTTTATTAGATTCTCAACATAATTAACTCAATTCTTGAATTTAACTACATATTCTTCATGAATTCACATAATTGGAAACTTAAGCTTATGAATTAGGGTTCATTTACTCACCTATAGCTTTAATTATCACTTGTATTAGTAGATTCTTGTGCTATTCTACCCAATTCTTCAATCTTCCAAGCAATCTTCCAAGTTTGAGCCTTCTCTCTCTCTCTAAATTGACTCACTCTGTCTCTAATGTTCTCTGTTTCAGATTTCTTGAGCTTAAAATATGTGTTAAGCTATTCTACTCAGTTCTTTAATCTTCCAAGTTTGAGCCATCTCTCATATAATCCCTGATCTTGCTCATCAAAGAACTACAAATTGTCTATATCCTCCTCTAGGTCGGATAGATCATCTAATCTTTGACTTGGGCCATCCTCTCGAACTACACAAACCTCTATCCTTGTCAGCAACACCACTTTCGGCTTAGCTCGATTGATTGGCCCAATATAGCAGTATGGGTTGTACATCCCATCAGATAAGTCCTCACAGCCCTTGGGCAACGAACTGGTACTCTCCTCGACCAACCCCTCTTCTTCTACCTTTGTCACTACCACGGGTTCAGGTTGGAGTGTAGACGTGTTCATCATGCACAAGTTTGTGCTCTCAGGGATGAACAACGCCGATTTAGGTAGTTGGAAGGGGTGATATATATTGGGGTCATAAGGGACGACCAGTGTATGGATGAGGTTTATATGCCGGGGTGAAAGGACTTGGTTATGTAGTGGGAGAGGATTTGTATTGACATTGGGTTTTTGGGGAGGTGTTATCACTTTATTGTCAATGAGATCTTGAATCTCATGATGTAGCATATAGCATTGATTAGTGTCATGACCATGCTACTGGTGAAAAGTGCAGTATTTTGCCAGGTTGTGTTTTAGGGGAGAGGATCGGGTAGAGGGTGAGGCTCTAGTGGCTTAAGATGCCCTTTTTTGACCAGGACCCCTAGGGCTTTGGATAAAGGCATGTAAAGTGGGGTAAAGACCCTTTGAGATCGGGCCTGGCTGGTTGAGGTTTGTGGAGTTATGTTGGATGTATTGGCGAACGGGTTGGCAGTTTTGGGTGTGGTGGTGACCATACTCACATCCGAAGGCCGTGCAAAGGTGCTACCACTCGTGGTTACATTGGAGCTGTGTGTAAAGGGCCTCTTGGGCTGTTCCTTCTCATTGTCTATCAGCCCCTGTTTCATCGCATCCTCAATTTGAACCCCTATCTCATGGAGCTCAGCAAATGTAAACAGTGGCAAGACTATCATCTTCTGTAATAATCTCCCTTGCAGGTTGCGGACCACCATTCTGATTTGGTCTTTTTCAGACGGCCTGATAGTCATCATATAGGCCTTGGCCCTCCATCAGGTCGCAAAGTCTGAGAAACCCTCCTTTGGCTCCTGGCGGGTCGCTTCAAGATCACAGGTTATGACCTTGATATGAGTATTGTAGGAGTACTATGTGATGAAGGCCTCAGCCATTTCCTCACAACTTCTTTTCACAGAGTCCTCGAGCTTGGCATACCAAATGGCCGCTATACCCGACAGGGTCCAGCCAAAAAGCGACAGCTTCTGAAGTCTAGTGAGACCCATTGGTCATAGGATATCAGAAAATAACCGTAGATGGACCATGGGATCCCTGGAGCCATCGAACCGGTCTATGTGTGGCATTTTAAATCTATTCGGTAGAGTCATTGTGGAGTCTGTGTATCCATCCTCAATGTTAGGGATTGAATTCACGCCTTGTGCCCGCTTGAAGAGCTTTTCTAGCTTGTTGATTTTTAATGCAATGGAGTCAAACTCGAATTCAAATGGCACCTCCGTTTGGTACACTGGTGCCTTGGAGGTTTAAAGTGGGATCGAATCTACTGGAATGCCTAGATTCTCTTGAACATAGACAATGACTCCGGTTACTGGAATACCTGCTGGAGGTGCATGGGATGCGGAGGCCACTGCCAGTTGTGGTTGCTGTTGCTGAAGCCTATTTATCACTTCTGCTTGGCGGGCAACATCTAGCTGCATGGTCTTAATGGTCTACTGGAGCTGATGATGCTAACTGGGGGATGTTGAGCTATCAGAACTAGCGAATACTCTCTTTCTGGAGTAGAAGTAGAAGAGCCTGACTAGGCATAGGTGAAGTAAAAGGTGATTGCTGGACTGGTGAATTATGCCTGATCCTCCTCCGTCTGGTAACCGGTGGGAATGAAACAAACACTGGTTGTCCCCTAACAAGTTCCCCAAATCTATAAAGTCGCCTTACACGGGTCCAGAGTGCTTGGGGGGTAACAGGATTGTCCGAAGCAATGGTGAAAAACTACCTTGCAAGAAATAAATAAAGCAAAAGAAAACAAAAATCAAAAACCGCACAGTAGCTCGGCTCAGACACTAACAACACGCAGTTGCAATCATAAGCTGGAGAAGTGTACTCAACACTATTTTTGCCTCCAAAACTGATACCTAAACTTGTAACGGATACATACATTCTTGTAAAGTTTCACTCAAAAAGAACATACCAGTTAAGTGAGAGCCAAAACACCCCTATAATGGGGGTAGGGTTACCCTATCCTAGTTTCGTTAGGAACTAGGGCTAGCTATTCAAGCAAGTGTTTCACACAATCCTAAATTCGGGTAAGCAACCTGTCTTAGTTTGGAACAGTCTCTACGGCTTTTGATATGCAACTAGGTCGATTGGTAAAAAAGGGTACCTCAGCAAGACTACCTAATATACCTCTCATGTGAAGCCCCTGAAATATGTATTCACTCTAATAAACCCTAATGTTTGAATTATTTTCCTAAAGCCCCTCGGTTACTTGATTATTTCAGATCTTGACGGTTAGCATTTTATTTTATTTTCATCAAAACTGGAATTTTCCTAGCCAGATTAAGTTCCCTAACCTAATTTAATTTAATTCTACATGAGTAAGGTCCCAATGCATGTATTTAACTCCAAGCCCTCACCCTTTAATTAAATTCAAAACTTGCCCCAAAAACTAGTACTTGTACCTTGTACCTTGAGTACCATCAATCTTGTAAGATACATATATACATATATATACACCTAGAGGAGTGTGCCTAGAACCTAAAATGATTTAAATAATAACCCCATCACACTTCCCCAAGGAGGAGCCAATTTTCAAGAAACACCATCATGAACTTCTAGGAAAACACAACCTAGTGACCTAGACCTAGGATGCAAAATCCAAGAACTAGTTTCATTACAACTAGGAGTTGCTAAAACCAATGAACAAGCCTCCCAAATCCCTTCCATTCCTTTAGAATTCAAACAAATCCTAACCTTTTCATCCATATCCAACTAAGGGGCTTTTAGGACTTTTTGCCTCAAAGGTTTGTCTATAAATACCAACACACCCCCTAGCTTGCAAACACACACAACACACTCACTCACACACACATTTCGGTTAGAGAGAGGGAGGAGAGCAAGAAAGAGAAGTCTAGAGGAGAAGAAGGAGGAAGAAGAGGGCTTCTTGTGCAAAGCTTAGTAGGTAAGCCACCAACACAACCTTCTCTTTCATTTTCCTTTTTTTCAATACATGTTCCTAAGGGTTCTAAATGATGTTTTCAGATCTATTTTTAATGAGTTCTTATGTTAAAATTGCTAAGGGTTGAGTATTGATTCCATCTCTTTTGTATTTTCCCCATTTTGGCACAAAACCATCTCTTTTATACCAATCTCTCAACTTTCCAAGGGCACTCTTTCAAGCAAATTTTCTGGGTTAAATGTATGTTAGTTAGCATGTTTTCTTCACAAGAGAAACAAAAACTTTCCTTGGTGGAACCCTTTTTTCATAAATCTTCTTGTTTTGGATATAGTGCCTTAGAATCTGTTTTTGCAGCCCACTTCCAGAAATTCTAGAAAAATGTATAAAATTATTCTGGACCTCTATTTTATTTCAAAACCTTCCTTAAGGTTTTATCTTTCAACTAAAATTGGTTTCATCGAAAAACATTAAGCGGTTTGCAAGAAAATCAATTTTTCGTAATGGTCGACGGATCGGGACAGAACCTGGACAGCGCTGGAATATTTTCTAAATAACTTAAAATATGAAAAAGCAATCCCATTTCTGAATTATGTTCTAGAAACTAGATCAAATTCTCTACGAACCATAGGAAGGCCAAGTCCGGTGAAGGATCTAAAATAGTCCCTTCATTTTAATCTTTATGTGATATTAAATCTGGAAATTTTGTTGTACATGGATGTTTTGTGCCCTTGTATTCATGAAAATGTTTATTAGCTTATGATCATATCTTGGCATGATATTGTATATGTTATGTTATGTTCTTCATCTTCTTCACCTTATTAATGCATGCTTGTGTGGATATTTTTATCTTGTTAAGTTGCCTAACCTTGATCTAAAACATTTAACTCAACGGAAAACTTAATTGGAAGGGTATTGGGTTTTTGATCGCTTGAGTATGAAAAATGAGAATATGTGATATATGGATTGTTGGGATACGTTCCCTATTTGGAAGTTAAAGTCTTGCGCAAGTGGTTTTCGGAACCCTTGAACGGAGCGGTTGTATTCGGACTCTAGGTGGTTTGGTGTGAGGAGGGATTCGGGCAAGGCCCTATTTTACCATCTCTTTTGAGGCCCTGCGGTTGGCGCTACGCGGTACATAACTGTTGGTAGGCATCCGAGGTTAGTTCTGCAACAAAGCAGCAAAAGAGGGGGCATACCGAATAATCCGCGTCCGATTCTTGTGGTTGGGAGGACGAAATCTCTTTGAGGGATTTCTAGTTTACTAACATCTAACTTGTAACCTTTTATTTATTCATTTGAGTATCATGCTTTATGTTATACCTGTGATTGTGTGTTGGATTGGGGAAAAAGGGGCAGGGTGTGTGTGTGTTTACTAGGCATTCAAAGCTCACGGCGTATCATGTCAGGTGTTGAAGAGGAACTCATAGCGAGAGACGACGAGCCTGAAACTTTTGAAGACTTTTGGCTATCCTAGAAAAATTAGAAGTTTCTTTTTGGATATTTTGTAAGACTCATGTGAAGATTTAAGCTTTCTTTTGGGATGTAATGTAATGGAACCATCTTTTGAAATAAGTATATTGCGGTTGTTATGTATTTATATTCTATGTATGAACCTTGTCATTGCTTATGAACCTTGTGTCAATACCTTTTAAGATCTGTCAAAAGGGTAGTGCGCTGCCTAAGAAAGCCGGACTTAGAAGGGAGGCTATTTTGACTCCTCCGGCGATCTGGGATCTTACTTGGTTATTGACCATAGGACTCATTAGTGACTCTCCCTTGACTGCAACCAATAGTGTAGACTCGGGGCGTCCCATCTCACACCTAACACTGAGAAGTGAAAGGAGGATCAAACGGTATAGCGATAGTCCAGATCTAAGGGTCATGTTCCCATCGTGGTAGAGCCCACAACCGGTCAGTCTTTTCGCAAGCTTTTCCAAGCAAGCCTCCGACAAACCATTCAGGAATAGTAGATGGCAAACACTGTGACTTAGGCACACCGATGCAAATACAAATGCAAAGAAACACATAAGTGTCGATAAAAAAAGTCATATCATGAGTTCAAGTCAAGTTCTCTAAGTCCCCAGCAAAGTTGCCAGAAACTGTAGCTCGGCTTTTTCGTGTCCCCATTTGGAAGCTTGAAAGAAAGCCCTACAGTTTGGACTCCTATGGTTCTGAATCTAATTTCACAAGGGCAATGTGAAATTGATAAACACCAAAGAGTCCAAATTCGGCAAATCATTTTGGAAAATTGATTTTGAATCAAAAAGTGCCAAAATTGGATTACTTTACCAAAGACAGAGTCGCTACCTAAATATTTTATTTTTGGAAAAATTTAGAAAACCTATGACTCGTGCTAAAGGCCACATGTTCGTCATCACCAAAGTTGTCTTGGCTCGGGAATTTAGGTACGAAAGGGGAAGGTCATGAATTGAGCACCCCCGCTCGCCCGATCAAAGATCGACCTTTACTAATCATGATATGATTTTTTATAAACATTATGTGTTCTTGTTCCGGTTATTAAGCTAGCATTACTATGTGATGCATACAAGCAAGTATAGACTAGTTTGCTCAATTTGGAACAATTCATCTCATGTTTGTTTGCGAAAATGGTTTGAATTTGCCACCTCAAGTGGGCTTAAAGTTTGTGGATTTGCCACCAAACATAGTGGGCTTAAAACCGTAAATTTGCCACTAGACATAATGGGTTTAAAACATACATTCGTTGAATCGTTCCAATTCAAACAACAAGCTTTCATCCATAGGCATTCAAGCAGTTTAGCAAGTAAGCATTTAGCCTCATGGCAAGCATACTAATCATGGCAACATTCACATTCATGCAAGTATGCTAAAGCATAAAAACTCACCTAGTACTCCAAGCCAAGATAAATATGAGTTAGAAAAATATGCATGATTCCTAACTATACAAGATGCCTAATGCAACACATGCAGTATGCAATTAATAGGCTCGGCTACTAATGTAGCATACGGATCGATTTGACAACATGTGGTTAAACACGTACTCAAAGAAGGTATTGAAATGATAATGCAGTTTGAATGATGCGTCGAGCCTCAGTGTATGCAAGACAAGATGAATGTATGCAAGCATATGGTATGCTAATTGAAACGTGACCCTAATTTAACCATCAAAAGTGATTAAGTAAAAGGGAGAAAGACGTGGGGTTGGAAGACATGCACATTATTACATTTTGCTCTTAGGAAGAAGAGTTTGAATGAATAAAGCTAAGCTAACTAGCAACTAATTAGGGCTAAGCTAATTAAGCTAATTAGACTAATTATTACAAACCAAATGACTAACTAGCTAGACTAATTAACTAATTATTACAATACTTCAATGAATCAACTAGTAAACTAACTAATTAATTTACAATACAAATGTATGTAAACTAAGCAATTAAACTACGCTGCCACTGCTTCACCTCAGGAAGTGGAAGATGCACATGCTCAATTCTCGCCCAAAAAGACCCCCGTTTTGCTCTTAGAAGCCTCTATTTGTAGAGTCGAACATTTCCAGAACCTTTCTGCTCCACTTTACCAAAATTCTGCTGAAGTTTACATCAGTGGCTAGCTAGCCATGGATGAATGCTGCCGGCCATCTGCCGGCCAAAAAGGTGGTCTGCCGGCCATCTATGGTGCACTACCGGCCATGGATGGTGGCCTGCCAGCCACTGATGCACTGGATCACCATGCTGCAACAGAGCACAAACAGAGCAGAAAGAGGGTTTTTCCAAGGATTGTCTGCACAATTTACCCCTCCTTTTCATGGACAAATCCAAGGAATTGTGAACTTAAATCACAAACCACCAATCTAAGCAATTTCATTGCATGATGGCTTGTGCTTCAAGGTGCGCAAGCTTAATGAATGCAAAACAAGACACTCAAGAACCATCACCCTATCATACATGATCAAGGGCAATGGAGACCTAGGAAACTTGAGACATTTCATCACTTTGAGTATGAAATGTCCCAATTTTCCTTGTGTTCAATTAACGTCCGATTGAACACACAACACACAAGTTATTATCTTGCTCAATTTTAGTCCCAAGTAGTTAGTTAGTCATTTTAACTTACCAACCATTACTTAATCCAATTAAATCCAAAAGGTGAGTTAGAGTCCTCTAATGGAAAGAAGGCTCAAAAACACAAGTTGCTTTGGGTATGAAAGAAGTCTCATACCATTGGTAATGAACCCCCAAAGGGATTAAACCATTAAGTATGAAACCTCAATTCCACACTTAGGCAAACAAATAACTTGAAGCAACTTTCAAAGCAAAAGAAAAAACCAAGAAAGAAGGGAGATTGTAGAGGTAATTAGTGTTGAAATGAAGTGCAAAACAACACCCAAGCATGCAATCAACTCAAACAGGAGGTGCCTAATGGCCTAAAGCACCAAACTTGTGAGGACTATTACACTACAACCATGCAAAACAAGATCCAAGTGACCCAAAAAGCCCAAAACAGAGCTAAAGCAGTTTAAAGTAGAGGCAAAAGCATGCTGGAACAAAGCTACAAAAAAGCTAGAAAATCATGCTAACACATGGAGTTAACTAGGCTAGCAAACAAGACACAAGGAGGGGAGGCTAACCCCTCCAATTTTGGACTTCAAAATAAGTTTTTTGCCACTGAAAATACTCTGAAATTCAGTGGTTAAAGGTCCAAAAAAAGATGGTTTAAAAATGGGGGAAAAAGGTGGAGAAGCCTTACAATCAAGGTACAAAGAAGGGTGAACCACCCCCTACATTAAAATGGCTTCAAACCACAAATTTTAGCCCATTTTGACACAGTTTTTATAGCTTAAGAATGGCCCAAAAACAGTGGGAAAAGATGGAGAAACAAGTGTACTAAAACAAATTAAAAGATTAGTGCTATACCTCTTGAAGCCAAACACCACTTTAGGCACAAATGCAAGCCAAAACCACTTTCAAGAGCTCAATCAAGACCTCAAAGGACCTCAGCTCAAAGGTAATCACTTTAGGTTAAGGGTTGATATGCAAAAGTATAGTGTATTTAACAACTAAGCACAAAATTTCAAGAGAGAGAAATGTAGAGAGAGAGAGAGAGAATTTTGAGTCTTAAATCTTCCAACCTTAAAACATGAGAGAGGGACTCCGTATATATAGAAAACATGAATTCTATACAAGGACATCCAGCCCTCCACGTATGGACAGATGCAAGCATCTGTGCAACCAGCTGGCACATTTGGCACAAAATATCTGCAGAGAACACTAGTGATCTGCCGGCCATCAGTGATGGCCGGCAAGGCACATCAATGGCCGACAAACTAGAAGCTTTGGTCGGTAGCCTTCATAGATGGCCGGCTGTAGACGTGCTCGAACGTCCCGGCTCCGCGCGCAAGATGGCGCGAAATCTATTTTGTTCATTAGCATACTACAGTTCGGACTCAAATGTCACGGTTCTAAATCTAATCCCGCAAAGTGCAATGCGAGACTGATAAATCACCAAAGAGTCCAAATCCGGCAAATCGTTTTAGAAAACTGATTTTTGTAAAGAAGTGCCAAACATGGACTGCTTTGCCAGATACAGAGTCGCCACCTAAATATTTTATTTTGGAGAAATTTAGGAAACCCTGACTCGTGCCTAAGGCCACATGTCCGTCATCACCAAAGTTGTCTTGGCTCGAGAACTTGGGTACGAGAGGAGAAGGTCATGCAATGAGCACCCCCGCTCGCCCGATCAAAGATCAGCCTTTACTAACATGATATCTTGTTTTTGAAAACACATGCGCTCTTATTCCGGTTATTAGCCTAGAATTACTATGTGATGCGCACAACACACAAGTATAGACTAGATCACCTAAATTGGAACAAAACATCTCATGTTTGTTTGTTTAAAAATGGTTTGAAGGTGCTACTCGCAAGTAGGCTAAGACGTGGATTTGCCACCCTCAAGTGGGCTTAAGAAAACATGATTTTGCCACTCTCAAGTGGGCTTAAAACTCTCATTTCGATGAATTGTTCCAATTCAAGTAATCCAACCTTCACCCACAGGCATTGAGGCAGTTAAACACTTAAGCAATTAGCCTCATGGCAAGCATGCTGTCATGGCCATCAATAACACTCATGCAATATGCTAAAGCTTAAATACTTACCTAGTACCCCGAGCCAAAACAAAAGCTAGTTAGTAATCAATGCATGATCCTAGCTATGTTAAGAATGCCTAGTGCAACACATGCAAAAATGCAACTAAGATAGGCCCGGCTTTTCTAAGATGGCATATGCAATGCAACTGGATAACATGCTGTTGAACACGTATTCAAGTAAATGTATTGAAATACAATGCAGTTTGTATGATGCACCGAGCCCAGTGCATGCAAGACAGATGAATGAATGCAAACATGCGAGCATAAGTATGCTAATCGAAACATGCCCTAAACTAACCATCGAAAGCTGGTAAATAAAAGAGAGAAAGACGTGGGGCTGGAAGACATACACACACTCACGCACACTTATTACAAAGTTTGCCCTCTCGACGGAGGGTCCGAATAAATAATACAAACCAACTAATTAACTAGCTGCCCTAGCTAATTAGTTATTACAAAACTCTTAACTAATTAAACAAATTAATTAAGTTACAAAACCAACTAAGTATGAAACTAAAAAGGCTGCCATAGCTCTGCGTTGAACAATGAAGGATGCATGCTCGGTCGCGTCCTCCCAGAAATCCACCACCTTGCCTCAAGATGCCTCTGTTTGCACACTTTCTGTATCTCTGAAAATTGTGCCAACTTCCAAGGTACTTCTAATCCACCCTAGGAACAATCTGAGATGTGGTCGGCCAAGAGGAATGGCCATCAGCCAAGTGTAATAGTCATCGGCCAAATTTCAAGGCTATCGGCCAACTTTGATAGCCGATCGGCACACTAGATAGCCGATCGGCCACTTCTTCCTGCAAACTTCTCTTTTTTGCTGCAACAAAGCACAAACAGAGGCATGTCAGTGTATTTGCAAGGGAATGTGTGTACCATACCCCTCCATATCACCTCAAAACATCAAGGGAGAGGCACCATTGGATCCAAAACCATTAATCAAGCATGCAATGCATGATAGCCAAAGATCCAACTTGCACACATTTCAATAAGTGTAATGCAAACAAGACTCTAGGACCATTACCTTATCATAGAAGATCAAAGGTAATGGAGACAAATGGAATTGGCTCATTTTCATCACTTTGAGTATGAAATGGACCAATTCACCTCGTGTTCAACATAACGTCCGGTTGAACACAATGCAATGCACACATGCAACATGCTTATCTTGGCACATTTTACTTGATTGATTTTGTTTACACATTTTAACATTACCAATCCATTCATTAATCAACTTGTCCAAATATGAGAGTCCTCGAATGAGAGAGAGGTCTATCAAAGAGAATGGTTTAAGGCATGGGAGAGACCAATGCCTTTGACTAGGAGGAACCCTCAAAAGAGAGAGTTAAAGCCATTTAAGCACAAGTCTCAATCCCTTGCATTAAACTCAAACTCAAGACTAACCAATCCTCAAAGCAAATCAAAAGTGAAGAAATGAGGAGGATGGCAGATTTTTCAGTGCTAAAGTGGCATGAAATACAAGACTCTAACATGAAAACACTTCAAGTACAACATGCTAGTAGGCTTAAACATTGAAACTAGTGAAGAACACAACACTAGAACCATGCAATACAATGCCCAATGGACTAAACCAGCTCTGGACAGAGCTTAATCACATCAAAATAATGGCTTAAACATGCTGGAATTGAAGCTCAAAAAGCTAGACAAACATGCGCACAAATTGGCTCACAAGCAAGATATAAGGCATAACTCCCAAAAGCACATAAAGAGTGATTTAAGTGGAAGCATGGAAAAGATATAAGCTCTGAAATTTCATACCAAATGATGCCATATCATGCACACATCACAAATATAGCATGCTAGTGGCCTCAGAACACAAGACTAGTGAAGCCATTTACACTATAGCTATTCAAAACATGAGTCAAATGACCAAGGCAGCCCAAAACAGTCCTAAAGCATGTCAAAATAATGCTAAAACATGTATGGAGTATAGCCAAAATAAGCTAGCATGATTGGCCAAAACATCAAGCATGTTAGACTAGTAAGCATGGATTACACTACAAGTGTATAAAGCATGCAAGAGGTGAGTCCACCAATCAAAATCAAAGTTATAACATGCCAAAATAACACCAAAAACAAGCTTGAAATAAGCTAATTCAAACCACAAAAGCATGCTACTTTGTAAGGCAAACAAGGCTAGCAAAGAGGATTTACACTACAAGTGCAATAAGCATGCATAAGGTGACCAAACCAGCCATGGATAGAGTTAAGGTAGGTCCTAAAAGTCACAAAAAAGTGCTTGAACTAAGCCTCAAAATGGTAGAAACATATGCTCATTTGATAGGCTAATAAGACATGCAAACAAGAGAAGATGAGGGAGGACAACCCCCACCCATTTGGGACCTCAAAATAGGGTTTTTACCACTGAAAATCCTCTGGATTTTAGTGGTTAAAAGGCCACGAAAAGTTGTTTTGAAAGGCCTTAGAAGATGGCTCAAAAGCTATACAAGCTAAGGAACAAAAGGGAGAGACAACCCCCTAACACAAAATAGGCCTAAACCATCACTTTTAGGACTGAAAAACAGAGTTTTCTTTAGTTCAAAACCAAGCCAAAAACAGTTTACAAAGGTGGTAAAACAAGCATGCAAAGCAAAGGTTTAAAGGAGCAAGTGTTTACCCTTGAAGAACCTTGAAGGACAGCAGCAAAACCAGCCAAACAACCTTCAATCAGCCCAAAAAATAGGTTCCAAGGGACCTCAAGCCAATGGTGATCAACTCTTCTTAAGGGTTGATGGGTTAAAGATGATTGTATGCAAGCCTTCTAGCACAAATGCTCAAGAGAGGATTGTAGAGAGAGAGGTTCTAGTGTGAGAAGCTCCCAAACCTTTTGCCAAAAATGTTCTCTAAATCTTCTAACCCTTGATTATGAGATATAAGGCTTCATTATATAGCAAAAGTAAGAGTTTTGGTCGAAAATATCTGAGCTAGGACAGGTGGCACAAGTTGGAAACAGCTTGAGGAGAAATATCTGCCAATTCTGGGCTTTCTGGACACTTTTGGCCGATCGGCCAACATTTGTGGCCGATAAGGTTCACTTTTGGCCGACATATAGCTGCTGGGGTCAAATTGTGGTGATGCACTTCCATAGAGGCCGATGGCAAAAATCAATCCTAGTCCCTGACTTGAAGCAAGCCTAATTCCTTCATCTGGACTCCTTTTCAGGTCATTCTTGAGCCTAAATTGTAGCCCCGGAAGTCTTATTTCAAATTATGCAAGCCTCACATCAAAATTACATGTGTGCTAAGAGATATCCCTCTTTTAGTGAAGGCTGCTCAGTTTCGGTCCAACCGGAATGATGCCCAACTTTAGCCAATCATATCTCCCCCATCCAGACTCGGCTTTAGGAGATTCTTAAGTGAAAAATGAAGTCTTGAAAGTAAGCTTTCCAATAGTGGTGGCCTCATAGCTTAAATCCAAATATACAAAAGGATAGGCCCGATTTAGCGAGGTTACCCGACTCTCTCTCTTAACAGTTCACGTCCATCTTTTCCCCAACTTGGTTTCTTTCATCTTCTCCTCTTTTCTTCAACTCCAAACCCCTAAACAAGGTGTTTTGAAAGATTTTCCAAAGATTTCATCTCTCTTTCCTTCATTTCCACTTTGTCCTTGCCCGGTTTACCGAAAAGCGCAACATTTGACAAAATGCGAGAGTCAGAACATTGTAGGAACTTTATTTCAAAAATATTTTGAAAGAGAGGGTTTTAAGGTCCAAAAACCATTCAAAATAGCTTTGGTCCAAAATAGGGTGTGAGGTTGGGATTTGACTCTCTTGCCGAAGAAATCGAACTTTTGCTCTGCACATCTTTCACCACCAAGTAAACCATCAATAACGCCCAAGTCTTAACGGCGGTCAAAAATTGGGTGTCTACACCAGCAGGCCACCAAAAACTGCAGGGGAGAAAGACCAAGATATGGTCCAAAAAAGAGACAAAATGGATGCAGGGTTGGAAAGGCTCAAACCTGTGTCGTTCCGCCGGGGACTTCGAGCGCTCGGCGAGCAATCAGACTCGTCATCGGATGCACCTGCAAGAACATCCAAGTCTTGAAGGGCTATAAAAAATGGGGTGTCTACACATAGCTCTTGCATACCAAAGTGGAATACATGGGCGACCGGATCCCAACAATAAACTGTCGCCTGGAGGAAAGGAAGATGGAGCGAGGACCGACTTAAAGGAAAAAGAGCATTTAGGCCAAAACCCACGAAATTCATTTTATTGGTGCTATCCAAAAAGGCTATCCAATCCCAAAGCCTAGCTATAGTTGGAGCATCTATTTTTAGAAGAAATTCCTTAGCTCTTCCACTTTTAGGCAAAGAAGCAGTCACGAGCCACCTTTTAAAGAGATAAGGTTGCATGAGTGCCTGACAACTATATCCCACTATCTGACCGGAACCTTCGGCCAGCTGGCCACATTTGGTTCTGCAAGACAAATTTATAGCCAACATACTCCCAAAATTGTAGAAATAGTGTGGTCTTGTAGTTTAGCTTATAGATTTTGTTTCAGGTCTTGTTTTGAGTCTCTTTCATCCCAATAGGAGTAAATAGGTGTGTTTAGGTTGTTTTTGCTGTGTTATGCGTTTATCGAGTTGTATTTTGTATTTCGGTTAGTCATAGGCTTAACATCATATTCAGAACTTGTCCAAATACAACCATTCTCAATTTTAATTTCAAAATAAAAACTATTATGTGCTCGAGTATGGTTCCATGTATATAACGATTCTAGTTTAGACTCAACCCATTTATTGCTTTAGATCCGAGAACTCGTGTATTTAACTGTTGTTCAAATCATTTCCATCTTGTTGTTTATTAAGTTTGGCTTTTGGGAGTTTTGGTTGTGTTTAGAATAGGTTGGGAAGTTAGTTTCTCAAAGTGTTGTCGCCCAGAATTTTCCTTGTCCGCTCGACCGACCATTCCTACGCTCGAGCGGTCTTTTACAATCTATAAAACTACTGAGAGTTTCATATCTGCGCTCAAACGATTCTTTTTATGCTCGAGCAAACTTTTACAGATCCAAACTATTAGGAGGGGTCATTGTGCACTCGAGCGGTGGTTTTGGTCACTCGAGTAGTGTCACTTGTCGTGTCTGTTCGCTCAAGCAGTGTTTTGATCGCTTGAGCAGTCTGAGCGTATATCAATCCGAGAAATAGCCTTTTTGGATCACTTTTTCATCTCTTTCTCTCTCTAAAAATTTCAAAACCCTAGATAGTTCTTGAGCTTTTGCTCTAAATACTCTCAATCTGTGCATTTCCTCACCCTCATCCTTTGGAGTGAAAGATAGAGCACATCGATGGCTTCGTTCTAATTGGAGAAATTAGTGTTTTTGGCTCCGTTAAGTTCGACTTCTTGGTTCCTTTGTTCTTTTCCCTTGAGGTAGGGATTTCTTTGACTTTTTTTTTCTTGATTTTTAGCTTAGTTATTTGTCTTTTTAAAAGGGTTATGTGTTTGGAAAATTTTGGTAAAACCTAGGGCTTGGGTTGAAATCAAAGAGGGGTCTTCCAAATTGATTCCTGAAAATGGTTGTGGATGAAATGCGTTGAAATGTTGAAAAGCTTTTCCCAAAATTGATTTTGGAAAGAAAATGGGGTTTTTGCCCAAATTTTGGATATTTGAAAATTTGAAAAGTGGAATGGAAAATGATGTTGGATATTGTGAAATTGGAATAATAATTATGTTAATGATGATGGTGGAGTTAGATATGTATTATCACTCCCATTGGAAATGCTGAAAACGTATCTTTTGATTGGAATTTATCCCTTGAATGGAAATATCTGTTATGGGCTATCGATGGAGGATAGTCTTGATTGTTGTAGACATTGCATAAGTATTAGGTTGAATTGAAACTAATTTCTCATACATTGTGCATTGCGTCTCATCTTACATTGAACATTGTAAATGTATTTGTTTTTGAGAAAAATGGGTGAATACCGTGGTGAATCTGGTTAAGGGGTGTGATTGTGGTTTTAATATGTTGGCCTGTGTGTCCTTGGTGAAAGTCCAAAAACCCATGTAGTAAGGTGCCGATCCTTTCAGTTAGTACCAGTAACATGGCTTTGGTAGTGCTTGTATAGCCTACTTGCAGACATGTACCTAGAGATTCCCAGTGTATTGTATCCACTACCCAATTTTCTGTATAAAAAGTTTATTTTCATGAATGGATATCTATAAAAACCTGGCATTGCAAAGTTTTGAGATGGAAAAACGAGAAATGCTTGGAAAATGGCATGCATTGTTCATCCACCTCATTATTTTGCTAAGATTTATATACTGTGTTAGAGTATTTCTACTGGGCTTGGGTTCACCCTATGTGGAAACAACTTTCAGGTGTTGATGATATGCCTCCCCCAAGGAAATAGCTTTGGAGGACTCGGAGCTTAAGGCTTCTTTTTGGTTTCTTGATGTAATTATTTTATTCAAGCCTCGAGCTTTACTTGTATTGAGTTTAAACTCATTTTGTTATAACCAAGCATTGTCTTGGAAAGTTGTAAGCCATTAAGGCATTTCTTTATGTGATTTTAATTACCTTTCTACTCCTATATCGATGTCATATGCTATAGATTTAGAATCCAGGATTTATGAATATATATTGCATATGTTACCTATTGTAATGCTCAAAGATGAAATGAATGAAAGATATCAGATTATTGATCAATTGACTTATTGTTACGAGTTGGGTTTAATGTTAATTATTGGGCATTGCAAGTTAGTATCAAAGCTACCGAGTAAGAATATTTTGGGATTGTTGGATGTGGTTTTTACCACAATGGGTTCTCTTGCTAGATGACATTAAAAGTAAACCTGGTATGCTATGTCATAACATGCTTATGTGACTATATGGGTATGAGATTTAATTTTTTAGATATAGATTGGGTCTACAAGTTTCTAGAAGTCCTGTCAGAAGAGCACTTGATCACTGCTATTTCTAGCCGGAACTTTGGCAATGTCGTGGAACGATCACTATCTAGAAAGGAAATTCGTTTGTGTTTATGTGATTATATGCTTAAGTGCAGTGAATTATTTGTTGTCCACTGCATTAGGACATGAGTGAATTAGCTTCAGCACATTTCTAAATGTGCTAATCTGTTGTGTTACCTTTATTAGGATGTCAGGACGTAGACGCGGTGGTGGTAGGCTTGGTAGGCCTAGGGGGGCAGGAGGTGCCTTTACCGGATGATATTCCGGTGCAAGATGAAGGAGTTGGTCAGGCCGACAGGGCCAAGCCAGCAGGCCAACAAGCTATAGGCGCTTTGGTCTAGGAAACGGTTAGTGCTTTGAGGGAATCCTTGGACATTCTTAGGGTTGAGAATCAAGTCCAGGCCTATATTGCTGAGATAGGGCCATCTTTTCTGAAGAGGGAGTTCTTTCGATCTAATCTGGATGAGTTTTTGGGGGATCCTAAAGAGCCACTGAAAGCAGATGAGTGGCTGAGCAGATAGTGAAAACGTTCAAGATGCTTGGCATTGAGGACAACGGCTTGAGAGCGACCTTAGCATCCTTCCAGCTGAAGGAAAATCCAGGTTAGTGGTGGAAGTATGCATGCAGGCGCATTGGAGTGACTTGGGAGGCCTTTGTCAATGCCTTACAAGACAAGTTCTTACCTCCTACTGCTAGGGAGAAGTTGAGGGATCAGTTCTTGAAACTCAAGTAGCTGAACACACCTGTAGTAGAGTTTGAAGCAGCTTTTACTAGCCTCTCTAGATTTGCATCAAAGTTGGTGGCAATGGAGGAACGCCGTTGTTTGGAGTTCGAGAAGAGATTAAGGACCAGGCTCCTTTTCAAGGTGGTCGTATCCATGATTAGGGATTACGGTCGTCTTGTAGAGATGGCAGCTCATTTGGAGACTGTGATCCAGACGGAGGAGGAGAGGTTGAGGGGCTCCAAGCAAAGGAGATAGGAGGTTTAGGGGGAGGTACGGGACAACAAGAGGCAGATGGGTTTTACCCCACAATAGTCCCAGACAGCCCAATTCATATCCACTTTTCCTGTACTGAGTTTTGGTTCAGGAAAAGGCAGTCAGGGTGGGACCCCTTGCTTTAAGTGTGGCCAGTTGGGCCACAAGTCTCCAGTTTCCCACAGAGAGGTGGAAGGCAACAGTCAGCACCATCGATGGCTCGTTCGCAAAGCCAGAGTCAAGGGAGAGGGCAGCTGCCTACCTGATATCAGTGTGGGCAGTTGAGGCATTTGAAGAGGTTTTGCCCTCAAGCAGGTGGAATACCTAGTGCGTCTGGTTTAAAACTGACACAGAGCCATCAACCTACCCAGTTGGTACAGGCCTTAAGGGCCACTCAGGGAGCCTCTTCGGCTCAATCAGTTTACCAGTCCTATGCTCCGAGGGGTGAGTAGGTGGAGCAGAGATGTATTGGGCTTGTGTATGCTGCTACTACTCTGGATCAGTTACCATCACCCTCTATTTTGAGAGGTTACTTTTTGTTTTTCAATAAGATTGCTAATGTGTTTATCGATGCATTCCTTTATTTCGTTTGCATTCTTATCGGTTTTGGGGTTAGAGGTGGCTCAGTTAACGTCCCCGCTTAGGGTAGAGTCTCCAGCTAGGGGTAAGGTTTACTTAGACCGGGGATGTCGCGATTGTAAGATAGAGGTTGCTGGGCGCCAACTTTCTTTTGTATTTGTATTGTTGGACATGTCAAGTTTCGATGTCATTTTGGGTATGGATTAGTTATCCTTGTATCGTGTTGTTATAGATTGTTACCATCAGAGAGTTACAGTGTGCACCTTGACTGGTGACTATTTTTACTTTATAAGGGACCAAGTTGATAGAGTCTTATCGCCAGCTTATAACCCTCATAGTAGGGGCGAACTTAGTTATCATCTTGCAACACTCCTGGGTAGTAAGAGTGTTATAGTCCAAGTTGAATTGCTAAGGGTAGTTTGCACATACCCGAATGTCTTTTCCGAGAATCTTACTAGTTTGCCACCCCACTAGGAGATCAAGTTCTCTATTGACTTTGTGCCTGGCATGGCACCAATTTCCATGGCACCGTATAGGTTTGCACCCACCGAGCTGTGTGAGTTGAATATTCAGCTCCAAGAGCTATTAGATAAGGGCTTCATTTGCCTTAGTACATCGCCTTGGGGAGCACCATGTCACAGACTGGCAAATTTTGAAGCTGTCCCTCACTATGGAAAACCTAGGAGGTTCTGGAGATCACTGGAACATTCTAGAACTCCCTAGAGTTTGGTAGATACTTGTACATAATTGTAGATACATGTAGATCCTTCTAGATATGTATATTCTAGAGTAGTTCTAGAAAAATCTACTAAGATGTAGTAGGAGGAAGTGTCTAGAACACTCTCCATCCTTGTAGTTCTAGAATGATCCTTGTAGCTTATAAAAGGGGGAGGGCCTCATTTGCCCAAACCACCAAGTGTAATCACAAGCATTCAAGCAATACAAAGCTAAGCATTCTCCAGGAGCTCTCTAAGTTTCTCTAAGTCTCTCTTGTGTGTGTATTCTTCTCCTAAGCTCTCTTCTAAAGAAGGCTTACTTAGGTGCAAGCAAGGCGTGCTATAAGCATCTAAGGCCACACGGTTGGCTTGGAAAGGCTGAGGGTTGGTTCAGAAAATCCAAGGCCGTGACAGTTGGTATCAGAGCCAAAGTTACGAAGGCGTCGTGACTAAGGAAGGAAGGGTACTATGTCGGAAGTAACTCACACCGAAGAGAACCGCGGAAGGGAGACTGCTGCAAACTTGGGCAAGAAGGCCAAGGACAAGTCGCGTGACATCATGAGTGCCATGGACACCCGAGTGGTCAAGGTTGAAGTGACTATGGCCGATGTCAAGGAACGGTTGGATCGTTTGGAACAAGGGATGGAGCAACTCGATGGCAAGGTGGAAGGCCAAGTCGAAGAACTGCTTGAGTCCGTGCGGGACACCTTCCGGGGCAACCATGAGAGCCACAGGCAAGAAAGCTACGACTTTGAAGAACGGATCTTGAAGGCGATCTCCCAACTCCAAGACCAAGTCCAAGAGCTGAAGGAAGGCTTGGAGGAGACAAGGGCGGACTAGGCTATGTGCAAGCGGGTAGTAGCCAGTGGAGGCGTTGCCACTAATGCGGGGTTCACTCCAAGGCTGGAGGCACCAAAGCCTAAGGAGTTTGATGGCAAAAGGGACGCCAAGGAGCTGGACGACTACATCTGGCACTTAGAGAGGTATTTCGAAGCCTTGAACCTAAATGATGAAATGGCTAAGGTACGCACCGCTTCTCTCTACCTCACTAAGCTAGCTGGAATTTGGTGGCGTCGTAAACATGCCGAAAGAGAAAAAGGCACTTGCACTATCTCTTCCTGGGAAGAATTTAAGAACGAGCCAATGAGACAATTCTATCCTGAAAATGTGGCACACGAAGCACGGTTGAAAATGAGGGAGTTGAAGCACACCCGCTCCATCCGAGACTACGTCCAAGAATTCTCCAGGTTAATGCTTCAAAACCCTAACATGAGTGATGATGACTTACTTTTCAACTTCACAGCTGGCCTTAAACAGTGGGCACAATTGGAGCTACAATGAAGAGGAGTCAAAGACATCTCCACCGCACTCACTGTAGCCGAGACATTGGTGGAGTACACAAAACCGGAATCTTCCAACTCAAAGTCCACCAAGGATGGTCAAGGCAAAGGTGGGGGAGCAAAGTGGGCAAAAGAGTCTAAGGAATATAAAGCTCCAAGGAACAAAGAAGTTGAAGGCAAGCCACCATCGGGCAAGGATTGGAAGAAGGATGCCAAGAAAGACATCAAGCCCAAGGACAAATGCTTTATCTGTAATGGGCCACATTGGGCACGAGATTGTCCCAAGAGGAAGAACCTTAGTGCCATGCTTGAGAAGCAAGAGATGGAAGAACAAGGCCACATGGGGTGCCTACAACTACTCAATGCTCTCAAAGCTAACCCGATGCCAGCAAACAACAAAGACCGATCCTTGATATATGTGAATGCCAACATCAACGGGAAGGCTACCCAAGTAATGGTGGATACAGGAGCATCACACAACTTCATCAAGGATGAACAAGCTAAGCGATTGGGCCTCAAGGTTGACAAGGGACAAGGATGGCTCAAGACGGTGAATGCCGAGGCAAAGCCACTTAATGGCGTAGCTCGAGGGGTGGAGCTACACTTGGGCACTTGGCATGGAAAGGTGGACTTTTCTGTAGCACAAATGGATGACTTCAACATTGTGCTAGGCATGGAATTCTTGCGGCAATTCAACGTAGTACCACTACCGTGCTACAACTCCATGTGCATTCTTGAGGGTGGCCCATGCATGGTCTCCACAGTGGCCAGGGTGAGTTTGAACAAGAAGGTGCTCTCCGCAATGCAAGTAAAGAAGGGCTTCAAGAAAGGAGAGACTACCTATCTAGCCATCCTCCAAGGCGAAAGGGGAGAAAAGGAAGACACTCCAGTAGAGCCACCAAAGGAGATTGGCAAGGTGCTAGAAGAATACAAAGAGGTTATGCCACCCAAGTTGCCTAAAAGACTTCCACCTAGGAGGGAGGTGGACCACAAAATTGAGATGGAGCCAGGCGCCAAGCCACCAGCAATGGCACCATACCGAATGTCCCCACCAAAGTTGGAGGAACTAAGGAGGCAATTGAAAGACTTGCTGGATGCGGGCTTCATCCAACCATCAAAGGCACCTTATGGAGCACCGGTGTTGTTTCAGAAGAAGCACGATGGATCACTACGGCTATGCATCGACTACCGGGCTCTAAACAAGGTAACAATCAAAAACAAATACCCGATTCCTTTGATTGTCGATTTATTTGATCAATTGGGGCATGCAAAGTTCTTCACTAAGCTTGATCTAAGGTCGGGATACTATCAAGTGTGGATTGCGGAAGGTGATGAGCCAAAGACGGCTTGTGTGACTCGCTATGGTTCATATGAATTCTTAGTAATGCCCTTTGGCCTCACCAACGCACCCTCCACATTTTGCACATTGATGAACAAGATCTTCCATCCCTACTTGGACCGGTTCGTAAGGGTCTATTTAGATGACATAGTCATCTATAGCACCACTCTTGAGGAACATGTTGAGCACCTATGGACCGTCTTCAAGACGCTAAGGGAGAATGAGCTCTATGTCAAGGAAGAAAAGTGCTCATTTGCCAAAGAAGAAGTCTCATTCCTTGGCCACAAGATCAAAGGAGGCAAGCTTAGTATGGAAGAAGGCAAGGTGAGGGCAATCAAAGAATGGGAGCCACCCACCAAAGTAACGGAGTTGCGATCTTTTCTCGGGCTTGTCAACTACTATCGGCGGTTTATCATGGGCTACTCAGCGATAGCAGCCCCTCTCACTGACATGCTCAAGAAAGGACAAGCATGGGAATGGACGGAGAAATGCCAAGATGCTTTCGACAAGCTAAAGGAGGCAATAATGAAGGAATCGATTTTGGCTCTACCGGATTGTGCCAAATCATATCAGGTACACACTGACACATCAGACTTTGCCATTGGAGGTGTCTTGATACAGGATGGACATCCTATTGCCTACAAAAGTCGGAAGCTCAATGACACGGAGCGGCGCTATATGGTCCAAGAAAAGGAAATGACGGCCATCATACATTGCCTACGGACTTGGAGGCACTACCTACTTGGATCTAAGTTTGTGGTGAAGACTGACAATATAGCCACAAGCTATTTCCAAACTCAAAAGAAGCTAAGTCCAAAGCAAGCACGGTGGCAAGACTTCTTGGCAGAATTTGACTATGCCCTAGAATACAAGCCAGGAAAGGCAAACCTCGTGGCTGATGCACTAAGTCGCAAGGCGGAGTTGGAGCTTTGGGTAGCAAACCCCAAGGGGAGCTGGTTGAGCTTATCAAAGAAGGACTACAACATGACCCACTCGCCAAAGGCATCATTGCATTAGCCAACAATGGGAAAACTAAACGTTTCTGGGTAGAAGATGGCCTACTCTACACAAAGGGGAAACGACTCTATGTTCCAAAGTGGGTAACCTACGGAGGAATCTAATGAAAGAATGCCATGATACAAAATGGGCAAGCCACCCAGGACAAAGGCGTACAAGAGCATTGCTGGAATCCGCTTATTATTGGCCAAGGATGAGAGATGATGTAGAGGCATACGTAAAGACTTGTCTTGTGTGTCAACAAGACAAGGTAGAGCAGCAAGCACCTGGAGGTTTGCTGGAGCCATTACCTATAGCTGAGAAGCCTTGGAAGAGTGTCACCATGGACTTCATCTCAGCTTTGCCTAAGTCAGAAGGGTACGACTCTATTATGGTGATAGTTGACAGGTTTTCTAAGTATGCCACATTCATAACAGCCCCAACAGATTGCACAGCGGAGGAGGCAGCTCGATTATTCACAAAACATGTGGTAAAATATTGGGGCATACCAAAGTCCATCATCAGCGATCGAGACCCTCGCTTTACAGGAAGATTTTGGACCGAGCTATTCAAGATGCTAGGGTCAGACTTACACTTTTCTATAAGCTTTCACCCGCAAACTGATGGCCAAACAGAACGGGTGAATGCCTTACTGGAGCTATACTTAAGGCACTTTGTCAGTGCTAATCAGCGAGATTGGGCTAAGTTGCTGGATGTAGCCCAATTCTCTTACAATCTGCAGCGAAGTGAATCCACCAATCACAGCCCATTCGAGCTGGCTATTGGACAACAACCGCTAACGCCACACACGGTGATGTCTGGCTATATGGGAAGGAGTCCTGCAGCATTCAAGTTTGCTAAAGGATGGCAGGAGCAAGCCGATGTGGCACGAACCTATTTAGACAAGGCGTCCAAGAAAATGAAGAAGTGGGCTGATAAAAAGAGACGAGCGGTGGAATACCAAGTGGGGGACTTGGTACTTGTCAAGCTACTACCACAACAATTCAAGTCCCTAAGGAAGGTGCACAAAGGGCTAGTAAGAAAGTATGAAGGCCCTTTTCCTATTACAAAAAAGGTAGGCAAAGTTTCCTACCAAGTTCAGCTACCCCCAAAACTCAAGATCCATCCCGTCTTCCATGTAAGCTACTTAAAGCCCTATCATGCCGACACGAAGAATCCAAGCTGCGGCGAGTCATCAAGGGCATCAACAGCGGTCATAACCTCATATGATAAAGAAGCAGAATATATAGTGGCTGACCGAGTCATTAGAAGACGTGGAGTACCTCCTTGCACAGAGTACTTAGTTAAATGGAAGGGGCTACCAGAAAGTGAGGCTAGCTGGGAACTAGCCAATGCTTTATGGCAGTTCAAGGAGCAAATACTAAAGTTCCGAGAAGAAGACGCGACGAGGGCGTCACTGCATTAGGTGGGGGAGAATGTCACGGACTGGCAAATTTTGAAGCTGTCCCTCACTAAGGAAAACCTAGGAGGTTCTGGAGATCACTGGAACATTCTAGAACTCCCTAGAGTTTGGAAGATACTTGTACATAATTGTAGATACATGTAGATCCTTCTAGATATGTATATTCTAGAGTAGGTCTAGAAAAATCTACTAAGATGTAGTAGGAGGAAGTGTCTAGAACACTCTCCATCCTTGTAGTTCTAGAATGATCCTTGTAGCCTATAAAAGGGGGAGGGCCTCATTTGCCCAAACCACCAAGTGTAATCACAAGCATTCAAGCAATACAAAGCTAAGCATTCTCCAAGAGCTCTCTAAGTTTCTCTAAGTCTCTCTTGTGTGTGTATTCTTCTCCTAAGCTCTCTTCCAAAGAAGGCTTACTTAGGTGCAGACAAGGCGTGCTATAAGCATCTAAGGCCACACGGTTGGCTTGGAAAGACTGAGGGTTGGTTCAGAAAATCCAAGGCCGTGACAACCAGCTCCCTTTGCCAAGAAGAAAGATGGTACTTTGTGACTGTGTATTAATTACCGTAAGCTGAACTGGGTAACTATTATGAACAAGTACCCATTGCCTCATATAGATGATTTGTTTGACTAGTTAAAGGGGTCTTGTTGCTTTTCCAAAATTGACTTGAGATCGGGTTATCACCAATCAAGGGTGAAAGAGGAGGATATTCAGAAAACGGCATTCCGTACGTGGTACGACCACTATGAGTTTTTAGTGATGTCTTTTGGGCTAACCAATGCACCGGCTTCATTTATGGATTTGATGAATCGAATCTTCCGTGAGTTCTTGGACCATTTTGTGGTTATCTGTGTTAATGACATTTTGATTTACTCACTCTTCGAGGAGGAACACAAAGAACACTTGCGGATTGTACTTGAGTTGTTTAAAGCCCACTATTTGTATACTAAGTTCGGAAAGTGCGAGTTCTGGTTAAAAGAAGTTAAGTTCTTAGGCCATGTGGTATCCGGGGAATGAGTGATAGTAGACTCTTCTAAGATAGAGGCAGTGCAAGATTGGGAACAACCTAAGAATGCCGTTGAGATCCGGAGTTTCTTGGGTTTAGCCGGGTATTATTGACATTTTGTGAAGGACTTCTCTAGATTCGCCTCACCATTGACTAGATTGACAAGGAAAGGGGTTAAGTTTGTATGGAGTGAGACTTGTGAAAAGTCATTCCAAGATCTTAAGGTTAAACTCACCACTGCTCCAGTGTTGATTATTCGGGAGAGGGGTTTGGGTTATTCTGTTTATTGTGATGCGTCACGGGAGGGTTTAGAATGTGTGTTGATGCAAGAGGGGAATGTGGTAGCCTATAGTTCGTTGCAGTTGAAAACTCATGAGAGAAACTATCCAACTCAGGACTTAGAACTAGTGGCAGTGATCTTCGCCTTAAAAATGTGGAGGCATTACTTATATGGTGAGAAATTCGAGATGTTTTCTGATCATAAGAGTTTGAAATATCTGTTTTCACAGAAAGATTTGAATTTGAGATAGAGGACATGGATGGAGTTTATGGAGGATTATGATTTCGAGTTGCACTATTTCCCAGGAAGGCCAATGTTGTAGTTGACGCCTTGAGTAGGAAATTCATAAGCGGTGTAGCTAGTATTGCTATCCGAGAATGGGAGACGTTGGGTGCTATTGGCGAGTTTGACTTGCATCTTGGCGAGTATGTTGAGTCAACCATTTTGTTTATTGTAGTTGCACAATGTACATTAGTGAGCCAAGTAATAGAAGCATAGTAGGGTGATCATGAAGTAGAGATTATCCGAGGGAAGATAGCTAGTGGGATGGTAGAGAAGGGCCTGAATGTGTATTCTGACTTGAGTGTAAGCTACTTGGACTGTTTGTTTGTGCCAGAATCTTATAAGGAGGAGGTACTCTGAGAGTTTCACCATTCGCGCCTTGCAGTACACCCAGGAGGCACAAAGATGTACCATGACCTTAGCTACCAGTTTTGGTGGAGGGAGATGAAGAGAGACATAGCCTTATTTGTTTCGAGGTGCCTTACTTGTCAACAAGTATCAACAGCCAGCGGATTTGTCACAACCCTTGCCTATAGCCGAGTGGAAGTGGGAGTATATCACGATGGATTTTGTTATGGGTCTTCCGAGGACTCAACGGGGTATAATGATGCCATGTGGGTGATAGTTGACCAGTTAACTAAGTCAGCACACTTTGTACCTATGTGCATGAGTGACTTGGTAAATTACCTTGCAGACCTTTATGTTATGGAGATAGTTCGACTTCATGAGGTCCTTATAACTATAGTATCAGATAGAGATCCTTGTTTCATGGCTCAGTTGTGGCAGAGCCGACAGAATGCCTTAGGCACTAGATTGACGTTTAGCACCGCCTATCATCCTCAGACTGACGGGCAGTCCGAGCCAACCATTCAAGTCTAAGAGGACATGCTTCAAGGTTGTGTCCTTGATTTTAAAGGGTCATGAGAGAGGCATATACCTTTAGTGGAGTTTGCCTATAATAATAGTTTCCAAGCGAGTATTGGCATGGCCAACCATGTAGATTCCCTGTGTGTTGGGTCGAGGTGGGTGACGCACCTATGCTAGGTCCTGATCTAGTCCGGGAAACAGCTAAGAATGTTGCACTAATCCGTAAGAGGTTGGCTTCGGCTTAAAGTCGCCAGAAGAGCTATGCCAATCGTAGAAGGAGACCCTTGTCTTTTGAGATAGGAGATCATTTGTTCTTGAAGATATCACCAAGATGGGGTTTGATGAGGTTTGGGAAGAGAGGGAAGTTGTCTCCTAGATTTATTGGGCCCTTTGAGATTCTAGAGTGGATCAGAGAAGTAGTTTATCATTTAGCCTTGTTGCCTCAACTTTCCGGGGCTCATGACATGTTCCATATTTGTATGCTTTGGAAGTACGAGCTTGATTCTTCACATGTGTTGGATTAGACCGAGTTAGAGGTAGATGAAGATGCCTCGTATGAGGAGAGACCAATGCGAGTTTTAGACTCTCGAGACCAAGTCTTGCGAGGCAAGACTATTCCATTAGTCAAAGTGTTGTGGCGACACCACAGGGTTGAGAAGGCGACTTGGGAGCATGAGGCAGAAGTCCGTGAGAAGTATCTGGACCTATTTGTTAATGTTTGAAACTTATGTTGAAAATTTTGTAACTGTTGTATTTTATGATCATTGTGTATGTTTAGAGGAAGATTGAACTTTGATAGTTGATGTTGAGAAACTTAGTGTATCTTTGTTACAATCTGAATGATGTGGAAATGTTTTCAATTTATTTTAATGTAAGTTGATTTTAAATTTCAAAGACGAAATTCCTTAAGGGTGGAGATTATAACGATTCTGGTTTAGACCCGACCCATTTATTGCTTTGGATCTAAGAACTCATGTATTTAATTGTTGTTTAACTTATTTCCATCTTGTCGTTTATTGATTTTGTCTTAAGTTAGTTTTGGTTGTGTTTAAAATAGGTTGGGAAGTTAGTTTTTCAAAGTGTTGTTGCCTAGAATTTTCCTTGTTTGCTCGAGCGACCATTCCTGCGCTTGAGCAGTCTTTTACAGTCTGTAAAACTACTGAGAGTTTGATATCTGCGCTTATACGACTTTTTTTGTGCTTGAGCAAACTTTTATAGGTCTGAACTATTGTGAGGGGGTCATTGTGCGCTCGAGCGGTGGTTTTGGTTGCTTGAGCAGTGCCACTTTCTGTGACTGTTTGCTCAAGCGATGTTTTGGTCGCTCGAGTGGTCTGTGCGTATATCAGTCCAAGAGATAGCCTTTTTGGATCACTTTTTCATCTCTTTCTCTCTCTAACATTTCAAAACCCTAGATCTACTCTCTCTCTCTCTCTAGTTCTTGAGCTTTTGCACCAAATACTCTCAATCCGTGCATTTCCTCACCCTTGTCCTTTGGAGTAAAAGATAGAGCACGTCGAGGGCTTCATTCTAATTGAAGAAATTAGTGTTTTTGGCTCCGTCGAGTTCTACTTCTTGTTTCCTTTGGTCTTCTGCTTTGAGGTAGGGATTTCTTTTACTCTTTTTTTATGATTTTTAGCTTACTTATTTGTCTTTTTAAAAGGGTTGTGTTTGGAAAATTTTGGTAAAACCTAGGGTTTGGGTTGAAATCAAAAGAGGGGTCTTTCAAATTGATTCTTGAAAATGGTTACAGGAATATGGTTATGAATGAATTGTGTTGAAATGGTGGAAAGCTTTTCTCAAAATTGATTTTGGAAAGAAAATGGAGGTTTTGCCCAAATTTTGGATATTTAAAATTGTGAAAAGTGGAATAGAAAATGAGGTTGGATATTGTGAAATTGGAATAATAATTATGCTAATGATGATGGTGGAGTTGGATATGTATTATCACTCCCATTGGAATTAATGAAAATGTATCTTTTGATTGGAATTCATCCATTGAATAGAAATATCTGCTATAGGCTATCGATGGAGCATAGTCTTGATTGTTGTAGACATTGCATAAGTATTAGGTTGAGTTGAAACTAGTTTCTCATACATTGTGCATTGTGCATCATCTTAAATTGAACATTGTAAATGTATTTGTTTTTGAGAAAAATGGGTGAATACCGTAGTGAATCTGGTTGGGTTAGGGAGTGTGATTGTGGTTTTAATATGTTGGCCTATGTGTCCTTAGTGAAAGTCCCGAAACACACGAGGTTAGATGCCAATCCTTCTAGTTAGTACCAATAAAATGGCTTTGATAGTGCTTGTATAGCCTACTTGCGAACACACTACCTTGTTTTCTGTATAAAAAGTTTATTTTCATGAATGGATATCTATAAAACCTGGCATTGCATAGTGTAGACACCCCATTTTTGACCGTCCTCAAGACTTGGATGTCACCGTTTGAACACTCGGTGATCATCCACGTTTGTGTTCGTCTTGAGTTCCCGGAGGTCTCGGCCACGCGCCTTGCCTCAGGATCTCTCGACTAGACTGTTTTGTGTTTGGTTTTGCACCAAACACTTGTGTTTTGCCTTGGAGGGGCAGGGAATGGCTTGTGGGCCATCCCCACACATCACCGGCCATGTCTTGAGGCCACCGGCCAGTGTTTTGTTTCCATCGGCCAGATGTTTGGCCGGTCGACACTCTAGATGGTCGATCGGCCATTTATTTTGTCAAAATAGCATTTTTGGCTGGCCGATCACTGTACATCTGCTTTTGCAGATATTTTTTATGCCAGCTGTGCTAGCTGGCATACACTTTGCTCCCCTCCATACACGTGTATGGAGGGATTTCACTCTTGCTTAGCTTGTTTTGGAAGCTTTGCAAGAGTGAATCTCTATAAGAGGGAGCCTCTTCTCCCTCTATTAGGGTTACAACATTTTTCCAGAGGGCTCTGATATTAGGGTTAGGGTTTGCATATCCCCCATCTCTATATTTCTCTCTCTTTTGTGTATAAGTGTGTGTTTGGTCTTATTATTGCACAAAAACACCCACCATTACACCTTACCTTGCCTACTGAGGTGCTAGGGAGCTGTGCTTGAAGTTCTTGACTGGTTTTGAGCTCAAAGAACTAGTTGGAGCATTGTTTGTGAAGGAGGTCTACAAGGGTAACAATCTTACCCCTTTTCCCCCATTTTTGCATAGCTTTTTAACCTATCTTGCAACTTTTTTTAGACTTTGTATATAACTAATAAAAGTCTTGTTTTTTAGTGCTTTAAATAGTTGTTTAAGGTCACTTTGTTGTTTGAGGTTGTTGGACCCCTCTTAGGGCTTGTTTGGCCCCATTTTTGTGCTATTTTGGTGAGCTCCGGGACCACCTTATTTGGGCCTCCTCACCACTGAAATCTTGAGGGATTTCAATGGTGGGGATGGTGGTTTAAGGTCCTAAGAAGGAGAGGGCCATCCCCTCTCCTTGTTGTCTTCAAACTTGCCATCTTAAGCCTCATGTGTGAGCATCATTTTTGAATTCATGTAGGCCATGTCTCAGTAGGTATTTGGTAGTATTTTTCCATGTTTTACCTCTGTTTTAAGTTGGTTTAGACACACCACGCATGCCTTGCATACATGTCTTGTAATGCCATGTTTTAGCCTTAACATGTTTTGTGCTTTGAGCCCTGTTCTAGCATGTTTTTGGCCAAGCTTTGTGAAGCTTTTGTGCTTGTTTTGATGTGCTAAAGGTCTGTTTTTGGTCATTCGGGTAGTCCATGCTTTGCTTTGTATAGCTACCATGCAACCTCTCTTGTATGCCCTAAGCATTGACCCCTCTAGTATGCCATCCTTGCTTTGTTTCAGTGGTTTGGAACCACTTGCCATGCCATTTTAGTCCTTGTGGTGTATTTGTATGTTTGCATTTGGTGTTCCTTTAAGGCCTTAAAGGGTTGGTGTTTCATGCTCCATGTTTGTGCCTTCATGTATGCCATCATGTTTAGGCCTCTAGGATGCCATGTCATTGTGTTTTTGGCTTCGTTTTAACGTGCTAAAACTTTGATAAGGGTAGTTCAATACCCCTTTGGTGAGCCTTAGACCTTGGACTTTGTTTGCATACTTTGATTGCCTTGTTTAGATTGATTTGGCATCATTTTATAACATGATTTCAGAGCTTATAATGTATGCCATATGTCCATGTTATCCTCTTTTAAGTGTGCTTAAAAGTTGTCTCCATATGCTTAAGTGTTTAGGCCTTAACATGTGCATGTTTGTGTATGTTTTGCCTCTCATTCCTTAGCATGTTGGCCACTGTTTTGGGCCTAGTATAGGGCTGCCCAAATTGGTATAAGTCCATTGTTTGCATGTTGTCGCATGCTCACCTTGTGTGTTGTCATATACTTAGCCTATTGCATGTGTTGCATGCTTCAATCGCTTTGCATTTGGCACGCATTCTCTTGGCTAAGTTGCCTAACATGTTGTCCATGTTGCACCTTGCATGCTTGCATGGTTAAGCTGCACATTGCATGCTTGATTAGCTCACATAGTTGTTCCATGTCTTGCATACTTATTTGCTTAGGTTGTGTGCCTATTGCATGCTTACTTGTCTGCATCTCATGTTGCACACTTAACTCACATGTCTAGGTTGCATATCATTGCATGCATCTTTCACCTCTTGATCAAGCCATGATAGAGGTTGAAAGCCCCCTTGGTATGTTTCTATGCATTGCATTTCATTTGAAATCAAAATGCACAACTTGGTTCCTTGGGCCATCATGCATTGAAATGCGCGATTGGTGGTCCGAGAATCAAGGAACATACCCCTTTGAGTCACAAACATGATAAGGGATGTGTGCACATTTGCTTGAAATACATTGCCATGCCTTGTTTTGCCCTCTGCTGCTGTCAAAATAGGTTCTGCAGGAAGACTTGGCCGGTCGACTACATGGAGTGCCGACCGGCCAATTATTGATGGCCAAGATCTAAACAAATGGTCGATGACCATTCGGACATGGTCGGTGGGGTTTCCACTTGGTCGGTGGTGATCCACAGTGTCCATGGAGCATATCTTGGGAGTTGTTCAATTTTCAGAGGAGCAGAGCAGGGGAAACAGAGGCAAACTTGTGCATGGTGGTGGGTTTCCGAGCGGAACCGAGCGCGCATGCATTGGGCCCTCTTCCTGAGGCTGCCTTTACTACTTAATTAGCTTAGTTAATTTGCTTAACTAGTTAATTGTCTGTAATATTTAATTAGCTTGATAGTTAGTTAAATTGTATTATTCTTTCGGTCCCTCTGAGCGAGGGCAAATTTGTAATAAGTGTGGGTGCGTATGTGCATGTCTTCCAACCCCCATTTCTTTCTCCCTTTTACTTACCTGCATTGATGGTTAGTACTAGGGCATATTTAATTTAGCATCCTTATGCTATGCATGCGTGCATCATTCATTTGTATTGCATGCACCGGGCTCGGCGCATCATGCTAACTGCATAGTATTTCAAATCTAACTTGAATACGTGTTATTTGTTGCATTCCACATGCCATACTAGGATTTTTTTTGGGTAAGTAAGTCATAAAATAAAGACAATGAAATTATACTAGGATTAGCCGAGCCTATTCTAGTTACATTTTGTATGCGATGCATTAGCCACTTAACATGGACTTGGATCATACATTGATTACTAACAAGTTCTTTGTTTTGGCTCGGAGTACTCGGTAAGCTTTTTATGCTTTAGCATCTCGCATGAGTGTGAATGTTAACATGACAGCATACTTACCATGCGGCTATGTGCTTACGCGATATTACTGCCTGAATGCCTGTGGGTGAAGGTTGGATTGCTTGAGTTGGAACAACTCATTGAAATCCGCGTTTTAACCTACTTGCGAGTAGCAAATCTCAAACCATCTTTCAAATGAGCGGATATGTAATGCTTTGTTCCAAATTAGGCGATCTAGTCTATACTTTTGTGTTGTGTGCATCACATAGTAAATTCTAGCTAATTAACCGGAATAAGAACGCATATGTTTTCAAAACAAGATATCATGGTTAGTAGAGGCCGATCTTTGATCGGGCGAGCGGGGGTGCTCATAGCTGACCTTCCCCAATCGTACCCAAGTTCCTGAGCCGAGGCAACTCTGGTGATGACGGACACATGGCCTTAGGCAACGAGTCAGGGTTTCCTAAATTTCCCAAAATAAAATATTTAGGTGGCGACTCTGTATCTGGCAAAGCAGTCCATGTTTGGCACTTCTTTTCTAAAAATTTGTTTTTTCTCAAAACGATTTGCTGGATTTGGACTCTTTGGTTCAGATTAAGAACCGACACAAATCGAGTCCGAACTGTAGTGAGCCCAATATGAATAGAACGCGGGGGGGGGGGGATTTTTCACCCCCGGGACGTTCGGGGACGTCTACACATAGTTTTGAGATGGAAAAATGAGAAATGTTTGGAAAATGGCATGCATTGTTCATTCACCTCATAATTTTGCTTCGATTCATATACTATGTTTGCGTATTTCTACTAGGTTTTGGCTCGCCCTATGTGGAAACAACTTCTAGGTGTTGATAATATGCCTCTGCCATGGAAATAGCTTGGGAGGACTCGGAGCTTAAGGCTTCTTTTTGGTTTCTTCATGTAATAATTTTATTCAAGCCTCAGGCTTTACTTGTATTGAGTTTAAACTCATTTTGTTGTAACCAAGCATCATCTTGGAAAGTTGTAAGTCATTAGGGCATTTCTCTATGTGATTTTATATACCTTTCTACTCCTGTATCGATGTCATATACTATAGATTCAGAATCCACGATTTATGAATATATATTACATATGTCACCTTTTGTAATGTTCAAAGATAAAATGAATGAAAGATATTAGATTATCGATCAATTGACTTACTGTTATGAGTTGGGTTTAATGTTAATTATTTTGGGGCGTTACAATGCATGTTTAGATGTCCAAGATGGTCCAAAAACAAAAGTGTTTCTTTCATTACTTTCTAGTTAAAAGTGTTACAAAAAAAATTTCAAAAAACATGTCCGAAGCTATACATGATTTTCCTAAACTACAAAGCAAAAGGAATATACAAAAAGAGAAATACAAAAAGAAGAGAATTAGGTTTGGCTCGCCCTCTTTGTCCTCTTCACCGGTGGAACCCAATGTCGTCCCTATTAGCACCGTTACCCTCAGCCTCAACAATTGCCTCACCCTCAGCCTCGATAACTGCCTCATCCTTAGCCCCATCTTCGCCATCTCCATCAAAGCCACTACTGCTCTCACTACCACTAGCATCATCTTCGAAGCCATCCTCATCAAAACCACTACTGCTCTCGTTGCCCTCCTCATTGCCATCATTGCCATTAGCGTCACTGCCCTCCGAGTGCTCAATATCAATGCTTACATCTCCTTCACTATCCTCAAATGTCTCATCAATAGTGAGGTCCTCCTCTCTAGAAGTAGTAGGAGTCCCCTTCAAGGAGGAAGAGCTTTCCACTACTTGGTCGCCTCTACATCTGCCTCTACCAGGGGGCACCCCTGCCATGGCCTCTGTCAACGCTTCTCCCCCAAGCTGGAGGATATCCTACTTCCCTCCTGGCTACCATAGGAGGCATCATTGGTACCACATCAAGCTTAAATGAAGGGTTGGCAAGAAATAAAATGTCAGATGGAAAGAATACATAGATAAAGACAGTCTATCAAAGTATGTCAGAACAGAAGTATGGGGAAAACAGTATAGAATGAGTCAGAATGGGATACCTGAACTCCAGCCGTGGCAAGGGCATGCTCTCTCCTCCGCACCATGTGGACTAAGGACTCGATCACCTCCAAGCATCGCTCAGTATAGGCCGCAGGAGGCTACAAACAGAATTGGGAACATGAGTAAAGTAGAGTAAAATAGCATAGAGCATGAGTAAAGCAGAATAAAGCATGAGTAGAGTAAGAGTAAAGCAAAATGAAACAGTATAGGGGTATCTGAGAAAGCTATGAAAGGGATAAGATATACATGTTTCATCTCTGGAGCAAGGGTGAGCACCTGGTCTTCAAGAAGCTCTAAAGGGACCTCTCTGAGAGCACCACTTGGCCTCATGTATGTAACTGAGAAAGGGAGTGTTGGAAAGCCCGTGGTAGGATCAATGGGAGGAATAACAGCACCTCCAGGGGTAGGAGCATCGGTAGGAATAGGGGCAGCGGTTGCAATACCTCCCAATACTCGAGCTGTATCTAGAGTAATGGAAGGCATGATATGGGACTACAAGAAGGTGGTGTAATCCCCAAGCACATGGAATAGGTCTACATCCTGACCATCCAGCATGGCCTCGAGCTCAACCATATTAGTGATCAAGTTGACAGTCCTCATACGAGCAGACAGAGTAGATGAGATGTCCAGAATATCATGATCTAAGGTCTGGTGAAGAAAGCGCTCCCCCAAATACCAAGCCCGGCTAAAGGGGGCCTCAAATAGTATTCTTGCCCTGGAGGCTACACATGATGCAACATATCGCTTTCTCTCAGCCTGGAGCATAGCCACCCTCGGGAGCCAATCAATCTGCTTGTTTGAAAGAATGAGTTACAATTAGAAGCCCAAGCAAAGAAAACCAAAAGGATAAAACAAGGTAGTATGAGTTCTTATTTTTTTTACCCGAATAGCAGGCATGGTGTTGAAAAAGTAGTGGAAGTGGGTGAAGCTGCAAGACTAGCAATCATATGGCCTAAGGGCCTCATCAAAATACACGGATCAAGGCACCGTCTGATCAATCTCACTCACTAGAACTGGGGCTAGCTCAGGGAAGTAAGAATATTCCCATATTTGTACAGAAAAAGAGGAATGGCATCAGAAAACAAGCAGAAATAATAAATGTACAAACCAGAAAGTAAAGTAAATGGGTA
This sequence comes from Camellia granthamiana, assembly GCA_036172215.1. Taxonomy (NCBI): domain Eukaryota; kingdom Viridiplantae; phylum Streptophyta; class Magnoliopsida; order Ericales; family Theaceae; genus Camellia; species Camellia granthamiana. Next base: position 107,773,258 of record CM069916.1, on the reverse strand, counting down.
GAGTGTACCTCCTACGCACGCCAATATCCTCCAAGTAGCCTTGCTTTTTGGCAGGAGGATGAGTTCACGTAATTGTACAAGGTGGCTAGCGTCTCCCCAATCATAATCCCTCATCCGAGGTACGTCCACCATCGTACTTAAAAAGTACAATCCAATGGTATTTTCCCTATTCACAAACAGGGTAGTACCAAAGACAGACAGAAGAAATTCACGGGCATAATAAGCAGTGGCCTCCAGGGTATCAAGGTGTGTGTGCCATGGAACCTCTAGTGCAACCAGCTATAGCAGATGATCCCCGAGCTATCCTTTAGAGGAATGGCCTTGAGTAAATGAAGCTGAGCAGCATCTCAAGATCCTATATCCAAGTCAAAAGGGATCCAATCACCCTCTACTGGAAGGCTGGTAATCATGGAGAAGTCTAAGGGGTCATCGTTATCTCCTATGTAGAAAAGAAGTGGAAGGAGTTGGTGGTAACCAACCACCTCTCTATAAGAGCGCAACAACCAATTGAGTGACTTGCATCTGGGTGATCCCCAAACACAATGTGCCAAAACCAACCTACTTCCCCAAGGCCCAGACTCCAGCATGAAGAACTTGGTACCACCGACAAGGGAATATGACTGTCCCAGATCCCTTCATCCGGCGGTTATCGTCCTATTACAAAAAAGTTTATTAGTACAGTGCAGATATGAGCAAATGTGAATAAACATGTGGGTTTGGTATTAAGGCTTACCAATTGGGCACTGGAGAATAGGTGTAACTGTCGCTCCCGAAAAAGCACATCAGTGAATGTGAGCATGCTACCATGAATAATGCGATAGATATCAGGCTGGTGAATAGATGGATTGAATGGCCTGAGATGCGATAGTGGTAGCTCAAGACCAAACACAAGAGGAATGATGTCTTTTGCCACCATGTCTGGGTCATCCACCTCCTGAGTTCTCAGCAAGCATATGTATATCAGCCTCAAGGGCTGGGAAAGGCACGTCGACCGTTGAGAAGATAAGAGGAGTATCTCCATGAGGGATATCAACAACCATCAAGAAAAAATAGGTGTGGGTGAGCCAAAAATGAGGGAGAGGGAAGAAGAAAACCAAAAGTCCACCCGAAAGACCCAAAAACTAGAAAAACAAACAGAAATGTGAATGAACCAAAGGGAGTGAGCGAGAGGCTAAGCCAAGATGTGCGAAACACATAATGAAGGACGAAAAACTCAAAACTGCACCAAATCACAAACCAATCAGTTCAACGTATAGAGGAAAGTGGTGATTTCGAAGGAAAAATGGTATGGGTTGTTAGGAAATGCGAAGGAGAGAGGAAATCTATAGAGAGAGAGAGAGAGAAAGAATGAAAAAGAGAGGGAAGGTGTTTTCGAATGGTGTGGAGTCGAAATAAATTGTTGGTTTGCTTTTGTGAACTTTTTTGGAGGCAAAAAGTCAAAACTGTCCCTGAAAAGCCTAAAACAGCGGGCCAACCCATCATATGTTTGGCCGGCTAGTTTTGTGGCCGGCGGCCGAAATAAATGACCGGCATGGGTCTGTTATATGGGCAAAGTCTTATTTTTATCCAAATGAGCCGTGTTTGTACCTAAAAAGGAAGAATTGATGCTAATGAGGCTTGGTGTAAAGTTAGCATGTCGATATGTGTTCGAAAGACCAAGCCACATAATCAAAGGAAGCCAATTGATGAATAAGAGGATTTCTATTAAACACAAGAGGGTTACAAAAGATTTTCAAAACCAAAGAGAAGGTTCTAATCATTACAAGCAACTATATTTCACAAGGGGGTGGTTCTAGGACATGAGTCCTAAACATCCTTATTTCATATGTGCTGAATTCTTTATGTACATAAAGATGCGTCCCTCATTCTTCAAGGGGCAAAATGAAGAAAGGCCACGCCCAGAGTTTTCCTAAGTTGCAGGAGAAAGGCTATAGTGCTGCAAGGAGTGTAAAAGGTTTCCCAATGCATCACCATCATCGCCGAAATCACCATGATCATTAGAGTTTCCCTCGGCGCTGGAAGCGGTTTCCATGTCATCTTCATCATTGCTACTCATCATCGGAGAATCCGGAGTGGGCGATTGAGGCGATTCCAAGTTGTCATCCTAAAACCAAGAGAGCCATGTTATTGAAGAGAGAAGTGAAGAACAACGGTATGAAATGGGAAATGAGCTACAAAGTCAGGGTGTTTTACCTCTAGCAAGTTGGTAGGATGAGGAAGCAAAGATCCCATGAGTAAGGAATTTTGATTGAACCCATAAGCTGGCATCAGACCAAGTCCATAAAAATGGCCACGAGCACAAGCGTAGCTCAAGGATCAGCTGTTAACTTTGCCGCAGTCGTGAACTCTTCTTCTCTCATCAATGGTGGGTTCCTCCGAGACCGCCCACGACTCCTCTCCCCTCTTACGGACAAGTCTTTTCCTACCCCCCCAACTATTGGAAGGAGTTCATGAGCGTATTACCTCCAAATCAGGAGCTATGGCATCATTGGAGCTCTCATATGACAAACCAGCAAAGTCTACATAATGTAGGGAACCTATATCTTGAGAGACACTAGAAAATGAAGGAGAGAGAGATTGTGAACCATTTAAAGTAAGAGAAGGCATATAAGGCCACATAAATAGAAATTGCAAGTGGCTATGGGTTGTTTGCAGCCAAAGTACCACTTTTTTACACACTGTTAGAAGTGGAAAAGTGAAGACCCCCTTGCGATTTGCCCGGATGAACTGCCGAATTCATGTTTAGCTGGCCGGCTAGGGTATTAGCTTACAAGCTCTCAGGGAGTTAGCCTAGGAGAACTAATGAGTTTTAGAGTGTTATGATAGGAGCAGGAGTACATTTACAGAATTTGGGATATAAAAGGGTAGTCAGACGTGTGTGTAGTCATTCAGATGTGAAGCAAAGCGAAGAGTCGAAAGTCATCCATAAGGAAAAAAACATGTATATATATGAACCATGAACGGCACAAGTTGTTTACAAAAGTAGTTACAAAATATCCCATGGCAATTGAAGTGATTACATTCGAAGTTCCTACGAGTTGTACAAAGAAAAAAGAAAAAGTAAAATAGAGAAAAGTGGGGCATTAGCTAAGCAAAGCTAAGCAACTGGAGCCAGCTCCAGCAGGGTTATCGTCATCGCCACTAGCCCCACTACCGAAAATGCTGGTATCAGTAGAAGAGTAATCAAAGGGTTCATCAGGCGCATCATTATCATCATCATCATCATCATCATCATCATTATCACTGCTAATGAAAATCACCTCAAGCAAAGCAACTCCACCCTGTAAGAGAGGAAATGTTAGCCAAAAAGAGAAATGGGAACCATTTAGAAGGAGATGATTAGTTCTTGAGGTAACCGAACCTCATGGTGGATGTATGGAATATGTGGGGATACTGAAGCTGGGCTGCATCCTCGTCATCGTCGACCTTAGATGCCCAGGCTATGTCACTCATGAGGGGCCTGTCTCGGACCATAATAATGTCCTCGCCCGCATGCCCAAGTTTGTACGGGCTCATTGGTTTCCACCCGCCTGCTATTGATGGCACCCTTGCGGGGTTGTCCTAACCTATGCCTCCTTGCATGGGTAACGATACAAGCAAACTCCAAATCAAAGCTATCAATCGTGGAGAGCCTCCGCTACCGTGTTGTTGGAGGAAGTATCAATGTTTGATGTGTGTTCGATTCGTTGAATCCAATAGGAGAGTTGGAAGGAAATGGGAGGAGTTCATCATCAGCCATAGGTAATGATTAGAAAGAGTTTCAGAGGACTGGGGAGGTATTAATGGACATTGGACGGTCGCGCCTTTTTATAAACTTTCAAAACTGTGAAAACACTGTTCTGACCTTGTAACGCTCAATAGGGCCGGCCGACCATGTCCTAATTCAGCCAGCCAATTTTCCAGTCAGCCAAAATAAGCAGCAATAGTATGTTGGAAAAAAGGTGTTCAGAGGTATATAGTGGTTACCCAATATGGTTGTCATCCCTATCGTGTTCTGAAGGTACAATTGTTCGGTAAGCGCTCGTAAAGAAAAAGGTTAGTCTTTGTTTCTGTTGTGTTTTCCCTACATTTGCCTTAATGACATAATGCTTCTATTGTTGCAATCGCTCGCCACACTTGCGAAGTGTGTAAGGCCTGAATCCTCAGTTAATATTGCCCCCTGTGGAGTTGGCGGTAAACACTACCCTCGGTTAACACTGCCCCCTACGCTAACACCACCCTTAGTTAATACAACCCCTTGCAGGAGTCAGGGATTAACACCACCCTTAGTTAATACCGCTTCCTGCGAGGTTAGTAGTTAACACCATCTTTTCTTCCTTCACGTTGCGGTATGTTTGGAGTGTGTTGTGGAGTTTCTTATTGCTATGACTACCAATCATATGTGACTTTGGCTGTGGCCATCCTTTTCTCTTTCCCTCCTGTGCCCTGATACGGGGGAAGTCGTTACATTCGTTTCATGTGGAGCATGTGTGTATGTGTTGTGTGTATCTGTAGACACCCCATTTTTGACCGACTATAAGACTCAGACGTCATCGATTGAGCGCTCAATGATCGCGCATGTTTGTGCTCATTTTGAGTTTCCGGAGTTTTCGGCTAAGTGCCTTGCCTCCGGGCCTCTGAACTCTTTGTGTTTTGGCTTGGTTTGTGGACCATGCCTTCTTGACCTTGCCTGGAGGGAGAGAGAGGCCTGTAGGCCACTTTTCGTAGTCGTAGACTACTTTTCCCTCGTGTAGGCTAGTTTCCGGAGCCTTCAGCCGAGTGCCTTGTCTCGGAACCTCTTAACGTTCTCCTCTTGGCTTGGTTTTTGGACCATGCCTTGTTGCCTTTGCCCAGAAGAAAACAGAGGCCTATAGACCACTTTTTGTAGTCGTAGACTACCTTTCCCTCTCGTAGGCTACTTTTTGTGCCCGTAGACTAGTTTTCGGGGCTTCCGGCTGAGTGCCTCGCCTTGCGGACTCTTGTCTTGCTTCCTTTCTAGTTTGGTTTTGAACCAAACCTTTTTATCCCTTGCCTGGAGGGTGGAACAGGGGTGTAGACCAATTTCTCCCCCTGTAGACCACTTTTCTTCCCTGCCAGCCAGTTTTCTGGTCGCCCAGCTAAGGTGGGTGGTCAGTGGACCACCTAAAATGGTCGGCAGCCATGCCACCACCTTCCTCTCTCTGTGCAGACCACCTTTCCCCCCTTGCCGACCACTTTTTGTCCTTGCAGACCACTTTTTCTGGTCGATCGACCAGTGGGAGTGGTCAGTCGACCACTTCAACTGGTCGGCAGCTTTCCTGCACTTTCTGTAGATATTTTTCTTGCCAGTTGTGCCAGCTGTTCTTTAGAATTCTATATAAGGGAGCCTCCTCCCTCTTGTCTCAGGCTGAGAATTTTGCATTAGGGCTATACATATCCCTCTATCTCTATACTTCTTCCTTTCTCTCTATATTTGTGCTTAAAAGTGCCATTTCTTCACACTTTTGCACACAAACACCTAGTGAAACACCTTTGCTTTGGAGCTGAGGCACCTTGAAGCTGATTTTTGGGTTTTTGGATTGCTTTTGGTCCAAAAAAGTTGCTGGAGTTGCTGCTTTGTCCTTGTTCTTCAAGGGTAAGAAACTAGCCCCTTAAAGCTTTGTTTTTGATTAAGTCTTTGGCCCTATTTGCATGATGTTTTAGGCCTAACTTTAAACTATAAAAAGCTTTATTTTCAAGTGCTTAAGATGTTGGTTTGAGGCCCCTTTGGTGTTGGGGGTAGTCTACCCCCTTTTGTGCCTTATTTTGCTTTATTTTGTGCCACCTCTTTAGGCCTTTGAGATCACCTTTGTTTGGCCTCTTCACCACTGAATTCTAGAGGAATTTCAATGGTGGAAAGTGTGTTTTGAGGCCCTAAATGGGTGGGGGTTGTCCCCTCTCCTCTTCTCTTGTGTGCTTGTGTTGATGGCTCACCAAGTTAGCATGTTTTTGTATCTCCTTTAGGCCCCATCTTAGCATGTCTTAGGCCTTATTTTAGCATGACATAACACTATTTTGGGTTGGTTTGGTTATCTCTTGCATGCTCCTTGCACTTGTAGTGCAATTCCACTCACTAGCTTAACATGCATCATGCTTTGGACCATCATTCTAGCATGTTTTTGGCTCCACTCCAACAAGATTTTACTCATGTTTTGCCACGCTTAAGCTCTATTTTAAGTTATTTTGGTCATGCATGCCTTGCTTTGTATAGCCATAGTGTAATCCTGCTCACTAGCTTTGAGTTTTCAAGTCACTAGCATGCATTGCTTGGGCTATTTGCATGATTTAGCATCATTTGATAGGTGATTTCAGTGTATGTAGTGTGGTCATACTCTCCCATGCTTCACTCTTTCAATGCTTTTGGAGGGTTGTGCCTTATGCCTTAAACATGAGCCAATATGTATGCCATCTTGCCTAAGCTTTTGGGCTGCCATATCAATGTGTTTTTAGTGTTTTTTTTCCATGATACAACTCTGTTTTTGGTTGGTTAGAGCATCCCTCATTTGCTTCTTACACTTGTAGTGTAATCATGTTCATTGGCCTAGTGTACTTGGTGTTTTGGCCCTTCATGCTAGCTTGTCTTGGCTATACTCCATACATGTTTTAGCATTATTTTGACATGCTTTAGGACTGTTTTAGGTGTTCTTAGTCTTTTGGGGCTTGCTTTGTATAGCTATAGTGCAAGTGCCTATGCTAGCTTTAAGCTTTGAGTCTCCTAGCATGCTTCATTTGTGACATGTGCATGATTTGGCATCATTTAACAAGTTATTTCAGAGCATGTAGTATTTCCATGTTCTCACTTCCTTCACTCTTTGAATGCTTTTAAGAGTTATGCCTTTGTGCCTTGCTTATGGGCCAATGCGTATGCATGCTTGTCTAGGCTTTTGAGCTCCCATCCCAGCATGTTTTGGTCTTTGTTTTGACCTAATTGAGCTCTTTCTATGTTTGGTTCAATCATTTGTGCCGTGTATTGCATGCCTCTTGTGTAGTCCCCTTTAGTAGCCTTATGCCTTAGGCCTTCTAGCATGTTATGCATGTGTTGTTTGGGTGATTTGGTATCATTTCATACATGATTTCAGTGCATATAGTGTAGTTACACTCTCACATTTGTCACCTCTTTAATTGTGTTTGAGAGTTGACCCTTATGCCTAGTTGATGAGCTATTACATGAGCATATGTTCTTTGCCTTTTTGTGCCTAAGTGTTGGTGTGTTGGCCACTATTTTGGCATGGTTTAGGTCTGTCCATAATTGGTTTAAGTCCATTGAGCATTGTATTGCATGCCTCTTGTATGATGCTCTTTACTTGCTTTGATGCTTTAGCCTCCAAACATGTCTTGCATGCATTGTTCATGTGATGGAACCTTGTGCATGCCACATTAACATTGATAGGTTGAGCATGTTGTATGTGTTGCATTGCGTTTGGATCAGTTGTTAATCCAAACACGAGAAACGAGGGGCATTTTATACTTGAAGTGATGAAATGTGCCTCATTTCTCGGTCGCCGACCCTCTTGATCATGCATGATAGAGGCGGAGGCTTTTATGTGTTATTTGTGCATTCATTGACATTGAATTGTGCAAACTTGGCTTCTCGGCCATTGTGCATTGAGATGCTCGGTTGGTGGCCCGAGAGTTGAGTGCCGCACTCCCTTGAGCTTGAGAAATGATAGGGAGGGTGGTTGTGCACACATACTTTGCAAATACACTGCTATGCCCCTTCTTGTTCTCTGTTGCAGCAAAACTGGAACTTGGAAGATTTTCTGGTCGGCAGACCAGTAAAAGTGGCTGGCCGACCACTTTTTCTGGTCTACAGCAAATTTAGGTGGTCTACAGGTGGTCTACAGCACCATTTTTTGGTCAGCAGCCCACCAGGAGGTCCCCTTGTTGGAGTAGAAGCAATTTGGAAGTTTGTGCAGTGTTCTGAAATCAAATGCAAACAGAGGCAATTCGGGGCATAGTAATGGATTTCCGAGCAAGGCGACCGAGCATGCATGCACTTCTCGTCCCGAGGCCATTTCAGCGCTTTTGTTAACTTAGAATAAGTTGTTATCTTAGTTAGCATTCGTCAGTTTTGTAATTAATTAGTTAATGCGTTTGACTAATTAAATCGTTTTGTGCTTAGATTAGCGCTTTAATTAGCTTAGATTAGCAAATTGTTCAAATTCTTTTGTGTTATAATATTTAGTTAACTTGTTTAATTAGTTTCATTTTGTAATAATTAGTTTAAATTAGCTTAGATTAGCTAGGTTAGCTTTCATTCGGACCCTCCGTCGAGAGGGCAAATGTTGTAATAAGTGTGTGTGTGTGTGATGCATGTCTTCCAACCCCTTTTCTTTCTCCTTTTTACTTATCAGCTTTCGATGGTTAGTTTTAGGGCATATTTCAATTAGCATCCTTATGCTTGCATGCGTGCATCCATTCATCTGTCTTGCATCCACCGGGCTCAGCTCATCATACAAACTGCATTGTATTTCAATACCAATTTGAATACATGTTATCTAGTTGCATTCACATGACATTCTAAATAGCCGAGCCTATTTTAGTTGCATTTTTGCATTTTTGCATTAGGCATCTTAACATAAACTAGGATCATGCATGATTTCTAACTAGTGTTCTATTTTGGCTCGGAGTACACTGTAAGTGTTTATGCTTTAGCATCCTTACATGTATGTAAGTGACTGCCATGATAGCATGCTTGCCATGAGGCTATGTGCTTATGTGTTTAAATGCATGAATGCCTGTGGATGAAGGTTTGATTGCCTGAATTGGAACAACTCGATGATTATGAGTTTTAAGCCCACTTGAAGTGGCAAAATCATGTTTTTCTAAGCCCACTTGAGGTTGGAAAATCCGCGCTTTAGCCTACTTGCGAGTAGCACTTTCAAACCACTTTAAAAAAAAAACATGAGTTGTTTTGTTCCAATCCCCGTGATTGAGTCTATACTAGTATGTTGTGCGCATCACATAATAAGGTTAGCTAATAAACCGGAAAAAGAACACATGTGTTTTCAAAATAACATATCATGTTAGTAGAGGCCGATCTTTGATCGGGCGAGCGGGGGTGCTCATTTCAGGACCTTCCCCTCTCGTACCCAAGTTCCCGAGCCGAGGCAACTTTGGTGATGACGGACATGTGGCCTTAGGCACGAGTCAGGGCTTCCTAAATTTCTCAAAAACAAAATATTTAGGTGGCGACTCTGAAATCTGGCAAAGTAGTCCATGTTTGGCACTTTTTGATTCAAAATTGATTTTTCAAAACCAATTGCCGAATTTGGACTCTTTGGTGATTTATCAGTCTTACATTGCACTTTGTGAGATTAGATTCAGAACCGTGACAGGAGTCTGAACTATTGTAGCATGAACCAATCCGCACCCTCTCCGAAAAAGGGGCGTGCGGAGGAAGTTCGGGCGGTCTATAGTTTCTGGCGACTCTACTGGGGATTTAGAGAACTTGACTCGAACTCATGATATGTTGTTTTGTCTACACTTATGTGTTTCTTTGCATTGCATTTGCATTGGTGCGCCTAAGACACCATGTTTGCCGTCTGCTATTCCTGAACGGTTTGCCGAAGGCTGCATACCATAAGGCTGACCAGTTACGGGCTCTGCCACGATGGGAACACAAATCTCAGTTTTCACCGAGGCATCCTTTTTGACCATTCGACCTAGTTGCATATCGGAAGCCATAGTGACCATTCCAAAATTGGACAGGTTGCTTACCCGATTGTAGGATTGTTTGAAACCGTTGCATGCGTAGTCAAACCCTAGCTCCTGACAAGATAGGACAAGGAAACCCTACCCCATCATAGGGGTGTTTTGGCTCTTACTTGCTTGATATGTGTTGTCAAAGTGTGTCTCTACAAGTTGTATGTATCAGTTGCGAGTTTGGGTATCAGTCTGCGGACGTCAGTATTTGGGGATATCAGATTTGGGAACAGTGATCAGTGTTGAGAAAAGTGTGTTCAGCTTACAAATGCCAACTGTGTGTTGTCTTTATTTTAAGCCAAAATGCTGTCCATTTTTCTAGTTGTTTGTTTCTTTATTATGCTTTATTTATCTTTTTGCAAGGTAGTATAGCACAATTGCTTCCGAAAAGGCAGATACCCCCTGAGCACTCTGGACCAGAGGTCAAAGGCTTTCCCAATCTAAGGATCTAGTTGACGGACAACCAGTGTTTGTGTCATTACCCCCGGTTATGAGACGAAGGTCATCCAGGCACAGATCACCAGTACAGCGGTTACCAGTTCAGAGGTCTTTGTCTACTTCACCAGTGCACAGTAGGAATCAGATTTTTGCTTCTCCCACAGAGATGGAACATACACTGGTTTAGTCAGATCCACACTTTACAGTCGAAATAGAGGACATGATGCGTTAGCTCTAAGAGACCATGCAAGCCATGCAGCGGGATGCTGCCCCACCAAGTAGAGTTTGCCGCACGTCAAGCAGAGGTTATGGCTCAACAGACAGAGCTGATTGCCAATAGCAATAACCACAACAAGCCGGAGCATCTGCTTCGCATCCACCCCCATCCCCACTTAGAGTTCTAACACTCGGGGAAACTGCAAACGTCCAGGAGAATACGGACGTCCCAACGGGGCCAGTTCCACCCCCAATCCTACCTCAGCTGTCCAAAGCACCGGCCAATCCAGTGGATACATAGTTTGAATTTGAGATGGATCCAACAATGCTGAAAGTGAGCAAGTTAGAAAAGCTGTTCAAAATAGCTCAAGGCGTTAATTCCATACCGGACATAGAGGATGGATACACCAATTCGGCGGTGACTTTGCCGGACCGATTCAAGATGCCGCATATAGACCGTTTTGACGGTTCTGGGGACCCCATGGTACATCTGCGTTCGTTCTCGGATATCCTAAAGCCAATGGGCCTCTCCAGATTGCAAAAGCTTTCTCTTTCGGCCAGACCCTATCGGGTGTTGCGGTTATTTGGTATGCAAAGCTGGAGGACTCTATCAAGAGAAGCTGAGAGGAGATGGCTGAGGCTTTTATAGCTCAATACTCCTATAACACGCAGATCGAGATCACAACTCGTGATCTTGAGACAACCAGACAGGAGCCAAAAGAGGGCTTCTCTGACTTTATAACCCGTTGGAGGGCCAAAGCTTCTATGATGACCACCAGGCCGGTCGAGAAGGATCAAATACGGATGGTTGTGCGCAATCTCCAACCCAAGCTGATGCAAAAAATGATCGTCTTACCCCTCCCTACCTTTACTGATTTACACGAGATTGGGGTGCAGATTGAGGACGCCATGAAGCAGGGTCTGATTGACCACGAGAGAGAGCAGCCTAAGAGGGCGTTTACCCGTAGTTCGAATGCAAGCACGAGTAGTGCTGCAGCTGCCAGAACTTCCGATGTGGGCATGGTCACCACCACCACCACCACCACACCAAAAACAGCCAATCCCTTTGCTGGTACTTCCACTTCAAACCCCCAAACCCCGAATTACCCACCTCGGGGCCAGAGGACTTTTACCCCGTTGTATATGCCTTTGTCCAAAGCCTTGGGGGTCTTAATCAAGAAGGGGCATCTGAAGCCCCTGGAGCCGTGGCCATTACCAAATAACCTCCCACCAACTCACAACCCTGCCAAATACTGTGCCTTTCACCAACAGCATGGTCACGACACCGACCAGTGCTTCAGGTTGCGTCATGAGATCCAAGATCTCATTGACAATAAGGTAATTGCGCCACCACAAAAGCCAAATGTCACCACCAACCCACTCCCACCACATAACCAAGCTCCACCTCCCAAACACATCAATCTGATCCGAACTGGGGTTGTGCCATACGACCCTAGCATGTATATCACACCCTCCCACCTACCCAAGCTGGAGGTGTTCATCCCGGACAGCATAGATTTGTGCATGTTGAGCACCTCCCTAACCCAACCCGAGCCAGTGGTGGTGACCATTGAAGATAGAACATGGATGACTTTCGAAGCAAATGGGAGTGTTGATTCAGAGCCTGAAGGGTTTGGAAGCTTTGCTGAGGAGGTATACAACCCAAGTGGTTATATCATATCAACAAATCAGCTTAAGCAGAAGGTAGAGTTGCTGTTTGGGGCAAAAATCAGTGTGGTTCGGGAGGATGGACCTAGTCAGGGATTAGATGACCTAGCAGAGTTGGAGGAGGATATCGCGAATCTGCAATTCTTCAATGAATAGGATACGGGAGACGTGACTGTCAACTGGTTTGATCAAGATGGATCGGCAGAAAATACTGAGTGGCTCAGCGACGAGCCAGATGTTGTTGAGCAGCCTCAGCCAGAACAGGGGCCGTCAGAAACGGGGACATCAACAGTGGCCGGAATGGCCGAGAATCAGGAAGCATCGCCGGAGAGCACCAGTATAAAGAATTTTGCTCGGGATTCGGGCAGTTTATGTACAGCAGACGCCGAACAAGAGGCTGCATTGAAGAGATTTGAGCAAGAAAAGATCGAGGGTCTTGAAAGGGCTAGAAAAGCCAAGGTGCCTGAGGGTGCAGAACGTGCTGTGGGCACAGAAATAGTTGTAACGGAACTGGACAGCTATCTATCGGTTGCCGACGGGATGTGGTGGAAAGACGACGACTTACGTCTTGCCCATACTGACGAAGATTGGGGGCAGAACCAACCAGATGACACCTGGTATGTTGAGAAGGTTGACCACATGACTAGAAGTGGGCGGTATTTCAAGCCCCCACACTTGGACCAACCGGAGGCGTCCGGGAAAGACAAAGAAGCGGAGAGGCAGAAAGAAAAACTGCTCGAGGAGGAGGCTGTACTGAAATAGCTTAAGAAAATTCAAGCAAACATCTCCATCTGGGGACTGTTTATGGCCTAAGGAGTTCATAGACAGGCCGTCCTTTCTGCCATGGATAGGGCCAAGCTTTCAATCGATACAACTCCTGAGCAGTTGGTAGGGCTGGTTTTCCTGGGAGGAGCTTCCCCGACCTTGACCTTCACCAACAAGGAACTGTCGCCTGAGGGTCAGATCATGACAAACCGCTCTATATCTCTGTCGAGTGTAGAGAGAAATGGATACTGGTGGTCCTTGTTGACACAAGATCTGCTATCAATGTGTGTCCGTCGAGAATGACATATGTTATCGGGTTGAAGCCCGCGGATTTTGTGCCTACTGCCCAGGTGATACGGGCCTGTGATAATACCAGCTGAGAGGTGATGGGGACTGTACAGATTCAGACTCAGGTTGGTCCAGGGCAACAGGACATTGATTTTCATGTCTTGGATGTGCCCGCAACCTTCAATCTACCCCTAGGGTGGCCATGGCTGCACCAGGTAAAGGTTGTCTCTTCCACCCTGCACCAAATGCTGAAGTACCTCCACGGGAACGGGGTGGCAATCATTTTTGGGAATTCTTTGATACATCTGCCGCCAGAGGTTTGTACACCAGTTTTGGAGATTGAGCATGGCACGGAGGATGTATTCTTGTCAAGATTTACCCTAGCTAAGGCCCGAGTTGAACAGAATATTCTAGCTGTTGATGAGGGGCTATACGTCAGCGCACAATCTGTCTACCTTATGAACAAGCTTCAGCACATCCCCGGGATGGGATTGGGGCGAAGTGGCTGGAAGGACGTTGCAGCATTGGCCGAAGTGCAGCATAACCCACATACCTTTGGTTTAGGTTATCTGCCTACCAAGGAGGATTAGGTGAGAAAATGAAGAGAAATGGCCGGAAAAGCCAGAGCCAAACAAGCCGGGAAGCATTATGAATTGGTGCACCGACCTATCCAGGGGACCCTGAACGGACGCTTTGTCCAGGAGGGGGAAGACTTCCCATTCTATGGCTTTCCGGAGCCATGGCTAAATGCAGAGGGGTGGCACTTGCCAAGATTTGAGATTTCTTTGACTTGTAATTGTCCGGGGATGAAGTTGCCGAAGAGCAGACAGACCCACCAGCTGAGGCTGAGCAGTGCAAAAAGAAGGATTCCCAGAGCACAGAAACTGAGATGGGGGTAGCGCTGGCTTGTCTCCTCGCAGATCCTCATATCGTACCAGAGTGCTTGGGGGATAACTTCTCAGTTTCCATGATCGGGGATGAAGCAGCTGTGGGCCCATCTTCAGGTATTCTCGATGCATCCATCGCACCCTCCCTCGTTTGGCAATATGAGGAGGGGTTTTTATCAAGCAGCACCGGGTCAGGTAGTGAGCTGGAATCTGATTCCACTAAGTCTGTGGAGTCGGAATCAGGTTCCAGCTCATCTGAGTCTGAGTCCGGTATTCTTAGAGGTGATAACCCAGATGCCACTGTCCTGTTCAAGTCCTCTTTTTCTTTTTCCTTTGAGTCTATTGTAACAAAGGAATCAGGCGGACTGGATGTTATTAATGAGAATGGTATGGTTGTAGCTTCTGAGTACTTTTCTGTGCCTTTAATTTATTGCATTAATCAAGACTTTCAAAATTTTGATGAAAACGACGAGGAAGAAATTCCTCCGATTTTACAATGTTTGATTGATCAAGAGCAGGAGAGGTTTGTAAAACCTTTAGTTGATGAAATCACCACAATTAATGTTGGTACTGAGAAGGACCCGCGGCTGGTCCAGATCGGGTCCACGTTGTCTTCTGAGGAGCGCGAGCGCTTAGTCGCTTTGTTAAAGATTTCAAAGATGTTTTCGCGTGGTCCTACGAATATATACCTGGAATCAATCTTGAGATTGTACAGCATCGGATCCCTCTTGACCCAGAGGCCTGACCTGTTAAGCAGAAGCTCCGAATGATCAGCCCGGACTGGGCTCTAAAGATCAAAAAAGAGGTCACCAAGCAAATCGACGCAGGGTTCCTGTTAGTATCTGAGTACCCAACTTGGTTGGCCAATATAGTTCCGGTGCCGAAGAAGGACGGCAGAATTCGGGTATGTGTGGACTTCAGGGATTTGAACAAAGCCAGTCTAAACGACGACTTTCCTCTACCACATATCGACGAATTAGTGGACTTCACTGCTAGGCATGCGCTGCTCTCATTCATGGATGGGTTTTCAGGCTACAATCAGATTTTGATGGCACCCGAAGACAAGGAGAAGACTGCTTTCACCACCTCGTGGGGAACCTATTATTATAGGGTGATGCCGTTTGGGTTGAAGAATGCTGGGGCTACGTATCAACGGGCTACGACCACAATTTTGCACGATATGATCCATAAAGAGGTTGAGGTGTACGTGGAAGACATGATTGTCAAGTCCAAGGAAAGAGAGGGCCACTACACCGCCTTGCAAAAATTCTTCCAACGGATCAGAGAGTATCGGTTGCAGCTGAATCCTCAAAAATGTACATTTGGTGTTACAGCAGGGAAAATGCTGGGGTTCTTGATCACACAAAGGGGTGTCGAGGTCGATCCCTCTAAAATCAAGGCCATCTTAGAAATGCCTCCATCGAGGACTGAAAAGGAGGTGCGAGGCTTTCTGGGTAAAGTGCAATTCATAAGACGGTTTATTGAAAAATTAACCTTTACTTGTGAACCACTGTTTGGTCTCCTAAAGAAAGGAAAGAAGTTCTAATGGGACGACCGATGCCAAGTTGCTTTCGAGCAGATCAAGCAATATCTACAGAACCCACCCGTGTTGTCACCGTGTCACACCCCTTACTCGCCCTTAAAAGTTTTGGGCATGACCCAATCAGAAACGGACATATAGCCTGCTATGTAAAATATTTGGGGCCTGAACGGAAGCGTTAATATAATGAAATAACACGCAGACACATCCATTGAGCTACTACAATATGCCAGGATCACGATTCAGGATTAGATATCTAATACACACGCATCTGAGATTAAGTCACATACATATTTACAGTCCAACCCAGAGATTGGGTAATCAACAAAATGCTATATACAACCCACTTTGGCTAAGAAACATCAGTACAAAAAGACAGTGTCTAACAAAACTGTCCTAACATGCAAAGGCTTCTCCCAGTGCCTGGCTGTCCTTAGGTTGACACAGGCTAAGTGACATCGATGCTAGGACTGATCTTCAAATTGATTTCCTACAGAAACAAACAAAATAACAGAATGAGACAAGCTCAAGGAGTAATAATACTTAAACAGTTTAATAACCAACTTTAATTACAGTGTACATCCGTGCATTTACAGAAATATGGAATCCAACAATGAGTCTGAGATTATTTCCCTTTCAGATTATTTTACTGTCAGAACGGCCTTAGGCCTGGTATTACAGTTATAACAAAACGGCCTATTGGCCCAGAATTATCAGAACGGCCTTTCAGCCCAGAACAGCCTTTCGGCCCAGAACAGCCTTACGGCCCAGAACATACAAATGTGTACGTAAATCTTTTTAACACTTCCTTTTCATTGAGTTTCAATCAGTACATATGTTACAAAACCATAACTGACAAAGATTAGAATGTTACTAACAGACATTGGCGGTAAATAAATGTACGTTCAATGTATTATTACTCACAGCGTTGTGACGGCGTGCTAGTGCCTTCTGGAGTGTGCCCTGCACACAATCATAACTTGTAAATTAGTTCGCTTTCTTCGTAAATCATTGAGGGATCATTCCCTGTGTCATTACATTTTACATGAATTTATAACCAACTTAAAATCATCATAAACATATTCTAAAACTACCAGAGAGTCAAGCGCATAGAACTGAACGAACACATTTTTTTCTTCTGAAAATAAACCTCCCCGCTCAAGCGCCACTCTGGCCGCTCGAGCGGACTGTACCCTGCACAAAACTGCTGGGAGGTCGTTTTTCCCGCTCGAGCAGGGTTTCCGCCGCTCGAGCGGACCACGCAAGTTTTGAAATTCTGGACTTCCAATTTGAGTTCCAACCTGATATTCAAAGTTTCAATCTATCTTTTACAACACAAAACAAAGCCTCACAATGGATCTAACATCAAATTAAGTGCTAAATCACACACTAAATCAATCACAACTCTCTTTACACTTCCAATCATTCAATCCAAACTCAAACCAACCATAAATTTCCCATTACTTTGGGTTTACATACATATATGCATATAGAGTTATCTAAGCTTATATTTCAACCACATAATTGGATATTCTCATGAAATATCAAGGAATTAAGGTATAGATTCCCCTCCATAACTCAATTTGGTTTGTTAACATAAATCATCTCATAAAATCCTCACACCTACCATAACGTTCAAAACAAGGGAAGAATTCCCTACCAAGATCAAGAGAGAGAGGTTAAATCAAGAAATTTTCCCATACCTTGAGGTCAATCTAAGCAATCTTCACAAAATTCTCTAAATTTCTTCACTTGGAGAGCTTCTCTCCAACACCCATGTTTTTCCCCTCTTTTGGTTGCACACAAGAGATAATTGTAAGTCAAAGACACAAACTTAAGATAGATATTTATATTTATAATAAGACAAAATTTAATCGTTTAAACATCCTAAATTGAAATTTCACAGAAAATCCCATCATAGCCTAAAAATCATGCAGAGTTCAAATATCAAATCAATTTCTGAAAATTAAGTCTCTAAGGCGCCCAATTTCAGATTCGAATACTTTAGGTGTGACAGATAATTTCCCTATTCAACAGATAGAAATTCATTTCTTCCAAGTTCCACTTAATTTGATGTAATTTCACATAGACTTTCATAACAAGCATTCAAAAGCACAAATTAGAGGACTGAAAAGATACCAGAATTAGGTACGAGGGTCGGGTTATTACACACCGCCTGAGCCGGGGAAACCGTTGATTCTGTACCTATCAGTGACCGAAACGACAATGGGTTGCATGCTTGCACAGGAGTCTGAGGACAAAGTGGAGAAGACTATTTACTACCTGAGCAAGAAAATGCTGGATTACGAGACCCGCTACACGCCGCTGGAAAAGGCTTGTCTGGCCTTAGTATTGGCTACCAGGAAGTTAAGGCACTACCTGTTAGCTCACTCTGTAATACTGGTTTCGAGATTAGATCCCATCAAATATCTCTTCGAGAAACCAACACTTACGGGTAGGCTAGCCCGTTGGTTGCTTTTGCTTTCCGAATTTGATCTGAAGTACATAACGTGCAAGTCAGTGAAAGGGAGAGTAGTAGTGGAGTTCCTAGCCGACCACCCAGTTGAAGGGGATGAAGCAGTTGAATATCTGTTCCCATACAAGGCCATTCTGTATGTCGAAGAAGAGACTTGGACGATGTACTTTGACGGAGCATCAAACCAATACGAGTATGGGATAGGGGTGTTGCTAATAGCACCCGACAATTTCCATATACCTCTAGCATTCAAACTCCGGTTCAAAGTGTCGAACAATGAGGCAGAATATGAGGCATGTATTGCTAGACTAGAAGCCGCCCTAGAACTAGGGGCAAAACGGTTGGATGTCATCGGGGACTCAAACCTTGTTGTATCTCAAGCTAAAGGAGATTGGAAAGTTAAAGAAGAAAAGATGAGAATCTACCACCAGACCTTGGACGTTATGATTCCTCGGTTTGAAAAACTGAACTTCACTCATCTATTAAGAGAAAACAACAGGTTCGCTGATTCATTAGCAACTCTATCTTCTATGATAGACATCCCTTTCAGAGTCCGGATGCGTCCGATCATCATTGAACAGAAATTCGTGCCGGCCTACCAGCTAATTGCTACCATAGATGAGGTACAAGATGAGAACCCCTGGTATTACGACATCTGGAACTTCTTGGAAAAGGAAGCGTATCCACCAGGGGCAAATGCCAAAGATAAGAGGGCAATTCGAAGAATGGCTGCTCAGTTCATCGTCTGCGGGGGTAAACTGTACAAGAGGGGTCATCTCGGGATGCATAAGTTATGCGTTGATGCTGAAGAGTCCAAGCGCTTGATAGAGGCCATCCATGGAGAAGAGTGCGGAGCATACATGAGTGGGGTAATGCTAGCTCGGAAGATCCTTAGGCAGGGTTATTACTGGTCAACCATGGAGAAGGATTGTATTGGCTTTGTCCAGTGATGCCACAAATGCCAGATCCATGCAAACCGCATGAACATTCCACCGTCGAAGCTGTACAACATGACTTTTCCATGGCCGTTTTCAGTCTGGGGGATTAATGTAATTGGGGCTGTCACTCCAAAGGGGTCCAACGGGCATGAGTACATTTTGGTAGCGATAGACTACTTCACGAAGTGGGTTGAGGCCCAATCTTACGCGGTGTTGAAGGCATCGCATGTCGCTAAGTTCATCAGAAACAACATTATCCGTCACTACGAGGTCCCGAATGAGATTATTTTGGATAATGGTTCCCACTTCAAGAAGGAGGTGATCGACTTGTTGGAGAAATACAACGTAGCTTTTCATAAGTCATCTACATATCGGCCGCAAACCAACGAAGCTGTTGAGGCTGCCAACAAGAACATCAAGCACATTCTGCAGAAGATGGTGGAAACCTACAAGGACTGGCCAGATAAGTTGCCATTTGCTCTTTGGGGCTATCGGACTTCAATTCGAACTTCTACTGGGGTAACTCCGTATTCCTTGGTTTATGGGATAGAGGTTGTTCTACCTATCGAAGCTGAGGTTCCGTCATTACGGGTATTGGCTGAGTGTCAGAGAGCTGAGGCAGATTGGCAGCAAAGCAGGTTCGAAGAACTCATGCTCTTTGATGAAAGAAGGCTGAAAGCACTATATCACGTCCAGGGTTATCAACGAAGAATTGCCAGGGCTTTCAATGAGAAGGTTAAGTCCAGGAATTTGAAAGAGGGGGATCTAGTGCTCAAAGACAACCGAGCTCCCATCCACGACCCTAGGGGCAAGTTCAGACCCAATTGGACTGGCCCTTTGTGACAACCCTCACCTCTGATTAGTGTTAAACTATGATTGAGCATGATAAGTAATTGATTAGAATGAAATCTTAATCTGTTTGCATGAGTGTGTTGCTTTAATCGCATTTCTATCTGTTTGTCATAAAATAATCTGTTCATGTTTTAATTTCGAATTGTGAATTGGAAGCCTTATCGGTGACCGAATCAGAAATTGATTAGTGCTATATGCTAATTAGGATTTATGTGAATTTATGGTAGGTTTAATTAAAATTTGATTTGGTATGATTAATTAGATTAAATAATGCTAATTTACATTAGTTGAGTTATTTTACACAATTGCCACTTAGTGGCTGGATTCAAGACCATCCCTTTTCTACTTCATTCGTGGTTTGTTATATCATCCATTTCATCTTTTAAGACCAAAACCGTGAGAGAGAGAGAGAGAGAGAGAGAGAGAGTTGAGGGAGATTGAATTCATCTAGAAATTTGGCTTGGATTTAGAAGAATTGTTCATTTGCTCAAGGGACCTTGCCTTAAGTAAAGCTTAATGAAGAGCCTAGGTAAGAGCTCAACCCTTTAATTTCGTTTTTGAGCCATCTAAAGCTTGTATATTAATGAAATAGGTGAATTCATGGTTAGTTGAGTTAGAATTTAAGAGAGTGAAGCTAATTCATGCATGCATGTACATGTTCTTGAATTTTGAGGTTGCTTTCATAAGAATTTCTTACATGCATGTTCAAATTTTTTGTTGTGGTCCATGAATTCACGGTGATTTTGAGCTCAATCTTGCATTTGACCTTGTTTTGGAACATTAGAGTTCATGGGAACTCATGCATGTTAAGTTCTTGTATTTTTCTTCAAGTTTCTTTGAAATTGGTGTGCAATTGGCTTACTTTTGGGCTTTGATTTTATCAAATGATCTTCAAAACATGTTGTATTATGAGTTTCCAAGTGTTTTCCAGAAAATTGGCCTAAAAGGTTGAGTTTTGATGTGTTGAATTCTTGGTTTGAGCTTTGAAGGCAAATCTGGAAACCCAGATTTTGGCTTCCTCGCTCGAGCGAAGTATTCCACGCTCGATCGAGCACCTTTGTTTTTTGAATTCTGCTCGAGCGATGGAATGCTGGCTCGAGCATAGTTTGCAAGCTCTCAGGTTTTTGTGGACGCAGACACATGCTCGAGCGATAAGACCTGCGCTCGAGCGAAGCTCTGTGTCTCACGCTCGAGCGAGCATCGAGCGGAGATTTTCAACAACCAGTACTTTTGCATTTTTACAGACTGCTCGAGCGAAGGAGTTTACGCTTCGAGCGACCCCTTTGTTTTGGCAAAAGCTCGCTCGAGCGAAGAAAGCCACGCTCGAGCGAGACCCCTATTTTCAACAAATTTTAAAAAGTATTTTAAAGTACATCTTTGCATTCTCATTTCATCCTAGGCATTCCTAGGCCAAGTTTAAGGCATCTTAATGAGGATAATGTTATAGAACCACACCAAGTCAAGTTAAGGGGCTAAGTTATTAATCCTAAGTGTGTAACTTAGTGTGTGTGTGTGTTCGTTCTGCAACTGTGTAGGGTTGGCACCCGAGGACGCTGACTAGCCTGTCTGTAGTCCAGTACTCTGTGAGTAACAATGTTGTAAAGATACGTTCAATTATAATTATTTTCGAACGATTGATTGTACTGCTTTCTGAAATGGCATTGTTCACTGAATGAATGTTTGTCCTATTTGTGAACTGTATTCGTGGCATCCATAGCAACTTACTATTACTGTACTGTTACTGCTACTGTTACAAAGATCTCTATCAGTTCCAATGTCTGGAACTACTACTGTTTACTGTTATGATGGCCATCAATGGACTGTTCGGTCTGTTAAGACCTACGGTACTATTTTTGCTATTGGATGTACCACATATGACTATTATGGTTTCTAAATAACTGTTATGGCATGAAATATGAGCCACTGATTGAATAACTGATTTACTGATGCAAACGACAGTTTTAATTACTGAAAGGACATTCATTCTTAACCCCTTTACGCATGTGTTATTCACTGGGCTTTAGCTCACTGTTTATATTTATATGTAGGTGTCCAAGCACCGGGCCGAAGCTAGGAGCGTCAAGTCAAGCTCCCATTTTGTCAAGCCAACCTTTGTGCCTCACTTTGAGGTTCCAAGTTCGTTCAAGCTAAGGCCATTTTTGGGTTGTCTCAATTTCACCCTTTTGTCTCTGACTTGTAATAAATGTTTAAGACTTGGCTGTACAGTTATGGTGAAGGGATTTGGTCCCTAACCTGGATGTTTGTATATGACGCATGTATAATATGTTTTGGTTATGAATGTGGCCTGTTCATAAAAGTCTTTTTGCAGCTAGTTTGTCACAGCTCATTGACATCTTTTATTAATTGTTTGGCTTCCGCCAGCCCCTTCCTCTGTATTACTGTCATTACTGTCAAGCAGGCCTTTGGTAATCACGGATTACTGGCCGGGTTGCAATGCTAAACCCCATAGGGGCAGGTTTGGGACGTGACAGAGTGATATTAGAGCGATATCAAAGCATGAGTTATACCGCACACACGTGTCCAAATGAGCTATAGGATGTCCTAGAAAAGTAATTAGGGCATTGCATGAGTATGAGAAAGTGTGTGTGGCCATGATATGAATATATGTGCTAATGTGCTTAAGGCAACTCCCCATGTTTATTGTTACCATATTGCCTATAGTGAAATGGAGAATGCAAGAAATGCCGATGAATCTGAATCATCTGAGGCAAGAATGGCAAGGTTAGAAAGAACGGTTGAACTGTTGACTGAGGCCCTAAGGCAACAACAGAACCAACAGCCCCCACCTCCTCTAGTACAACCCGAATAGAATATTCATGATGATGTTATTGCTTTAACACAGAAGTTCAACAAAATGAAACCACCATCATTCCAAGGAGACCTTGAACCATTAAAGGCCGAAGCATGGGTTTTAGAAACTGAAAAATTGTTCGAAGTGTTTCCTTGTTCGGAGGCACACAAGGTACTACTGGCTACCTTCACTTCATAGGAAGAGGCTAGACGGTGGTGGATGCTTGTACGTGACACCAACAATGCTATGACTTGGGCTTAGTTTAAGGAAGCTTTCTTTGAGAAATACTTTCCTCAGTGTGTCCGAGACCGCAAGGTAACCGAATTTGAATAGTTGAAACAGGGCACCATGTCAGTAGCTGAGTATGAATCAAAATTCACTGAACTCACCAGATATGCACCACACATGGTGGACACTAATTATAAAAAGGCTAGAAAGTTTAAAGGTGGGCTCAATGTAGAAATACTTGATCGAATCGATGTCTTGAAACTGCTTAAATATGTGGATGTTCTTGACCGAGCAATAATAGCTGAGTCGAATATCGAAGCATTAAAACAGACTGAAACACCAGTGACTGAGTGGCGCGGTAAGAGACGGGGCTTTAAGTTTAAGAAAGGCCGAAACAGTTCATTGAATAAAAAGCAGAACACAGGGTCAACAAACAGTTCTAGTCAGGGAAGTGGTTCCATACCACCCTGCTCCGAATGTGACAAAAGGCACAAGGGGGTTTGCTATAAAATTTCTGGTGCTTGTTACGAGTGTGGCAAGGTGGGCCACATGGTCAAAGATTGCCCTTCCACATCCCAAGGCAATAGTAAGGCTGCAGCTAGTGCCGCAGTATCAACTATTACACCGAAACCCAATCCCAAAGCTATTGGAAAGGAGCCTTTAAGGAAGGCCGGGTGTTTGCACTCGTACCGGGAGATGTGTAGAATATCGAGACAGTTGTGTCAGGTATACTCTCAATTTCTGCTCAAAATGCTTATATTCTGATTGATTCGGGGTCTACACATTCGTTTGTCTCGCATGCTTTTTCACGAAAATTAAATAGACCACTGGAACCTATGAACTATTTGTTAGCTGTATCTTCACCCGCTGGGGGATCCATGACTTGTGCTTATGTGTATCCTGTATGTGAGATTGTTGTTGGGGATGTACATCTGGATATTGATTTACTGCCTTTGAACATTGATCATTTCGATGTAATTTTGGGAATGGACTGGTTAACAAAATATCATGCTTCCATAGACTGTGTAACGAAACAAGTTATTTTTCGTCCACCTGGACTACCTGAATTTGTATTTAACGGAGTTGGCGTAGTACCTCTCCCATATCTGATTTCGTCCATGAAAGCATTCAAATTAATCAAAAAGGGGTGTAAAGGGTATTTATGTTGCATATTGACTGTACCGACTGATACTAAAGCTAATGTGGACAGCATTCCTATAGTCAGAGAATTCCCAGATGTTTTTCCAGATGATTTGCCAGGGGATTTGATTGATAGGGACATTGAGTTCACTATTGAAGTATTACCGGGTACACAGCCAGTTTTCAAAACTCCGTAAAGAATGGCACCTACCGAATTGAAAGAATTAAAAATTCAGCTGCAAGAATTGTTGGATAAGAAGTTCATCAGGCCTAGTACTTCACTATGGGGCGCACCAGTTTTATTTGTGAAAAAGAAAGACGGCTCACTAAGACTCTACATTGACTACCCTGAATTGAACAAGGTAACAGTGAAAAACAAATACCCACTGCCTCGTATTGATGATTTATTTGACCAGTTACAAGGTGCTCAAGTTTTCTCCAAAATTGACCTTAGATCCGGATATCACCAGTTGAAAGTCAAGACAGGGGACATTGAAAAGACTGCCTTTCGAACGAGGTACGGACATTATGAATTTCTTGTTATGCCTTTCGGAGTTACTAATACGCCTGCTGCATTTATGGACCTTATGAACAGAATTTTCAAACCATTCCTCGATGAATTTGTGGTTGTATTTATAGATGACATATTGATTTATTCCAAGAGTAAGGAAGAACATGAACGTCATTTGAACATTGCCTTACAGACCTTAAGAGAATAGAAACTGTATGCAAAACTGACAAAGTGTGAATTTTGGCTTGATAATGTTATGTTTTTGGGACATGTGATTAGTAAGGATGGCATCTCAGTTGACCCATAGAAGATTGAAGCAGTGATGAATTGGCCTAGACCGACTAATGTTACTGAAGTCCGGAGTTTCTTGGTCTTAGCCGGGTACTACAGGAGGTTTGTGAAAGATTTCTCCAAAATCGCTCTACCATTGACTCAGTTGACTCAAAAGGGAATATCATTTGACTGGACCGATCAGAGAGAATCAGCCTTCCAAGAGTTAAAGACTCGACTTGTGACTGCACCGATTCTTACCCTACCCTCAGGTACGGATGGATTTACTATTTTCAGTGATGATTCTTATAAGGGTTTGGGATGTGTATTAATGCAGAATGGTAAAGTGATCGCGTATGATTCCCAACAACTGAGACCACATGAAAAGAATTACCCAACTCATGATTTAGAACTTGCCGCAGTGGTATTTGCATTGAAAATTTGGCGCCACTACTTATATGGGGCAACATATGAAGTGTACACAGATCACAAGAGTCTGAAATATTTCTTTACATAGAAAGAGTTGAACATGAGGCAGCGGAGGTGGTTAGAACTGATAAAAGACTATGACTTGCAAATTTTGTACCATCCGGGAAAAGCTAACACCGTTGCTGATGCACTGAGTCGGAAATCAATTGGGAATTTGGCCTGTTTACTCACCGGATAGAAAGAACTGTTATGTGATCTTGAGAAATTTGAAGTTGAGATTGTTTTACGAGAACAAGGTGGAACATTGGCTGCTATTTCTGTTCAACCGGCACTTATTGAGGAGATTAAAGAGAAACAACACCAAGATGACTTTCTGAGAAAGGTCATTGATGAACGGGAATCCAAACCGAGGCCAGACTTTAAATTTGAAAACAATGTATTGAAATTCCAGGGAAGGTTGTGTGTACCAAATGCTTCTGAACTGAAAAGGCGAATTTTGTAGGAAGGCCACAATTCAAAACTTTCCATCCATCCAGGAAATACGAAAATGTACCAAGACTTGAAACTCAATTTCTGATGGCCGGGAATGAAGAAAGAGATTGTTGACTTTGTGTCAAAATGTCTACATTGCCAACAAGTCAAAGTCGAACATCAACGACCCACAGGCTTACTTCAGCCCTTACCAATACCGGAGTGGAAATGGGAACATATTACTATGGATTTCATTGTTGCTTTACCTCGCTCCAGTAAAGATATGGATTCCATTTGGGTTATTGTTGATCGATTGACTAAATCTGCTCACTTCTTACCTGTCAAAACAATTTACAATGCGGACAAATTGGCTACAATTTATATTGATGAGATTGTTAGATTGCATGGAGTGCCTGTGTCTATTGTTTCTGATAGGGACTCGAAGTTTATATTGAGATTTTGGCAAAGTCTACAGACAGCATTGGGTACTGAATTGAGACTGAGCAGTGCATACCATCCTCAGACAGATGGCCAATCAGAAAGAACCATCCAGACTCTGGAAGACTTACTGCGTATGTGTGTTCTTGATTTCCAAGGAAATTGGGAAAGCCATTTACCTTTAGCTGAATTCGCCCACAACAACAGCTTTCACTCGAGCATTGGTATGGTGCCTTTCGAGGCTTTATATGGCAGAAAATGCTGATCTCCTATTTGCTAGGTAAAAGTTGGAGACGGGCCTTTGCTTGGGCCCGAGATTGTACATGAGACCACAGAAAAGGTGAAACCAATTCAACAAAGACTGAAAACCGCACAAAGCCGACAGAAAAGTTATGCGGATGTCCGAAGGCGAGACAGGGAATATGAAGTGGATGATCATGTTTTTGTTAAAGTGACACCAATGAAAGGACAGACTCGCTTTGGAGTCAAGGGTAAGCTAGCACCGAGATATGTTGGACCGTATGAAATCATTGAAAAGATCAATCCAGTGGCGTACCAAGTAGTGCTTCCTCCTGAAATGGAGCATATGCATAATGTATTCCATATTTCAATGTTGACGGATTATCTTCGGGATCCCTTCCATGTTATTGAGCCTACCCGTGTAGTGCTAAGTGATGACTACACTTATGAAGAACGGCCTATTCAGGTTGTAAACCGACGAATCAAGAAGTTGAGAAATAAAGAAATCCCGTTAGTGAAAGCGGACTAGCAAAACCATGGTGGCGTTAATGCCACTTGGGAAAGGAAAGACGATATGATGAAAAGATATCCTGAATTGTTCCCCCTGGATCAAGTATTCTTCCAAAATGAAGGTAATTCGAGTTTGGAGGACCAAACTCTTTTAAGGATTGAAGACTGTGACAACCCTCACCTCTGATTAGTGTTAAACTATGATTGAGCATGATAAGTAATTGATTAGAATGAAATCTTAATCTGTTTGCATGAGTGTGTTGCTTCAATTGCATTTCTATCTGTTTGTCATTAAATGATCTATTCATGTTTTAATTTCGAATTGCGAATTGGAAGCCTTATCGGTGACCGAATCAGAAATTGATTAGTGTTATATGCTAATTAGGATTTATGTGGATTTATGGTAGGTTTAATTAAAATTTGATTTGGTATGATTAATTAGATTAAATAATGCTAATTTACATTAGTTAAGTTATTTACACAATTGCCACTTGGTGGCTTGATTCAAGACCATCCCTTTTCTACTTCATTCATGTTTGTTATATCATCCATTTCATCTTTTAAGACCAAAACCGTGAGAGAGAGAGAGAGAGAGAGAGAGTTGAGGGAGATTGAATTCATCTAGAAATTTGGCTTGGATTTTGAAGAATTGTTCATTTGCTCAAGGACCTTGCTCAAGTAAAGCTTAATTGAAGAGCCTAGGTAAGAGCTCAACCCTTTAATTTTGTTTTTGAGCCATCTAAAGCTTGTATATTAATGAAATAGGTGAATTCATGGTTAGTTGAGTTAGAATTTAAGAGAGTGAAGCTAATTCATGCATGCATGTACATGTTCTTGAATTTTGAGGTTGCTTTCATAAGAATTTCTTACATGCATGTTCAAATTTTTTGTTGTGGTCCATGAATTCACGATGATTTTGAGCTCAATCTTGCATTTGACCTTGTTTTGGAACATTAGAGTTCATGGGAACTCATGCATGTTAAGTTCTTGTATTTTTCTTCAAGTTTCTTTGAAATTGGTGTGCAATTGGCTTACTTTTGGGCTTTGATTTTATCAAATGATCTTCAAAACATGTTGTATTATGAGTTTCCAAGTGTTTTCCAGAAAATTGGCCTAAAAGGTTGAGTTTTGATGTGTTGAATTCTTGGTTTGAGCTTTGAAGGCAAATCTGGAAAACCCAGATTTTGGCTTCCTCGCTCGAGCGAAGTATTCCACGCACGATCGAGCACCTTTGTTTTTTGAATTCTGCTCGAGCGATGGAATGCTGGCTCGAGCATAGTTTGCAAGCTCTCAGGTTTTTGTGGACGCAGACACATGCTCGAGCGATTAGACCTGCGCTCGAGCGAAGCTCTGTGTCTCACACTCGAGCGAGCATCGAGCGGAGATTTTCAACAACCAGTACTTTTGCAATTTTACAGACCGCTCGAGCGAAGGAGTTTACGCTCGAGCGACCCCTTTGTTTTGGCAAGCTCGCTCGAGCGAAGAAAGCCACGCTCGAGCGAGACCCCTATTTTCAACAAATTTTAAAAAGTGTTTTAAAGTACATCTTTACATCCTCATTTCATCCTAGGCATTCCTAGGCCAAGTTTAAGGCATCTTAATGAGGATAATGTTATAGAACCACACCAAGTCAAGTTAAGGGGCTAAGTTATTAATCCTAAGTGTGTAACTTAGTGTGTGTGTGTGTTCGTTCTGCAACTGTGTAGGGTTGGCACCCGAGGACGCTGACTAGCCTGTCTGTAGTCCAGTACTCTGTGAGTAACAATGTTGTAAAGATATGTTCAATTATAATTATTTTCGAACGATTGATTGTACTGCTTTCTGAAATGGCATTGTTCACTGAATGAATGTTTGTCCTATTTGTGAACTGTATTCGTGGCATCCATAGCAACTTACTGTTAGTGTACTGTTACTGCACTGTTACTGCTACTGTTACAGAGATCTCTGTCAGTTCCAATGTCTGGAACTACTACTGTTTACTGTTATGATGGCCATCAACGGACTGTTCGATCTGTTAAGACCTACGGTATTGTTTTGCTATTGGATGTACCACATATGACTATTATGGTTTCTAAATAACTGTTATGGCATGAAATATGAGCCACTGATTGAACAACAGATTTACTGATGCAAACGACTGTTTTAATTACTGAAAGGACATTCATTCTCAACCCCTTTACGCATGTGTTATTCACTGGGCTTTAACTCACTATTTATATTTATATGTAGGTGTCCAGGCACCGGGCCGAAGCTAGGAGCGTCAAGTCAAGCTCCCATTTTGTCAAGCCAACCTTTGTGCCTCACTTTGAGGTTCCAAGTCTGTTCAAGCTAAGGCCATTTTTGGGGTGTCTCAGTTTCACCCTTTTGTCTCTGATTTGTAATAAATGTTTAAGACTTGGCTGTACAGCTATGGTGAAGGGATTTGGTCCCTAACCTGGATGTTTGTATATGACGTATGTATATATGCTTTGGTTATGAATGTGGCTTGTTCATAAAAGTCTTTTTGCATCTAGTTTGTCACAGCTCATTAGACATCTTTTATTTACTGCTTGGCTTCCGCCAGCCCCTTCCTCTGTATTACTGTCATTACTGTCAAGCAGGCCTTTGGTAATCACGGATTACTGGCCGGTTGCGATGCTAAACCCATAGGGGCGGTTTGGGACGTGACACCCTTCCATCATCAAGTCTATCTGGTCGGGTGGAGCTGTCGTTCTGATGGTCTTAGATGGCCTTAAGTTCTCCCAGTCGATCAACATGGACAAGTTGAAGAAATACTATCCCTGAGTGGCTCGCTAGGCCAAAAACTCGAAAGAATGACCTAGGCAAAAGTTAGAGCACATAAAATTTGAAATAATAAAAACCGAGCTCGCAAGGTTGAAAACCCAGAAAGGGCGGCCTTGGCAAAAGTTAGAGCGCAAAAGAAGAGTGTTAATACACGAGTGAACCTTGAATCGAACTATGTAAGGCTTGATTCCCATCTTTGGGATACATAGGCAACTTCATTTTGAAGTCAAGCCATAAACACTTCCAAATCAACTTTGTCCATGTGATCATGTTGATCATCTTTGTCTATTCTACATTCAAGAGCTCGGTTGTGATCTCCAGTGCAGTGCTATTCAGACTAAGGGCAACTTTCCAATTGCTGGATCCGGGGTTGTACATCTCAGTGATAGATCTCGGGCATATCCAGTTGTGGTTCATATCGAAAATGGTTTTGAAAAGTTTTAATAAAAGTTGATTTTGCTCAAATTAATCTTTTTACAACTTAGACCATTTTTGGACCAAACGAAAAATTTTCAGTACCCACAACCTTCAATTACATTGATTTCAGTACAGAGTTCTCCTACTCTTGAATACAAATTGAAGT
This sequence comes from Camellia granthamiana, assembly GCA_036172215.1. Taxonomy (NCBI): domain Eukaryota; kingdom Viridiplantae; phylum Streptophyta; class Magnoliopsida; order Ericales; family Theaceae; genus Camellia; species Camellia granthamiana. Next base: position 107,743,072 of record CM069916.1, on the reverse strand, counting down.
TGTTTTTTATTACATTCATAAAGAAAACTTGAAAGCATTGATTAAAGCAAATACATTCGGGGCATAGTCAGGTGTTCCGGCGTCCCCTCCTAGAGCTTGTGGAAGCCTCTGATGCCAAAGTAGGCCCAACCTGTGCCTCTTCATCAGGCCAAGCTATACACTCATCAAAGAGGGTGCAACTAAAAGTGGGAGCGGGGGCCAGAAGCTCTCTCGTCCTCCATGCTGTGGCATACTGAGCTAATTGTGTGCCTCAGACTGGAAATGCGGCAGGGTACTCTATCCCTTCTTCCGGACAAGTCTGGTCATGCCCAAATTGGCCCTAGATTCGAAATGGGAAGTAAAAGACACAGTGTGTCAGGCCGATCAACTGAATCCCGGGCTGGCGAGACATGTTGTAGCTCATCGCCGGTAAGTTAAGCCTGGGGCAGCGCCAAGCAATGTTGACAGCGAACAGACTGCACATCCATTCGCACCACCATCCCTCATCAGGGGCATTGACTAAACGTCACCAGAAGAAATAGTTGCGAGCTAAATATGCTGGGCATGAGTCCATAACCTTCAACTTATGCATCAACCATATCTGGGAAGGGATGAAAAAAAAAAAAAAAAAAAAAAAGAATAGAGAGGTATATGTGGAGAGAAAAGTGAGAAAAGGGTTTTTGAGAGAAAAACCGAGCCTGAGGGCCGAATAATGTGAGAAATATATGTGAGATAGGGTAGGAAACATTACCTGCAGCAGTAGTGGACTCCCCGCGTATCTAATCATCTCTCGACAATAGAAAGCATCCAAACCCATCAATGTCCAAGCTAGTGTCATGGCGATACAGCTCTTGCCCTCTTTTAAGCCTTGGGCAACCTCAATCAAACGAACGCTAGATCCACCGGAGCCTCAGGCAAGCAAGAAATGAGACAACATGCACAAGCAAAGCGCATGTCACCGAAAACCTTGCCAGTGATGATTGTCGCGGTCACCGGCATCAGAAAACCGACGAATCAAGCTCGGAATGTCCAGTTCTCCGTCGCGAATCAAAGACCGAGCATCCTGCAAAGTGAGCCCGCACATCTGTCCTAAGGCTTGGATGTGGCCGAAGCGGAATTGAGGCAAGATCTCTTCATCACGCTGAGATTCCATCAAAGCTTGGAAGTCTTCGAAAGTGAGACACATCTCTTGTCCACCAAAGCTAAAAACATGAGTTACTAGATTCCAACACCTTACCGCGGCATGAAGGAACGGAAAACGCAGCGGGGTGCGGCTCAGCGTGAATAGTGCATTTATTCCAAAGCCCTGAAAATTCAACTTTTCCGAGCCATCCAAGTTAGCAATCCAATTTGTGAGATTTTGGACAAGAAATACCTCCATTTGGTGCAAAAACTGAATTAGAATGAGGGAACCACGAAGCTGGAACCTTTATGGAGGATAAGGCACTGTTTAGAGGACAAGTGGCAAAAATCTAGAGACCCCCTACATAACTGGTTGACCGACCACTTTTCCTAGTCGGCCGACCACTTTTTTTGGTCTGCAGACCAGCAAAGGGGTCAACAATCTGTTTTGGTGGTCAGAAGTGAGCAAAAAGTGGTCTGCAGCCATTTCTTGTCTCCAGAAGAGAGTCCCTAGCCTTCCTATGTGCTGAGAATGCTGAAGGTCTGAGTTTACTTCTGATTCAGATGCGTCCTGTTCTTTTGTTTGTCCAATATGCATTTGCTTATCGAGTTGTTGCTCTTTGATTATCAAGTTGTTGCTCATTGCTTATCAAGTTGTTATAATTCATTTATCGAATTTTTCTTTAAGTTGTTTTGTTTGTTACATTGGTTCACTACCTGACTTGGTAATACACGAATGTTCGATTTCCATCAATCTCATTTTTGTGCAAAATGATGCGATGCGATGCGATGTTTAGAATACAAATACAACACTTTTTCAACCAAAAAGTTGTTTTCATTCCATCATGGTTTCTTTTTACAACAGGGTACAAGTTATAAGGAAAATAAAACTGCCTAACGCTGTACAATGTGCTATAACTACCAGTAAAAAGAAAACAAATCAAAAACATCTGAGTTGGTGCTATCTAGCTCAGGATCGAGAGGCCCTTTTCACCCTCTTCGGCTGAGCAGCCTCTACACCACCGCCTTCGGCACCCCCGTCTGAACCAGAGCTGCCATCCTCGGAATCCTCCTCGGCACCGTCTCCGCCCTCAGAACCTGAAGCGGTGTCACCACTTCCGCCCGCGGATGTCTCTGATTGAGGATCAACTGCCTCCTCCTTCTCACTAGACTCGTCATCGTGTCTGGCAGGCACTCGATGTCCCCCTCGACCGCGTGCCGGGATCCCTCTCCCTACTACTCGAGAAGGCCCATGTGGCCCGAGCTGTAGAAGTGTAACTTGAAAAGGCAGTTTGAATACATCAGCCAGGGTATGTATATCAAATGCAAGTATGGTGCATAGAGTGGGTGCATGCGGGTATAGTATGTGAATGTGATGTGTCGGATGTGATCTATACATGCAATGAATCAGTGTAGTGAAATGTTCAGTTTCGATACATCAGCAAAAGTATGATAAATGCAAAGAAACTGAAAAGCACCAGGATGCCGTGGGTGTGCAACATCATCTCTCTCTTCAAAACCATAAACTCAAGTGAGGCCATCGCCTCGAGCAACCCCTCAACGTATCCTTTGGAAGGCTGCAGATGCAAGTTCAAGTCATCAGTGAATGAATGAATGTCTAAATATCTGAATGATAGATGAAAGCTGTGGATCATACCAATGCTGAGTCAGGGTCACTGACGTATCGATGATCCGGCAGTGAAGACTCAAGCGGAATCTAATAAGGCATCCCATATCGCCAACATGTCAGCTCTATCGGAGGATCTGGCTATCCAGCACACTGCCTAGTGGGGGGCATCCCCCTAGTCCTACCTCTCAATGTGCTGGCCCTGCTAGTCGAAGGGATGTCTGTAGCTCGGGCGCGGCTCGATGAAGGAATGTCAGCAGCTCTCCTCATGGGAGTACGAACACCTGTCAGTGGGGGCATCAGGTATGTGTGAAGGTATGTCGTGTACTCCCCCTCCTCCAGGAAAAGGACTGCGTCGGCACCCTGCATAAGGTCGCTAACCTCTCGGGGAGAGAGACTCTCTGTGGTCCGCATGTCTGATGGAGGCGGTAAAGGGATCTCCTGAGTGGGATTACCTAGTGTCTGGCGCATGAAGCGCTCCCCAAGAAACCAGGCTCTACCAATTGGTCCCTCAAATAGAATCCGGTATCGGGAGGTGGCCCAAGCCCCAGCAAACTGGAACCGGGAATACCCTAGCATCACGACCCAATGCTGCCAGGTGATCTACGGATAACAAGTGTATGAATTGATCAGTTGTCATAAATATGTAAGATGAGCCAAAGCTGAAAGCATGAAGAACTGAGAGTTCTGGATTACCTCGGTCGCCCGTACTTTGTCAAAATAATGCCTAAGATATGGCAAGGTCTCTCGGGGTCTAGACCAGCATCGACCCTCAAATCTACGTGAGTACAGTATCTCAAGCAGTGCCTCAACCTCCGGATCAGGAGCGAGCGTCGGGAAGTAGGCGCATACCCAGAGCTGTGAAAGGCAAGACAGTGGCAATGAGAATACAGAATATACAGAAAATACAGAATGTTGAGTGCAGAATGCAAAGTACGGAATGTAATGTGCGAGTTGTGTGTAGAATAAACAGATGTATTCAGTTTCAGAATGAACAGAATGCTGTGTGTGAGCTGTGTGCAGAATGAATAGATGTATTCAGTTTTAGAATAAACAGAATGCTGTGTGTGAGCTGTGTGCAGAATGAATAGATGTATTCAGTTTCAGAATGAACAGAATGTTGTGAGTGAGCTGTGTGTAGAATGAATAGATGTATTCAGTTTCAGAATGAACAGAATGCTGTGTGTAGGCTGTGTGCAGAATAAGCAGAATGCTATGTGTGAGCTGTGTGCAGAATGAACAGAATGCTGTGTATGAGTTGTGTTCAGGATGGACAAAAGTGTTGTGTATGTAAATGTGTTCAGAACGAGTAGATAAAATACATAGCAAAAGCATGAAGTATGCAAGAAATGCAAAATACATCGCAGAAAATGTAAAAGCGCAGTACGCACCTCGTGTGCATGGTGAGACAGGTGAGACTCCGGCTCCCGTAGTAGCAAGTCTGCGGGTGCTCGTCGCGCAAAATCTGTGAAATGATGAAAAGTGCTCGGTGGTAGTACGTGCTCCTGAGGATGGTACCTCTCCGGGTCGAAAGGCCGAATCCTGTGCGGTAATGGCATGATGTCATGCTTGTCCTCTACTCGCGAAGAACCCCCATCGTGCAAGATGTGGTCAGCCATCTGAAAAAATGTGCAAAATGAGCAAAAATGAGCAAAATGAGCTAAAATTGCCAAAAGTCAACAAAAGTCAACTCTCGGAAAGAGAAAAAGTCAAAGAAAGTCAAAGCCCGGGAAAAGGTGCTAAACTTCGAGAGAAACATACCTTAAGTGGTGAAAATGGAGAAAAAACCTCTGAAAACAAATTCTGATCGGTTCAAAACGAAGAGAATCGAAAGTTTTTCGCGAATCAACTTCGCGTGGGGCATTGGAAAACGCGTGCAAAGCCTGGATCTGAGAGGGAAAAGGGTCTGGGAAGGAAGAGGAGTGGATTTTGGCCTTGTGTTTGTGAGCAAATGTGTTTTGAAGTTGTGTACTTAAAGAGCCGACCTTCAAAAGACCAAACTGTCCCAATTTTGCCAAACTGGTCGACCGACCAGTTTTTCAAGTCGACCGACCACTTAGGTGGTCTGTAGGTGGTCGGCAGCCTTCCTAGGTGGTCTTCAGGGTCCCATTGTCCTTCCTATGTGTTTTTATGCTGCTTGGAGTCCTTGGCTCTCGAGAAAGTGCAAGAAAAGTTCACTATTTTCAACTCAAAATGTCCCGCGGGAACTTTGATTCACGTCTTCGATGCATGGCTCATCATCACTCGTCAAGAGCAAGATGTATCCTTTTTTTTAAGTACATTGTGACCCCTCCGAGAGGTAAATTGGAGGTTGCGGTTGAATTGGTCTCGTTAAGGCTTGTATTTCCTTATTCGGGATTTTGCTTCAAGCATGCTGTTGATGTTGCACTGAAAATGCATTGTTGTTGTGCATGGAATGTGTGTGCTGTGTTGCATTACACTACACAAGTTCTTATGTCTCCACAAGAGTGTGCGTGTCACATCGTATTGCATTTTGCATGATTTTACGTTTGTGTGGGAATTGTCCATATCTGTTGCATTGCATTATTATGCACTATTCACTTGCATTATTATGCACACTTCACTTGCATTGCTATGCACTTTTCACTTGCATTGCTATGTACTTTTCACTTGCATTGCTATGCACCTTTTCACTTGCATTGTATATGCATGCGTTTATCTCGTATTGGAATTGTATCTTGATATAACATTGAACATGTGTTTCTACTATATTGTACCTGTTGAGTTTCTTTCTTATGCAGGCACGATATTGTATGTATGGTTCATTTGAGGCTGGTGCAAATAGACGATATTGTATGTACAGTTCATTCAGAGGAATTCCAGGTAAGACCTTTGTTTCAGTTAGAAACACCCGGGTGCGCTCGGTGTTTACGCTTTACCCTTGTTAGAAGCATCGCGATGCACTCTGATGTTTATGCAACTCTTCGATGCTTGCACTGCTTGTCTTCCCTCTCTCGCGTGTGATACGCTGAGAGGCGTACCTTTCCCTCTCTAGCGTGTGATACACTGAGAGGTGTACCTTTCCCTCTCTCGCGTGTGATACGCTGAGAGGTGTACCTCTTTCCTCTCCCACGTGTGATACACTGAAAGATGTTGCTTTTCCTCTCATGCGTGTGATACGCTGAGAGATACTGCTTTTTCCACTCCTGCGTGTGATACGCTGAGAAGTGTTACTTTTTCCCTCTCCTGCGTGTGATACGCTGAGAGATGTTGCCTTTCCTCTCCTGTGTGTGATACACTGAGAGATGTTGCTCTTTCCTCTCATGCGTGTGCTACGCTGAGAGATGTTGTGTTTGAGACTCTGGGTACTCTCAGTAGTCGCTTTTAGCCTTCTCCGCATGAGACACAGTGAGAATTGTATAATTTTCTTACATCCTTTCTACATGAGATGTAGTTTGGTTCGTGTTTACTTGCTTATGTAAGAGTTTGCTGTAGCATCTCTTCGCATTATATTCGCTTAAAATGTTGTATTTATTTTGCATAAATGCTCCATTACAGTCCTCTTTGCATAATCATAAGTTATGTTCTGCATTGTGCATGTCATTTGCATTTTGCCCCTGCCTGCGGGCGCATCTCTTTGTTATCTTGCCTGTTTGTCTAAGTCTTCGGCCTTGTCAAAAATGGGTCGTCTCTGGGCTTTGACATTCACTCCCGTCACTTCTTGACTTCCAAGTTCTATCAAAGAGGGGCAACTGTAGGCACCCCATTTTTGACCGACTTTAAGACTCAGACGTCATCGATTAAGCGCTCGATGATCGCGCATGTTTGTGCTCATTTCGAGTTTCTGAAGTTTTTGGCTGAGTGCCTTGCCTCCGAGCCTCTGAACTCTTTGTGTTGTAGCTTGGTTTGTGGACCATGCCTTGTTGACCTTGCCTGGAGGGAGAGAGACGCCTGTAGGCCACTTTTCGTAGTCGTAGACTACTTTTCCCTCTTGTAGGCTACTTTCCGGTTTCTGGAGCCTTCGGCCGAGCGCCTTGTCTCAGAACCTTTTAACGTTCTCCTCTTGACCTGGTTTTTGGACCATGCCTTGTTGCCTTTGCCTAGAAGGAAACAGAGGCCTGTAAACCACTTTTTGTAGTCGTAGACTACCTTTCCCTCTCGTAGGCTACTTTTTGTGCCCGTAGACTAGTTTTCGGGGCTTCCGGCTGAGTGCCTCGCCTTGCGGACTCTTGTCTTGCTTCCTTTTTGGTGTGGTTTTGAACCAAACCTTCTTATCCCTTGCCTGGAGGGTGGAACAGGGGTGTAGACCAGTTTCTCTCCCTGTAGACCAATTTTCTTCCCTACCAGCCAGTTTTCCGGTCGGCCAGCTAGGGTGGGTGGTCTATGGACCACCTAAAGTGCTCGGCAGCCATGCCACCACCTTCCTCTCTCTGTGCAGACCACCTTTCCCCCCTTGTCGACCACTTTTTGTCCTTGCAGACTACTTTTTCTGGTCGGTCGACCAGTGGGAGTGGTCGGTCGACCACTTCAACTAGTGGGCAGCTGTCCTGCACTTTCTGCAGATATTTTTCTTGCCAGCTGTGCCAGCTGTTGGGCACAGAAAGCATCCTCCATACACGTGTATAAAGGGATTGCACCAGGCTTCTAGCTTGTTCAACAAGCTTGAAGCTTGGAATTCTATATAAGAGAGCCCCCTCCCTCTTGTCTCAGGCTGAGAATTTTGCATTAGGGCTATACATATCCCTCTATCTCTATACTTCTTCCTTTCTCTCTATATTTGTGCTTAAAAGTGTCATTTCTTCACACTTTTGCACACAAACACCTAGTGAAACACCTTTGCTTTGGAGCTGAGGCACCTTGAAGCTGGTTTTTGGGTTTTGGGATTGCTTTTGGTCCAAAAAAGTTGTTAGAGTTGCTGCTTTGTCCTTGTTATTCGAGAGTAAGAAACTAGCCCCTTAAAGCCTTGTTTTTGATTAAGTCTTTGGCCCTATTTGCATGATGTTTTAGGCCTAACTTTAAACTACAAAAAGCTTTATTTTCAAGTGTTTAAGATGTTGGTTTCAGGCCTCTTTGGTGTTGGGGGTAGTCTACCCCCTTTTGTGCCTTATTTTGCTTTGTTTTGTGCCACCTCTTTAGGCCTTTGAGATCACCTTTGTTTGGCCTCTTCACCACTGAATTCCAAAGGAATTTCAGTGGTGGAAAGTGTGTTTTGAGGCCCTAAATGGGTGGGGGTTGTCCCCCCTCCTCTTCTCTTGTGTGCTTGTGTTGATGGCTCACCAAGTTAGCATTTTTTTTACCTCCTTGAGGCCCCATCTTAGCATGTCTTAGGCCTTATTTTAGCATGGCATAACACTGTTTTGGGTTGGGTTGGTTTGGTTATCTCTTGCATGCTCCTTGCACTTGTAGTGCAATTCCACTCACTAGCCTAACATACATCATGCTTTGGACCATCATTCTAGCATGTTTTTGGCTCCACTCCAACAAGCTTTTACTCATGTTTTTCCATGCTTAAGCTCTTTTTTAAGTTGTTTTGGTCATCCATGCCTTGCTTTGTATAGCCATAGTGCAATCCTGCTCACTAGCTTTGAGTTTTCAAGTCACTAGCATGCATTGCTTGGGCTATTTGCATGATTTAGCATCATTTGATATGTGATTTTAGTGTATGTAGTGTGGTCATACTCTCCCATGCTTCACTCTTTCAATGCTTTTGGAGGGTTGTGCCTTATGCCTTAAACATGAGCCAATATGTATGCCATCTTGCCTAAGCTTTTGGGCTGACATATCAATGTGTTTTTGGTGTTATTTTGCCATGATACAACTCTGTTTTTGGTTGGTTAGAGCATCCCTCATTTACTTCTTACACTTGTAGTGTAATCATGTTCATTGGCCTAGTGTACTTGGTGTTTTGGCCCTTCATGCTAGCTTGTCTTGGCTATACTCCATACATGTTTTATCATTATTTTGTCATGCTTTAGGACTATTTTAGGTGTTCTTGGCCTTTTGGGGCTTGCTTTGTATAGCTATAGTGCAAGTGTCTATGCTAGCTTTAAGCTTTGAGTCTCCTAGCATGCTTCATTTGTGACATGTGCATGATTTGGCATCATTTAACATGTTATTTCAAAGCATGTAGTATTTCCATGTTCTCACTTCCTTCACTCTTTGAATGCTTTTAAGAGTTATGCTTTTGTGCCTTGCTTATGGGCCAATGCGTATGCATGCTTGTCTAGGCTTTTGAGCTCCCATCCCAGCATGTTTTGGTCTTTGTTTTGACCTAATTGAGCTCTTTCTATGTTTGGTTCAATCATTTGTGCCATGTATTGCATGCCTTTTGTGTAGTCCCCTTTAGTAGCCTTATGCCTTAGGCCTTCTAGCATGTTATGCATGTGTTGTTTGGGTGATTTGGTATCATTTCATACATGATTTCAGTGCATATAGTGTAGTTACACTCTCACATTTGTCACCTCTTTAATTGTGTTTGAGAGTTGCCCCTTATGCCCAGTTGATGAGCCATTACATGAGCATATGTTCTTTGCCTTTTTGTGCCTAAGTGTTGGTGTGTTGGCCACTATTTTGGCATGGTTTAGGTCTGTCCATAATTGGTTTAATTTCATTGAGCATTGTATTGCATGCCTCTTGTATGATGCTCTTTACTTGCTTTGATGCTTTAGCCTCCAAACATGCCTTGCATGCATTGTTCATGTGATGGAACCTTGTGCATGCCACATTAACATTGATAGGTTGAGCATGTTGTATGTGTTGCATTGCGTTTGGATCAGCTGTTAATCCAAACACGAGAAATGAGGGGCGTTTCATACTTGAAGTGATGAAATGTGCCTCATTTCTCGGTCGCCGACCCTCTTGATCATGTATGATAGAGGCGGAGGCTTTTATGTGTTATTTGTGCATTCATTGACATTGAATTGTGCAAACTTGGCTTCTCGGCCATTGTGCATTGAGATGCTCGGTTGGTGGCCCGAGAGTTGAGTGCCGCACTCCCTTGAGCTTGAGAAATGATAGGGAGGGTGGTTGTGCACACATACTTTGCAAATACACTGCTGTGCCCCTTCTTGTTCTCTGTTGCAGCAAAACTAGAACTTGAAAGATTTTCTGGTCGGCAGAGCAGTAAAAGTGGCTGGCCGACCACTTTTTCTGGTCTACAGCAAATTTAGGTGGTCTACAGGTGGTTTACAGCACCATTTTTTGGTCGGCAGCCCACCAGGAGGTCCCCTTGTTGGAGTGGAAGCAATTTGGAAGTTTGTGCAGTGTTCTAAAATCAAATGCAAACAGAGGCAATTCAGGGCATAGTAATGGATTTCCGAGCAAGGCGACCGAGCATGCATGCACTTCTCGTCCCGAGGCCATTTCAGCGCTTTTGTTAACTTAGAATAAGTTGTTATCTTAGTTAGCATTCGTCGGTTTTGTAATTAATTAGTTAATGCGTTTGACTAATTAAATCGTTTTGTACTTAGATTAGCGCTTTAATTAGCTTAGATTAGCTAATTGTTCAAATTCTTTTGTGTTATAATATTTAGTTAACTTGTTAGTTAATTAGTTTCGTTTTGTAATAATTAGTTTAAATTAGCTTAGATTAGCTAGCTTAGCTTTCATTCGGACCCTCCATCGAGAGGGCAAATGTTGTAATAAGTGTGTGTGTGTGTGATGCATGTCTTCCAACCCCTTTTCTTTCTCCCTTTTACTTCTCAGCTTTCGATGGTTAGTTTTAGGGCATATTTCAATTAGCATCCTTATGCTTGCATGCGTGCATCCATTCATCTGTCTTGCATGCACCGGGCTTGGCGCATCATACAAACTGCATTGTATTTCAATACCAATTTGAATACATGTTATCTAGTTGCATTCACATGACATTCTAGATAACCGAGTCTATTTTAGTTGCATTTTTGTATGTGTTGCATTAAGCATCTTAACATAAACTAGGATCATGCATGATTTCTAACTAGTGTTCTATTTTGGCTCGGAGTACACTGTAAGTGTTTATGCTTTAACATTCTTGCATGTGTGTAAGTGACTACCATGATAGCATGCTTGCCATGAGGCTATGTGCTTATGTGTTTAAATGCATGAATGCCTATGGATGAAGGTTTGATTGCCTGAATTGGAACAACTCGATAATTGTGAGTTTTAAGCCCACTTGAAGTGGCAAAATCATGTTTTTCTAAGCCCACTTGAGGGTGGCAAATCCGCGCTTTAGCCTACTTGCGAGTAGCACTTTCAAACCACTTTAAAAAACAAACATGAGTTGTTTTGTTCTAATCCGCGTAATTAAGTCTATACTTGTATGCTGTGCACATCACATAGTAAGGTTAGCTAATAAATCGGAAAAAGAACACATGTGTTTTCAAAATAGCATATCATGTTAGTAGAGGCCGATCTTTGATCGGGCGAGCGGGGGTGCTCATTTCAGGACCTTCCCCTCTCGTACCCAAGTTCCCGAGCCGAGGCAACTTTGGTGATGACAGACACGTGGCCTTAGGCACGAGTCATGGTTTCCTAAATTTCCCAAAAACAAAATATTTAGGTGGCGACTCTGAAATCTAGCAAAGTAGTCCATGTTTGGCACTTTTTGATTCAAAATTGATTTTTCAAAACCAATTGCTGGATTTGGACTCTTTGGTGATTTATCAGTCTTACATTGCACTTTGTGAGATTAGATTCAGAACCATGATACGAGTCTGAACTGTAGTAGCATGAACCAATCCGCGCCCTCTCCGAAAGGGGGGCGCGCAGAGGAAGTTCGGCCGGTCTGCAGCATCGTTCTTTATATTTTCCACAGGTGGTTAGCTTGCTTTTGTGTCATTTGTAGGGGGGGCCTCCTATTTCTTTTGCCATCTTTGTAGTTTGATCTTTGTTCCACCTCGTCATCTCCGTGGTGTTCGCATCATCAAGCTTTTCAAAACTCTGGTAGTGTGGAACACATAAGCTCAATTATCAAATCATAGCAGCCGATGATGCATAAGCCCAAACTTTTAAAATGTGTTTCGAGCATGGCATTTGTATTCTGCCCTTGAACTACGCAAGTTTGATTCCTTGCAAAGGGATACGTAGGCAATCCTTGGGTTCAACCAAATTTTGTCTGTATTTTGTTTATTTTCCCAAGTCTTATGGCCTCCTCAAAAACGGTCGTCTTCGGGCTTTAACATTCACTCACGTCATGAAATGATGCACCAAGCTCTGTCAAAGAGGGGCAATTGTAGACACCCAATTTTTGACTAGCCTTAAGACTTGGGTGCTCCCTTTTGAGTTCCCGATGATGAAGACGATATGTGTTAATCTTAACAAGTTTTGCGTCAAGAAGCCTAAGGATCACATTATAAACCATCCAATGCTTGTTTTGGACAAAATGTTTTTTGACCAAAATGGAAACTTCTTTCAAATTGAGTTTTAGTGGTACAACTCCAAACATTACTGCAATGTTCTGAGGCTCATATTTTCAAAATCAAAAGCGTTGTATTCTTTCAAACAAACTAAGCAAAGAATATAGTGGAAGTGAATGGAAGGGATGAAATCCTCTAAAATACCTGTTTCTTCTTTCAATTTAGGCTAACCTACTCTTGTTGATTTGACGATGTGCCCATTGGCTAGCTGGACACCATATAATGGCCAGCTACAAAAGCACTCGACCGATCACCAAGAAGTATGGCCGGATGAATGTTCCGGGTATAGAACATTTTTGGAAATTTTAGCTTGTTTTGCTTACCTACCACAGATATCTCAGATATTTACACCCTGAGCTTTATATATAGAGCTTAGCAGCTCATTTCAAAGAGTTAAAAAAAACTTACCAAAGCCATATACAAGCTTAGGAGTCCCTTCTTCTTCTCCCCTTGCTTCTTACCTACCACCTTCACCTTTTAACATTAAACATTCCATTAAAGCTTGATCATAAGCTTTGGACCAAGGACTTTGGACATTAAATAACACATCTAAAGACTCTTGAGAGAACCTAAAGGGAGTTTGTGCACAAAAGAACTCATCCTCTTTATGAGGTGAATCTTTGGCATCCTTAATCTTATTTTCTTATTTTTTTCTTTAGTTCTAGCTTCATTTCAACTATGTAATTATTGTAAGTCCTCATGGATGTGGAGGGAGTAGCCTTAGCCACCCATCTGTTGAGTTGATAACTTTGTTTTCCTCATTTTCTTGTTTTTCTTAGCTTTACCTTCATAATTGTTATGCATTTTGGACACTATTGGATGTGATTAGGAGTATCTTTAGCCATCCATTCACAAGTTCAATAAGTAAAGTTTATTTTCCTTATTATTGCACCCCTCCTCTTCACTATCCTATCTCCCGAAGTGTGTCACTCTATGTATTTCAACTCCTTACTCAATAACAATGAGTGTTAGGGTTTGTTCCATGAGATTGCTTGGATGATCCATGGGATTTGATGTTGAGAAGTGGTGTCCTCTCCTTTTCATTGAGTATTTTGGAAGTAAAACAAGAGATTTTGGGTCAAAGGAAGTTGAAACCTCCCTTCCTAATCATTTGTGAACATAGAAAGGGGTGTAACCATGCTTGTTCTATGACTAGATGAGTAGTTTTCACTAAATTTGATGAATCTCTTGTTTTAATAAGCAAAGTTTCTGCCAAGAAATGATTTGCATTAATCTACGCTCTCCACTTAATAGCATGGATTTAGGTATTGAGTTGCCCTTATTCTCAAAGAGAAGATGTAGGTTTCTATCTATTTCTTGGGCTTGAGTTTGTTCTAATTTGTTTCTTTGGCAAAATATCTATTATATATATATATATATATCTGTTTATATCATTGTTAAGGACTATGGCCCATCTACCTCCTCCCTAAGTGATCCGTGTTAATGGAGGAGGTGAAAGGTGTGAGCACCCCCCAGAAAGTCTCATTTTAGCCTCTGTCATGGAAATCTGCACTGGCCTAATCCCCAGCTAGAGGAGGAATTCAGCTAGCCACTTCCTAATTCGGTCGACTCATCTGATGTCTAGCCGGCCACTTACTCCCAAGAATAGGGCGAGTAGTTTCTAGGGAATGCTCTCCTGAATGGTTTTGGAAATCCTGATTATTTTATTTATTATGATTTCTTAGGTTCAGCAATAGTTTGGCTTAATCGATTCATGATTGTAATAATCTCTCTCTCCTCATTTCTTATTCGAATTGTTGTAATAATCTTCCAACCCCACGTCTTTCTAACCCTTTTATTTTCTTGTTTTCGGTACTACATCACATTTTCTTTATCATGCCTATATGTTGTATCCATTTTTCATGCATTTAGGTCCGAATCATCCGCATATGTGGAATTTACTATCTTCAAAGATGAATACGTATATAATCCTATGTCTTGAGATAATACGCCTGTCATGTCTTAGTATCCAAACTCCTAGATGCATGTTATATATGTATTGCATTAGTAGTTTGCATATAGGATCATGGATGACTGTATATATTTGTATGTGTCTTGGGACTCGCCTTGGAGTACTAGGTGATGACTCTGAAATCTAGTGATGTAGTCCATTTCTGACAATGTTTTACAATAAAAATGGATTTCCTATGTAAGTTACCAGATTTGGACTCTCATTATTTGTTTCTCATTGCACTGGTGATATCAGATCAGAAATCAGGAGTTTGAACTGTCAAGCGTGCTTGGTAACCCCAAAGGCATCCCACAGATAGCCATTTGTCTTCAAATGTTTCTGCTTCGCCATGTAAATTTCATCAACACCTGACATAAAACGCCATGAGTTTGGAATGCCCAGTAAATACACACACCTCGTTCATTTTTTCCCAATCCAATACACAATCAAAATTATAACAAACAAGTAATGAAGCATAATATTCAAGTCAATAACAAAGGGCTACAAGGTTAGATGTTAGTGATTTAGAAATCTCCCAAAGAAATTTCATTCTCCCAACCACAAGAATTGAACTCGGATTATTCAGTATGCCCTATCTTTTGCTACTCTGCAAACCTTACCTCGGATGCTTACAACGGTTACCTACCGTGTAGTGCCAAAAGAGGACCTCAAAAGAGATAGTAAAAATATATAACATCCTCCAATCTTATCCGTCTTAGGTACCTAGGGTCCGAATACAACTGATTCATTCAAATCGTGTAAATAATGAGTGGTAAAATTCAACTCATCCAACAACGAATTAGCACTGCATAGAGCCGCCAGAAAAGCTATGCAGATACACGAAGACGGGATTTGGAATTTTAAGTAGAGAAGCGTGTTTTCTTAAAGTCTCACCAACAAGAGAAGTCATTCGATTTGGAAAACAAGGAAAATTGAACCTGTGTTACTTCGAGCCACTTGAGATACTAGAAAGGTGGCTTTGTAGCATACCGTCTTGCCTTTTCACCAGAATTGTCCCATGTTCATAATGTATTTCATGTGTCAATGCTCTGGCGATATCTTTGAGATTCAGAACATGTCATTGATCACGAAGACCCAGAAGTTCAAAACAATCTCTCCTATGAAGAGCAACAAGGCAGATCCTCGATCATCGTGATCAGATTCTCCGAACCAAGACTATATCTCTTGTAAAAATCTTATGGCAGAATCATCGTATTGAAGAAGTTACATGGGAAATGAAGAGTCAAATGCAAGCTCAATATCCACATCTTTTTGAAAATTAAGGTACGGCAAGTTTGAGGACAAACTTCTATTTTAGGGGAGAGAAATGGGACACCCCAAATGTTTAATTTAATACCACGTAAATAATAATAATAAATGAATAAATAAGTAAATAAATACATAAATAAATAAATATATACATAATACTACATTTAATTTTATAATTGTATGTACTAAAATGTAATTAATTTTAAACTAGGAATACTTATGTGTTACCCAAAAAAAAAAAGAGAGAGAGAGATGTAATTATTTCAATTTATGGGCCATAAGGTAATTAGGCTTAAAGTGTTGCATGAGTTGTTCCTTTGAGTTGTCCATGAATTGGAAAACCTGCCTAGGAAAAGAAAGGTGGCATTATTATAACAAGCAACATGAGTGTCTACCTGGTAACATGGGAGGTCTATCGATAAGGTAATTGATGCAACTATGGTAGAAAGCTCGATATAAATAGTGAATTGAGCTCACAACCTAAGGACAAGGAAATAATAATAATAATAATAATAATAATAATTGTAATAATAAGGAGAATGATAAATTAAAATAGGCAGAGGTGAAAAAGGTTCATAATAGAAATAAGTAGAAGGAATCTACACTAATGTGAGTTATATTATACCTTGAGTAGCCATAAATTATTTTATTATTTTATAAATTGTTTTATGCAAATCATTTTTTTTTAATTATATTAACATTCAATTATGTTATTCATTTTATGAGCCCTGCTTATTTAAAATTGAAACCCATGGATATGATTGTTTAAAATTTGGAATTTATTTGACCATTTATTTTTATAAGTACCACCACGGAGGTCCCATGCCTTAGGGGACTTAAATAACCATTGGGGCACTGAATTGTCACTTTAGTAACCCTATGACGATCCCATGCCTTGGGGAACTAAAATAACTATTGGCCCTCTGATTAGTCACTTCGTGACCCTCTGTTCTATTCTGTACCGTGGTTATGATTGTTTTGCATATACGATTTTTGTAATATATGTCTATTATTTAAAATAATTTATCCAAACCAAACTATTCATTATTTAGCCTAAATAATTATCCATGGTGATTTGTATACCGTTATGCTCTTAGTATAATATTCCTTACTCTACCATGTGCTTGTAGCTGTTAAAACCCTTTCAGGTGCAGAAACTTAAGGAAGATGGTTTACCCCGTTAATCAGGACCTAGACTTGATATGAACATCGTGTTTTTTTTTTTTTTCCTTTTTTCCTCTTGTGTTTATTCGTAATTATTATCTGACTTATGTTACATAAATAATAATTCTCATGTACGCTTCAAATATTTATCCACATCTTTTATTTCATTCTGCTGCATTATTTAATTTAGTTACTTCGAACTAATTTTAGGAATTTTAGAACTTAACTAGTTATGAATCCAACCCTAGGCACCGAGGTAGGTCGTGACACCTTCAGTTGTGTATGTGAGTGTATGAGTGTGTGTTTGTGTTCAAAATGTGGAGGTGAGTAGTATATTTATAGAGAAAAAGTGATAAAAGGACTATTTTGCCCTTGGTTCCAATTCAATTGAATATTTTTGGATTTAGTTATGATGAAATAGAATAGTGGATGATTAGGGATCTTAAGTATGTACTACATGATCTAGTTAGGCTTTTCTCTTAATTAAACTATCCTAGTTTCAAGTACAATGCATATATGCATCTATATATAATTGGTACCAGTGGACTCGCCTTTTTTTACGCCTCCGCCTTTTTGAAAGGGTTTGAAAAGAAGGCCTCATAGTTTGGACTCCCGCGGTTCTGAATCTAGTCTCACAAGTGCAATATGAAACTGATAATCACCAAAGAGTCCAAATCTAGCAAATCTATTGGAAAATTGATTTTAAATCAAATAATGCCAAAATTGGACTGCTTTGCCAAATTATAGAGTCGCCACCTAAATATTTTATTTTGGGGAAATTTAGGAAACCCTGACTCTTACCAAAGGCCACGTGTCCGTCATTACCAAAGTTGCCTCGGCTCAGGAACTTAGGTATGAGAGGGGAAGGTCCTAAAATGAGCACCCCTGCTCGTCCGATCAAAGATCGGCCTCTACTAATCATGATATGATGTTTTATAAACATTATGTATTCTTATTCCGGTTATTAGCTAACTTTACTATGTGACGCACACAACAAGTATAGACTAGTCGCAAGACTTGGAACAATTCAACTCATGTTTGTTTTCAAAAATGGTTTGAATTTGCCACCCTCAAGTGGGCTTAAAACACGAATTTGCCATCAAACAAGATGGGCTTAAAACATGATTTGCCACCAAACATAATGGGCTTAAAACTCACATTCGTTGAATTGTTCCAATTCAAACAACAAAGCCTTCATTCACAGACATTCATGCAATTTAGCATTTAAGCACATAGCCTCATAGAAAGTATGCGAAACATGGCAATATGGCAATCGCACTCATGCAAGTATGCTAAAGTATAAAACTTACCAAGTGCTCTAAGTCAAAACAAAAACTAGTTAGAAAAATGCATGATCCTAACTATGCAAGATGCCTAATGCAACACATGCAATATGCGATTAAATAGGCTCGGCTACCTAATCATGATATATGAAACACTTTGATAGCATGCTTTGAAACACGTATTCAAAGAAGTGCATTGAAATTGCAATGCAGTTTGAATGATGCGCCGAGCCTCAGTGCATGCAAGACAAGATGAATAGATGCAAACATACAAGCATAAGGTATGCTAATCGAAACGTGTCGCTAATCTAACCATCAAAAGTGATGAAATAAAAGGGAAAAAGACGTGGGGTTGGAAGACATACACACACGCACGCACACTTATTACAACATTACGCCCTTGCGAAGGAGGGTCTGAATGAATAAGCTAACTAGCTGCGCTAATTAAGGTAACTATTACGACACAAAACTAATTAACTATTCTAGCTAACCAATTATTACAACATGATATTTAACTAACTATTCTAAGCTAATTAGATATTACAAAACGAATTAATTAGCTAAGCACTTTAATCAACTAATTACAAAACAAGTAAATTTGCTACCATTAACTAATAAAGCAATTAAACGGCCTCAAGGGGCGATGGACGCAAGCATGCTCGGTTGTTCCACCCGAAAATGCCACCGCCTTGCCATCTGATGCCTCTGTTTGCACTCGTTTGATCACTGAAAATTATGCCAACTCCCAGAATGCCTCTGCTCCAACTTAGGAGCACACTTGTGCAAAAATTCATTGGTGACTGGTCGGCTACAAAAAGTGGCCATCAGCTACTATAACTGGCCGATTGGCTACTGCTAGTGGCCGTTGGCTACTACATCTGGCCGGTTGGCCACTACTTCTGGCCGGTCGGCCACCCCTGCCCTGAACTTCCTTTTTTGCTGCAACAGAGAGCAAACAGAAGCAAAGTAGTGTATTCTCAAGGTTTGTGTGCATTTTTACTCTCCTTATCATTACACAAGTTCAAAGGAGTGTAATTCTTGGCCCTCAAACCATCAACCAAGCATTTTCAATGCATGATGGCTAAGGAGCCAAGCTTGCACAAGTTAATGAATGCAAAACATGACTCAATAAAACCACAACCCTATCATGCATGATCAAGGATGATGGTGACCAAGAAAAATGACACGTTTCATCACTTTGAGTATGAAACGTCACATTTTTCTTGTGTTCGAATTAACGTTCGATCCGAACACATACAATGCAATATAAAGATGCTTAATCTTGCCTCTTTTTCTTTGTTCATTTTGTTTACTCATTTTAGATTACCAATCCATTCTTTAATTGATTAGTCCAAAAGGTGAGTGTTCTCTAATGGAAAGAGGGCTTAAACCACAAGTACCTTGAGCATGAAAGAGGCCTCATGCTGTTGGTAATGAACTCCCGAAGAAATTAAACCATTAGGCATGAGGGTCTCAATTCGACACTCAAGCCAACAAGGGGTTCAAAGCCATTTTCAAAACAAATGAAAGAGTGAAGAATAGAGGGAGATTGTAGAGATTTCAATGCTGAAATGGAGTGAAAAAAGACACTAAAACATGCAAGCAACTCATGCAATTCATGCTAAAAAGCCTAAAACATAGACTAGTGAAGGACATTGCACTACAACCACACAATACAAGCTTCAAAGGACCAGACCAGCTCAAAATAGAGCTAAAACTAGTCAAAACAGTAGCAAAAACATGCTGAGATTAAGGTAGAAAATGCTAGAAAATCATACTCACATGTTAAGCTATCTAGGCTTGCAAACAAGACATAAGGAGGGGAGCTACCCCCTCCAATTTTGAACTTCAAAACAAATTTTTTACCGCTGAAATAACTCTGAATTTCAGTGGTTTAAAGGCCCAAAAATTTTGATGTGAATATGTTAAAAGATGGTACAAAAGCTTACACAATTAGGCAACAAGAAGGGTGGACTACCCGTTTACACAAAATGACCTCAAACCATCATGTTAAGGCTCAAAAATCAGAGTTTTTTGTAGTTGAAAACCAGGCCAAAAAAAGTACAAAAAGATGGCAAAACAAGTTATGCAAAACAAGTTTTAAAGGTGAGTCTTATACCTCTTGAAGCACAACACACTTTAGGTACAAATGAGGCACCAAATCAAGCTAAAATCACCTTATAAAGCTCAAAGAAGGTCCCAAGGAATCTCAGCCCAAAGTTAAGCAACTTTGATCGAGGATGTCTAGGCAAAGGAGAAGTGTATCTCTACTTGTATGCACAAAAGGGCAAGAGAGAGAGAATTATAGAGACAGAGAGGCTCCAAAACTTTCCAACCTTTCAATATGAGAGATATGGCCTCTATATATGGAAAAAAGAGAGCCTTGGTCGAAAATATCTGAAAATGGGATAGCTGGAGCAGTGTAGAACAGCTGGAGGAGAAATATCTGCAAAATATCTGAATTTTGGACACCAGTAGCCAACCGGCCACTAATGGTGGATGACAAGAACCACTTTTGGATGACATATGGCCGACAAAGGCCATTTGTGGCCGACACATGCCCGACAAGCTTCTCTAGTGGCTGGAAAACAAAAACTGATTTCTGGACCCTACTTCATATGGACTCTTTTACAGGTCATTCATGAGTCTAAATTGTAGCCCCAGAAGCCTTATTTCCAATGGTGGAAGCTTCACATCAAAATTCCAAGTGTGCTAAGAGATATCCTTCTTTTAGTGAAGACTGCTTAGTTTCAGCTCAATCGGATTGATGCCTAACTTCAACCAGCCATATCTCCCTCATCTAGCCTCGGTTTTAAAAGATTCTTGAGCGCAAAATGAATCCCCAGAAGTCCACTTTCCAACAGTGGTGGCCTCATAGCTGAAATCCAAGTGTACAAATGGCTAGGCCTGATTTAGCGAGGGCTGCTCGACTCTCTCTCTTAACAGTTCACGCCCAACTTCTTCCCCAACTTGGTTTCTTCCCTCTCCTCCAATCTTCTTTAACTCCAAACCTCTAAACAAGATGTTTTGAAAGATTTTTTTCAAAGAGTTCACTTCTCTTTCATTTATTTCCACTTTGTCCTTACTCGGTTTATCGAAAAATGTAACATTTAACGAAATGCATCGTAAAGAAATTTTCAAAACTAGTTTGAAAGAGAGGGTTGTAAGGTCTAAAATCATTTTGGTCAAAATAGTTTTGGTCCAAAAATGGGGTATAAGGTTGGGATTTGACGCTCTCCTTGTCGAAGAAATCGAACATTTGTACTGCACAACTTTCATCACCAAGTAAGCAATCAGTGGCGCCCAAGTCTTAAGGGTGGTAAAAAATGGGGTGTCTACAGTACCAAAGTCAAAATCTTTTACATGATTTTAGGGATATGTTTCAAAAAAAGTATCGTATAATTGTATCCTAGGAGGTGGCCGATCATATCTCCTAGATTTGAGGGATTTTTCTTGATTTTTTTGATGTACAAATTGTATATTTTGTGGAGATATTTGTGTACAAACCTATTTGTTTAAGAACATTGGTACAAGTATATGTATATATATAATCATACTATCTTGTGGTCAATTTATAATTCAAGTAAAATGTGAGGGCTAAGGCCTTAATTTATGAATTTGAACATTTATTTAAGTGTAGTATTTAATTAAATTAGTATTTGGGAATTCAATTCGATTAAAGTTTCTTCGTTTTGAATTAAATGGTGAATCGTAACAAGAGCCGGAAACCTAGGGCTTTGAGCGATAAATCCATAATTAGGGAGTTAATTAATTATTATTAGGGCTTTGGAAATGATTCCTGAGTTCCTGGGTTCGATCACAGTTTACAAGTTTTTGGTTGGCACACGTTTTCGATTCTAGAGTTAAAATTGAAACCAAATAAGGAATTGAGCGTCTTGATGGAAATGATGAACAAAGCTTAGAAGAAACCTTAACTAGAACTATTTTTATGATGAAAATAGATTCAGATAATGAGAATAAAATGATCCTTCTTAAGTTAAGAGAAAGTGAATCATTTGAAATTGAAGAACAAGGATTTTTCATAAACGATTGGAAAATGCCAAAAATTCCAATTAAGAAAATTCATAAAAACTCAATCTTCAAACCTCGAAGCAAACTGAATGTACAAATTTTTGAAGGAAGAATTTCAGTTGGTAATACAAAAGAAACATTTGTATATATACCATTGTTAGATATGAATAAGATTAAATAATATCGTAATTAAAAATATAATTACGTTCATTTAGGACTTATACAAGTTAGTATATGTCCTTTATTTTTAGGTGGAAAAGACATTCCTGTGTTAACATGTGTCATGGATAATAGATGGCATAACTTTGAAAAAGCCTTAATCAGAGGAATTTAAAGTAATTTGTATAATGAACTAATTTTGTGACGCCCCAAAAATCGAGAACATCAAAGAATATATTAACAAATAAATACATGAGTTTTCTACGGTTACAACTGTAGCACTCTAAGATTTACTCTAAGGATGAAGTCTAGGAAACGTCACTAATGAGTCATTTGGTTAATAACCAAGTAATATCCCAGTAAAGATTGGAGGAGTCAATATAGTCTCCTTTCGAAGTCCAACTCCTTAGATAGTAAAGCTACATTTTTTGACAAATCTTAACAAGGTATTAACACAAGGTCTGCATAAATTGACGAAAAATAAGGATAGGTTACAAAAGATATGTATAAATAAAGTAAAATATTAGTTACAAGAGATAAGTTTTCATTACATCAAGAATTTAAATGTTACAATTCCAAACAGGATTACAAAATGGGATTCAACAAAACTAATTCCTAATTCTTCTAAGATAATCATACGTCTTCAAATGCTCCAACTTCATCTTTGACCGGGTAATAGTCTTCAATACCTGGCATGAAACACCATGAGCTTTGAATGCCTAGTAAACGCAAACATACCCCGTCCTTTTTTTTCCATTCCAATATGCAATCACAATAATAACAAACAAGTAATGAAGCATGACATTCAAGTAAACAAGCAAAGGGTTATAAAGTTAAATGTTAGTAATTTAGAAATCCCCTAAAGAGATTTCATCCCTCCAACCACAAGAATTGAACTCGGATTATTCGATATGCTCCTTCTTTTGCTTCTTTACAGACCTTACCTTGGATGCCTACAGCAATTACATACCGCGTAGCGCCAATTAATGACCTTAAAAGAGATGGTAAAAATAAGGGTTAAGACCATAACCTCCTCCAACCTTATCCATCATAAACACCTAGGGTCCGAATACAATCGGTCCATCCAAGGGTTCCGAAACAATCCCTTGTGCAAGACTTAGCCTTCAATTAGGGAACACATCCCATCAATCCGTACTTAAAGTTAACATATTATCATCTCATCATTATTCAAGTGATTGAAAACCCAATACCACCCCCATTTAGTTTTCTTTTGAGTTAGATGTTTTAAGTTAAGTTTAGAACAAGCTATTGAGATAATAATTTCTATACACGTATGAGCATCATCATAACAATCTAAAAATCATACTACTGCCCAAACAAGTGATAAGAAGCACATTCATGAATTTTAAAACATGAAATCATCAACAAACATAAATTTCCAAATTAGATATACTTTAAAGATCACAATCTAAGAGAAATTCCAGATTTTTTCTGAGCTTGACCTTTCTATAGTTCGTAGAGAATTTTATATAGTTTCCAGATCATCTTTCATAAATGGTATAGCTTTTCTAAATTTTTAGTTATTAAAGAAATACTCTAGCACTGTCCAGATTCGTTGACTGTTACGAAAATTGGCTTTTCTCTTAAACCACTTACTCTTTTTCAATAAAACCATTTTTACTT
This sequence comes from Camellia granthamiana, assembly GCA_036172215.1. Classification (NCBI taxonomy): domain Eukaryota; kingdom Viridiplantae; phylum Streptophyta; class Magnoliopsida; order Ericales; family Theaceae; genus Camellia; species Camellia granthamiana. Next base: position 107,719,486 of record CM069916.1, on the reverse strand, counting down.
GAAAGCTAACACTTTAAGGAAAGGTTTGATATAAAAATAAGGTCAAGAGATTTTTATTAATTTTTCTAAAATATTTGAAAGTTGGCTAAAAATACCGGTCTTTCTTGCACAAAACTTGAAATAAGAAGAGTACAAGAAAAAGAAGGCAACCATGAGTAATTTTTCGCTTCTCTTATGGTGAAAACATGCTAAATAGCATATAAATAACTCAAATTTTTAGAATGAAGACATGCTTTTGGAAATAATGTGAGAAGTGGATAAAAAAAAAATAGTTCCGCTTCCATTAAGTGAAAATACAAGTAAGGAAAGAAACAAGGTTCTTTATTTTATTCAAACACAAGACCACTATGAATACATGTCACGCCCCAAACCCGCCCCTAAAAGTTCGGGCATGACCTATACAGACATAGGCATTAAACCTGATATACATAGTATAGGGGGCCTGAACGGAAGCATTTAATATTAAAAATACAACTTCAAAACATATCCATTGAGCTACTATTGACATGCCAGGATCACAACATCACATCAAATAACCAATATACAGAAAATATATACCCATATACATCGAATCAGCCCACAGTTGGGCATAGAACAAAACATTTTAAGGAAAGACAACCAAGCATAAATCCCAAAAATATAACCACACTTTACAAAATACACAGGCTTCAGTTAGTGCTTGGACACACCGTGGTTGACAAGAGGGAGACGAATCTTAAGGGTTAGGACTGGCTTCTCGGTTGATGACCTACAGAAACAGACAAAATACAGAATGAGTAAAACTCAGTGAATAATAGTACATGAATAATGTAAAGTACAACAGAAATAATAAAGTATATAACTGCGAAGCACATGATTAACTACACGCTGTACTTGTATCTCAACAGACATGAGTCCAGAAATATACATAGAGCGGCCCTCGGCCCGGAACGATACAGAATGACACAAAATGGCCCTCGGCCTAGAATGATACAGAACGGCCCTCGGCCCAGAATATTACACATGTATGTTATTGAATGTCACAAAATGGCCCTCGGCCCAGAATGTTACACAGAATGTTACTGAATGTCACTGAATGTCACAAAATGGCCCTCGGCCCAGAATGTTACACAGAATGTTACTGAATGTCACAAAATGGCCCTCGGCCCAGAATGTTACACAGAATGTTACTGAATGTCACAAAATGGCAATAGTTAACAACAAGTAAAGCATACTCCACAAATCTTATATGTGCACAAATCATCTCATGTATATCAGAACATTAAACATTCCTTGATATGGACAGAATAATTTACCCCATAATAACTCGGAATACACGAGCACTGTCGTTCCCCTTGTTCACTATAATTCGATGCAAGTAATTTACAGATAACAGAATGTGAATAGTGCCTTTAACAGTAAGCAATCTCAATTATGTTCATCTAGGATAGGCAACCACCTATGTTGTGAGACATGTAGTATTCAACAGATTATAGGAATTCCAAATGGGGTGCACGGAATATCATGTTCTCATTCAGAATATCAGCATATTAATAGTTCATATGCATTTATTACATGAAATCATAGGTACTTTATAGGTTATAGCCCATTACTGCTAACCCTGAATCGTAATCGGAACACAGAATTAAGCCAAGTCTTTCCACATTCTCATAAGGTTACACCAATTCTCAATCCACATACTTGTTAGCATAACTACCACAGTGAACAGAATGTTAATACCCATGAGTATTAACAAGAAATAATGTACTGTAAGAAATAGAACGTTAACCATGAGAATCATTAACAGTAAGTAAACGTACTACCACAGTACTACTACTCACAGTGATCGGTTCCCGGTGGTAATGGTACAATGTCCTCGTCTCGATCTACAATTACAATGCACAACACATAATATGAGGTTATACTCGATCCTTTGCTTATTCTCTTTGATCATTTAATCAATTAGTCATGGTGGTACCACTCATATGCTTTAATACATTGTAATCCATGTCTTAAAAAAATAGGAGAAATCGATGGGAAATGGTTTAGGTGAAGAAATGGTACAAAACTAGTTGACAGAAAGTGAACAGTCGTCACTAATTTGGGTATAACTTTTTCTGTATTTAGAATTTGGAAGTGAGACTAGCGTCATTGGAAACTAGACTTCTGGGGCTTGATTTTAGGCTCAAGAATCACTCAAAACGGAGTCCGGATGCAAAAGATATGCTTGATCAAAGTTAGCTGGACAGCTGTCTTCCGCACGTGCGGCAAGAAGCCCCGCACGTGCGGCGATTTGGACAGAAAACTGTTCGAAAATTCAGCAAAAATCCAATTTTTGGTGCTCTTGTTCAAGGCTCAAAATAGGGTCTTTTAATTGTTAAACATGGGTCAAAATCATGTAACTAGAAGCCATAACATAGATCAATCTAAGTCCAATTTGAATCTTTGATCTTAATTTACAAACACAACTTCATTTCAAACATACATAGACATATATACACACATAATCATCTAGCTACATAATCAAGCTCAAGAAATATGATTCTAATTAATCATTCACCACTTACTTGTTCCAAACCTAACCCTAATTTGTAGAACATGAAGAGCTTTCTACTTAATTATCAAGGAGAGGAACCAATTAGAATGAATTACACATACCTTAAGCTTTACATCCTTCAATCCTTCAATCCTTTCTAATTTCTCAATCTTTCTTCTTGTTGAGTTCCTTCATTTCACCTCTCTCACGTAGCTCTCCCCTTTCCTCTAGATATTTTTGTTTTTGATTCTAAGTAATGAGTCCATCCCCTCATAAGACACCCAATATATATATAAATATACACACACCAACATAATACAATAAAGAGAACCAAACGTGGTCTTACGAATCGCGCAAAATTAAATTTCAATTAAACTTTTCAGATAACTCTAAAAATCATGCTGATCATAAATATGTCCCCTGTTCTGATTTCTGAAGCTTCTAAGGCCTTTAATTTGCAGTATAAAGTTAATCACCCAAACGTCCATTAACGAATCAGACAAATTAGATTTCAAATTAATTTTTCCCAATAGTTCTAAAAATTCCCATTAACATACCCAAGTACTCAATTTTAATTTTTGACCCCATAAAGGTCGGTAATTGCAATTTTAAGTCCGCAACTCAACTGATAATGCTTCAATTCTAATAGATATAATTAAATCCAAACACATCATCTCATAGGTAAATAAAAGTGATTTCTTATACGCATTTTGGGGTCATTACAATACACATCTGAAAATGATACATTAAACCTCTAAGATCATGTATTTGAATGAGAAAATAAAAGAGAGGATTGTGTTGTGGCTTACTTGTATGCTTATGGAAATGGTTTTGCAAGACTTGCTCTCTTTCCTTCCTTTCTCCCCTCCACAAGCTCACTTTTCCCTCCTCTCTCTCTCTCTCTCTTTCTCTCTAAGCTCTCTGTGTGTGTGTGTGTGTGTGTGTGTGTGTGTGTGTGTGTGTGTGTGTGTGGTGTATGTGTTTGAGTGTGAAGAATATGCAAGAGGGAGCAAGGTGTTTATACCAAAAAAAAATGGTGAATTGTCCTAAATACCCTTGGTTCCAATGGAATGGGAATATTTTGGATATAGTTGAGGTGTGATGGAATGAAGGGCAATTAGGAAGCCTAATTAAGAGTTGGACATGATCTAGTTATAGATTTCATCAAGATAGAACTAGATTGAAAGCCTTGGTATAAACACATCCCATGGATCTTGGTACTTAGTCAAAATTTCTCCCCAATTTCATGCAATTTGTCTTCAAAAGTACCCATGATTCTTGGATTTGAGGAGATTTCTGTAGACACCCCATTTTTGACCGTCCTCAAGACTTGGATATTCTTACAGGTACATCCAGTGACAAGTTTGATTGCTCGTCAAGCACTCAAACTCTGCGGCGGAATGCCACAGGTTTGAGCTTTCCAAACTCTGCATCAATTCTATCTCATTTTTGGACCATGTTTTGGTCCTTCCAGCATGTTATTCTTGATGCACTGTCGGCCATGGACTTTGGCCTGCCGGCCATTGATGTGCCCTGCCGGCCATCAATGAGCTCCTGCCGGCCATCACTGATGACCGGCCGGCCACCAGTGTATCAGTAGATATTTTCTGATATTTTGTGCCAGCTTTTTGCACAGGTTGAGCCATTGCTTGCACGTGTATGGCTAGATCTCTTTGAGAGGATTTTGTATCTTCTATATATAGAAGCCTTCCTCTTGCATGCACAAGGTTGGAAATTTTGAAGACAAAAAATTTCTCTCTCTCTCTCTCTCTCTCTCTCTCTCTCTCTCTCTCTCTCTCTTTCTAGAATTCTCTCTCTCTAAATATTTTGCCTTAAAGCCTAAATTCTCTGCACTTTTGCTTGTGAGTTCTTGATCAAACTTGATCACAATTGTGTTGAGGTTGCTTGAGGTCCTATTTGAGCTCTAGAAGAGGATATAAGCTTGGTTTGACTTGCCTTTGTTGCCTAAATAGCATCTTGTCTTCAAAGAGGTAGAATACTTGTATTTTAAGCCTAATTTAAATACTTGTTTGGCCACCTTTGCATGCTATTTTGAGGCTGGTTTTAACCTTTGAAATCTCTATTTTTATGGTTTAAAATGGTGGTTTGAGGTTTGATTTGAGTTAGGGGTAGTCCACCCTTTTTGTAGCTTATTTATTAAAGTGTTGTGCCATCTTTCAAAGCTTTTAAAACAACTTTTTTTTGGCTCTTTTATCCACTGAATTCCAGGGGATTTTCAGTCATAAAAACTTTGTTTTGAGGTCCAAAATAGGAGGGGGTGGCCTCCCCTCCTTGTGTCTTGTTTGCAAGTGTAGATAGCCTAACATGTGAGCATGTTTTTCTACCTTTTTGTGACTTGATCTCAGCATGTTTTAGCTACTGATTTGGCATGATTTAACTCTGTTTTGGGCTGTCTTGGTCATATGAGCCTTGTCTTGCATGGTTGTAGTGCAAATGGCTTCACTAGCTTGGCATTTTAGGCCTCTAAACTTGATTTGCTTGAGATGTTTGCATGTTGAAGTGTCTTTTTACATGTAATTTCAGTGTTCATAGCTCTGTCATATGCTCATTTGCTTCACTCTTTCATTGCTTTTTAGAGTTGCTCTTGAGTCTTGTTTGTAGCCTAACATGTGAGCATGTTTTTCTAGCCTTTTATGCCTTAATCTCAGCAAGTTTTAGCCACTGTTTTGGCATATTTTAACTCTGTTCTGAGCTGGTATGGTCAGTTGAGCTTTATATTGCATGGCTATAGTGCAGTGCTCTTCACTAGCTTAATGTTTTTGGCTTTTGAACATGTTGTACATGAGTTGCTTGCATGTTGTAGTATCATTTTTCATGCCATTTCAGCACTGAAATATCTGCAACCTCCCTTATTTCTTCACTTTTCCATTTGTTTTGAGGGTTGGTTAACCTTAAGGTTGTGTTTAAGCTTGAGATAGAGCTTGTGCTTAATGGTTTTAATCCTCTTTTGAGGGTTTCTACTAACCGACGGCATGATCTCTGTCATGTCTTAAATCATCCTTTGGTTAACCCTTCTCTCATTAGAGGACACTCACCTTGGACTAAATTGACTAAAGAATGATTTGGTAATGTAAAATGAGTAAATAAAACATGACAAGTAAAACTTGAGCAAGATAAGCATGTTGTGTTTGTATCGCATGTGTTCAATCGGATGTTATATTGAACACAAGGTAGATTGGAGCATTTCATTCTCAAAGTGATGAAATGAGCCAATCTCCTTTGTCTCCGTTGCCTTCGATCATTCATGACAAGGTAGTGGTCTAGAGTCTTGTTTTTGTGCATTTATTGAAAGTATACAACTTGGATCTTTGGCCATCATGCATTGAAAATGCTTGATTGGTGGTTTTGGATCCAAGAGTGCCACTCCTTTGATGTTTTGATATGATAAGGAGGGGCACAGTATAAACATATCCTTGGAAAACCCTCTATTTTTCTTTGTTTGTGCTCTGTTGCAGTGTGGTGATTCAGCACACCAGTGGCCAGCAATGGCTCACTGATGGCTAGTAGTGCTTCATCATTGGCCGGCATGGCACATTTTTGGCCAGCAGGGGGCTGGCAGCAAGCATTCATGGCCGGTAGGCCACTGGTGCAATCCTCAGCATTGGTTTGGTAAGGTGGAGCAGAAGGTTCTGGATTGTAGTCAACCCTGCAAACAGAGCCTCTCAAGAGCAAACCGGAGGGCTTTTCAAGGCGAAAACCGAGTGCATGCATCCTCCATTTCCTAAAGCAGAGCTAAGGCAATGTGATTCAATGCTCTAAATGTTTAATTAGTGTACATTGGTTTTGTAATTTAATTAACTAGTTGTTAATTAGTTAAGTGTTGTAATAATTAAGTAGCTTAGCTTAGCTATTTCTTTATTTTGTTTTGTAATAATTAGTCTAATTAGTTTAATTAGATTAGTTTGATTAGCTTAGCTTAGAGTAGCTTAGCTCTTATTCATTCGGACCCTCCTTCGTGAGGGCGCAATGTTGTAATAAGTGTGCATATGTGTGTGCATGTCTTCCAACCCCATGTCTTTCTCCCTTTTACTTACCCGCTTTTGATGGTTAGATTAGGGATCATATTTCATTTAGCATACCTTATGCTTGCATGTTTGCATCATTCATTTGTCTTGCATGCACCGGGCTCGGCGCATCATTCAAACTGCATCTCAATTTCAATACACTTATCTGAATACGTGTTTTAAAGCATGTTATCAAAGTGTTGCATTCAAATACCATGATTAAGTAGCCGAGCCTATTTAGTTGCATTATTGCATGTGTTGTATTAGGCATCGTATATAGTTAGGATCATGCATTATTTTCTAACTAGCTTTTGTTTTGGCTTGGAGTACTTAGTAAGATTTTACGCTTTAGCATGCTTGCATGAGTGTGAGTATTGCCATGATAGCATGCTTTCCATGAGGCTATTTGCTTAATTGCTATAACTACCTGAATGCCTGTAGATGAAGGCTTGGTTGCTTGAATTGAAACAATTCGATGATTATTTGCTGGATTATTTGATTATTTGTCGGGTGCTTAATTGCTATAACTAGTCTAGTTTTGACATTATTTGATTCAAAATCTGATTTTCCAAAATGTTTTGCCGGATTTGGCTCTTTGGTGTTTATCAGTTTCACATTGCACTTTGTGAGACTAGATTTAGAACTGTGACAGGAGTTCGAACTGTAAGACCAATTCGAGCTCTCCAAAAGGGGGGGCGCAAAGAAAGTCGAGTTACAGTTTCTTCAATTAATTTTGTGTATAAATTGATATATATATAGTTTAGATTTTGTCTACAAAAAAAGATTAAATAAGAATAAAGCTACAAACATATATATAGGTACTTGATTTTGGGGTCAAAGTGCAATTAAAATAAAATGTGAGAGCTTGGGCTTAATTAGAATATCTATTTCAAGTGCAGCATTAAAATAGTGTTAAGAAAAATAATTTAGTTCGAATTATCTCGCTTTAAATTAAAAGATACATAACCGAATGAAAATGATAAAAATCGGAAACTAGGGTTTTGAGCGATCAATCTATAATTAGAGAGTTGAGTAATTAATATTAGAGTGTTAGAAATGATGACTAAGCTACCGGGATCAATTAGGGTTTGTACAGTTTCATCCGTGATGAGTTTTCAGTTATAGGGTTACGTTTGCTATAAAGTGAAAATTCAGGGTCTTAATTGTAATAATCTCAAAATTAGGCTTCCAAAAGAAATTACAAAAATCGGGGTCTCTACAAATTTGATTCACTATCAAACTAAATTATTTCTTGGCACTGGAAGATCCTAATCTTAATCGAGCATTAGGATTGAAAATAAAAATTCAAGGTATGCAAGAAGCAAAAACATTGCTATTGATTATAGGCTTATGTATAGAGTGGTTAACACAATTAATCCTCTTAGTAAACCTATACCTGAAATGTCATGACCCAAGCCCGCCCTTATAGGCTTAGGTCATGATTGGCCAGTAATCCCGGATTACCTTCGACTCAGTGACAAAGGCAACCATAATATAATAATGGGGCATAGCAGAAGCAATAAAGAAATATAACTGAGTCCATTAGGCAGTGCATACATGCCAAAATCATAATTATTAAAAACTTTAAACTTCATTCGAACATATATACAATACACCAAAGTTGGACTTCTCATATATCATCATTCAAAACAAGTTCCAAAACATCAAAAGAAACAAAACAAAACAAACATATGGGTTATCAAAGCTCGACTCCTCTTAAGTCCAGGCACGCCCTATCAGACCCCAATTTTTATTACTCGAAAACATTTCCAAAACCTTTGAGTTAAGTCCATTTATTCAACATATTTATAACTACAAATAACTGTTACACTTGAGTAATAGAAATATTGTTCTATCTCAAATGAGTACAATTGTAATACATGCCAAGCTTCCATTGAAGCGGTACAAGAAATAATTACATGTGTCCAAATCATAATGTACATTTCCTTTACACACTAGCTAAATGTACACAAAAGACCAATAGAGTTCTTGAAGCTCCAAATGATGTTTCTGTGTCCTTTCCTGGAAATGGTAAAACAACAAGGGATGAACAAATATGTCCAGTAGGAATCTTCAATGATTCACAACAATACGATCTATAGATATATGCAATCATGCATGTTACAGAATGATACATAAGTAGATAAGGTGCCATTTGTATTGAAAATACCATATATATAGATAGTACCTTTCCAAATCAATAAAAAAACATCCACTAACCTTTCGAAGAAAACTTTTTCTTTTATCTTCTTAATATTCTTGTACCAATTACTAACCGCCTTTCTTAAGATTCCTTCCTCAACTTTTCAAAGAGTTACAACATCGATAGAATATGTGTTACAAATGATCATACACTCCATAATTTAACTCACAACTAGTCATCATCCTACCCTAATTCACCTCACTTTAATATACACATGTAACAACATTTATTACCAATACATCTCAACAATCCAATTATATAAGATAAGTCAATTTAGTTCCATCCTTTTCAAGCTAAATATTTTAAAATACATTATTTCCATCTGTTACGATGTATATACAATTACTAGTATAATTTTCTCCACAAGTCCACAACGATCATCGAATCCATAAACAAGTCACATCCATAAACCACACGCTTTACCGGGCGCTACTCCGAAAGGAAAGCGGAACCTCTATTAAGCGTCACGCTTTATCAGTCACAAGCCGGAAGGAAGGCAGAACCTCACGCTTTACCGGTCACTAGTCGGAAGGAACGTGGAATGTCACGCTTTGCCGACTCAAATACGGCGGGAAATGGACCCTAACACAACATCATTATTCATTAATTCATCATGTCATCAAGAATTATGATTCATGGTCAAGGCCAACACATCATTCATTGTTTCTTTCATACATTTGTTCAACAACACATCCTCCATATGTTAAAATTTCATTTTTCCTATCAAGTACACTTGATGTTTCACGACCCTGATCTATTTCATCATCAACAATAACCCCTTTAGTCCAATTATACAATACAATTTGTTTCATAAACTTCTCAAAGCCTTACTAATTAAATTCCCAATTTTAGATTTCTCAAAGATAATCTTCATTGCCCGATATTATTTTCACAACTATTAGTCTCATTACAATCATACATGAATTTTCAAGAAAATCAAAGGTAACTAAAGTAATTGCTCATTTTTAAAGTAAGTCCACAACTAGGGTTAAACCAAATTTAGGGCTTTTCATCTTGAGAAAAAATCACATTCTAACTACTCAACACATCCATAAATCACCCCCAATTTCATATTTTAACTCCCTCATTTGGAAACCCTAACATACATTACATGCTCTAAGAAAATCTCCTCAAGATGAGGTTTTTTATGCAATAAGAAATTACCACCCATCTATTTATAAGAAAATATTAAAGAGAAGCAAGGAAGATCCCTACCTCTAGCATAAAGAGGAGAATCCTGAAATTTTGACCTCGACCAAAACTCGATCTGTTCAAATGAAAAGAAAGCTCTCGACGTGCTCTTCATTTATATATAAGGGACATGGGGTAGAAAATGAAAGAAAAGAGATGAAAACCAAGCTTGAAAGCTTGAAACCCACAACAATTGTGGAAAAAAAAAGGGAAGAAGAGAGAAAAGAACAAGAGAGAATGAAGAAAAGTGGACCAAAAAGTGACTTTTAAATGTGCTGAATTCAAACACTTTGCTCGAGCAAAGAACACGGACTCCTAGAAGTTTAGACTCAACAAGGTAGACCGCTCGAGCGAAAATCGACAACTCCTAGAATCTCAGATCTGCAAAAGTACTAGGAGCTTCGTGAGACCGCTTGAGCGACCATTCCTTCGCTCAAGCGACGATAAAAAGAAAAGAAATCCTAAAGCGCTACACGTCCCTTCACAGAGGCACTTCAAAAATGGCTTCACAAGGGTAGACACCGAAGCTCCCTTAAACTTGACGTCCCACTTGCTCACCTACATATATATAAGGGAGAGGGGCAAGCTGAAGCCCAGTGAGTAATATCATTATAAAGGTTTCATATAAATGAAGTCTAGCATGTTACAAAGCGTATCTTTTGTTTCCAAAACAATTCATGTCAATAAGAAAACCATTAGAATAAACAATCATATCAATCTCTTCTTTGTGATAATAATAAGCAATCATGCAATTTACGTGGTACATCCAATAGAGTATCAAAGAGACAATGTGTCGAAGCCAATGGACCACAAGGGTCAATCCAATGGGACCATGATAGGTCATTCAATAATTCATAATTCAATGTGCACCATCAAGGTCTAACATCAGAGATGTCTGTGTTTCAATTAATCCAATGAGCTATGGTATTATTTCCCTAAGCAAGGGCCTATTAATCAATGGGCCACAGTATTATTTCCCCCGAGCGAAGGCCTCACTAATGGATGTCACGAATACAATTCAAAAGGGGCATTCATTCATGGATAACAAAATAGAATTGAAAATACCAATCTTAAACAATTTCAAAATACATTTCGAACTTAGGTTTATAAAGACATTACTCACAGTGGGTTATATCGATATTAGGCCTCGGGTGTCCACCTACACAATACACATTGAAAAACAATTTTCAATCAAACGTTCTACAATTCAATTCCCTTTTTAATGTGTTTCTAGTTCATTTCCCTATTAAGGATGCCTAAAGAATGCCAAAGGATGAAAGCATACACATGTGGGTGTGTTTCAAAAACGCTGAAAACAAGGTAGTTTGCTTGAGCGCACCTTGGTCGCTCGAGCGGTGTGGCCTGCTTGCAAAAGTACTAGATGCCTAAAATGTACGCTCAATGGTTGCTCGAGCCATGTGGAATAAAAGGGTGGGTTTGCTCAAGTGGTAATTAGGTCGCTTGAGCCATGTGCAACGTGTCTGCAAAAATACTAGATGCATGCAAAGTACGCTCGAGTGACAACTTCATCGCTAGAGCGAAGTGCACAAATTCTGGGTTTTCTAGAATTGAATTTAAAGTTCAAAACACCAATTCAAAGCCCAAAAGCTTACATGGCTGGACTAAGAAGATGAAAACTCTTTGAATAACATATAAACATAACCAATTTGAAACCAGTTGCTCAAAATCATTTTCAATTCTCTAAATCAAACCCAAAACTCCATATTTTAGCCATGCATGTAATGAAGTCAATTCTTTTCTTTTCAAAACATGTTCATATGAGATGTTTAGTATGAAATCATGAAGAACCTTCAAAGGTAGCTAGTAAAACATCATACATGTAAGGATTTTGTTGACAATTAAGCTTGAAAATGATGAATTATGCATGCATATGTACTCAATTAGCTCAAACTCACTAAATTCATGGTGATATTAACTCTTTCCTTTTAAATTCATGCAAATGTTCTTATAAACGAAGTGAATTCAACTTCTTCATGGATAATTTACAAGAATTATGGGTGAATTCCATATCTATAACTTGAATTCAAAGGTTAGAAGCTTAATTTCTTCAAGTCTCCTTCAAATCTCTACAATTCTCCAAGTTCTCTCTCTCTCTAATCTTAGTCACAACATATATATATATAATATTATTGTGTTGTACAAATGAGTATTTAGATTTGATGATAATGTGGAGTAGTAAAGGGAGATATGGAACATAAGAATTGTGATTGCTTTAAAGATAACTTTTATGCCTATGGTGGATGTATTGTTAGATTAATGTATGATGGAAATAATAAAGGGTGTTATTAGATTTGTTGGAATTGTAACAATGAATAACACGATGAATTGATGGATGGTGATATTGGAATAAGTGTCCATTTCCTTCCGACTTGTGATCGGTAAAGCGTGGCACTTAATAAAGGTTCTGCCTTCCTTCCAGAGTAGCTCTCAGTAAGCGTGTGGTCTGTTGAGATATGTTGAGGTTCTGCCTTCCTTCCAGCTTGTGACCGGTAAAACATAAGGTTCCACATTCCTTCTGGCTTGTGATCGGTAAAGCGTGGCGCTTAACAGAGGTTTCGCATTCCTTCCAAAGTAGTGGTTGGAAAAGCATGCGGTGTGATGATGTGGCTTGGTAATGGAGCCGGTTTCATTTGGACTTATGTGAATTGATTATAATGAGATTTATATGTGTGATTGTGATAATGAGAAATGAATAATTTAATTGTGTAAAGTTGAATAGATGAAATTGAGTTGAGTCATTTTACATGGGATATGATGCAGTGACGGCTTGTGAATTATGGTAGAATGATTGATTGCTATATTTTTGTCCTTTAAGTGATATTAACAAGGGATTCCTGAAAGAACTTTGAAAAATTATACTAGAATCATATGGAAACAAAAGAAAGAGTTGTCTTAGAAAAGTTTTCATGGATTTCTTTATGAGAAAGGTATTCCCTATATATATAGTATTTTGAGTATGAAAATAGCACATTTATTATATATATCATTCTTTAGCATTGTATCTAGAGATCTTATTGTTGAGAATCTTTGAAAATTCCTACTAGACATATTTGTTCATCCCACTTGTTTTTACCATTTTCAAGGAAAATGATTTGGAAATACCATTGGAAGATTCAAGAAGTCCAATTTATTTTATGTGTTTTGTTAATTGTTGTGTAAATGAAATGTATATTATGGTTTTGGATTGAAGAGTGCCTTCATTTGTAAATATTTGTTTCTTAGCATTGTAACGTAAATCTTGGTTTGTGATATTGTTGTATTCATTCGAGAGAGATGTTTTTCTTCTACTCAAGTGTAAAAGTCACTTGTTTATATAAATGTATTGGGTAAATGGACTTAAATCTAAGGATTTGGTAATGTATCCGGTTAATAAAATTTGAGGGCGTGACACTAGTCCTGCATTTATGGTAATGAATCATGAAGAACAATTAAGAGGAAAAGCTCGTATGGTAATAGATTATAGATATTTGGGTGATTCTACTTACACCACTCTTTTACCTCCTTACGCCCTCCATATAAGATTGTTTTTTTCTTCCAATTTTATCCATGTGTGAAATTACTTAAAGGGATAAAACACTAAAATTAAATGTATTTGATTATCTCCTTACACCCCTTGAGTTTCAATCCCTACTTCTCTTTTTCCTTTCTCAACTTTTCTTTTCTCTTACACATCTCTTTTGAAAAACTGATAATCATAGTGTTTTGATCATCAAAAAAAGCAATGGATGAAGAAATGGCGGTGAAAAACCATCAAAAAAGTGAAATGTTGAGTTTTTTTATTAGTTTGGTAGGTTTTTGTTTCAATTTTCTGGGCTAGTCTGCGACTTTTGTTCGGTGTTTCGAAATTGAACAAAATAACATAGTCTGGCATCATAGTGCCGGAAAAAAAAATATATTGCCGAATAAAAGATAAATTTTCGGTAATATAAAGCGGGATTTTTTTAATTTGTTCGGCTACTCATTGCCATGTATTTTCAGTATAATGTTTTTTTGTTTTACTTGGAAAGATTATACTTATACTCATTGCAACAACGCAAGTACTGCATTATTAGTGGACTCCAGTCATGAATTCATTACAGACGAGGTTTGTTAAGTTTTTTTATGAATACAATTTTTTCTTATTTCTAATTTGTATTGAGTTTTATTAATAATTTGACGTACAAATGTATTTATTATGTTTAGATTTTTAGTAGTCATCAAGCATTAATTAAATGGGCTTCTGACGTTGGAAGGAAGACTAGATTTGTCATTGTTATGAAGACATCAGATGCAGGAGGTAATGGCAAAAAACCAAGACTTACTCTTGCTTGTGAAAGAAGTGGTTATTATAGAGACAACAGGAAGATCAAGGGGGAACGATTGAGATTGACAGGTTCTAAAAAGTGTGGATGTCTATTTCTATTAAGGGGGAAAAAATTACCTACAAATGATGAGTGGATGTTGCATGTCTTATGTAGAGTGCACAATCATCCGTCTGCTGAACATCTTGAAGGGCACTCATTTGCTGGCAGATTATCTAAGGAGGAAACATCCTTATTAGTTGACATGTCGAAGAGTATGGTGCGACCAAAAGAGATGTTGGTTACATTGAAACAAAGGGATGCCTTTAATGCGACAACAATGAAGACAATCTACAATGCACGTCATCGACATCGAGTAGTACAAAGGGCGGGAAGATTGCAGATGCAACAACTATTGGGGCAATTGTTGATTCAAAATTATGTTGAGTGGCATCGATGTGATGATAGAGAGATGGTGACTGACTTGTTCTAGGCACACCCAGTTAGTTTGGAGTTGTTACTCGCATTTCCACATGTGTTGATTATGGATTGCACATACAAGATTAATAGGTATCGACTCCCTCTCTTAGAGATTGTTAGGGTAACATCAACGGACTTGACTTTTTCAGTTGCTTTTGCTTATCTTGGTCATGAACAGGGAGGACAACTATACTTGGGCTTTAGGCGTATTGCGTACTGTTATGAAAATACTGCTTTTCCAAAAGTCATTATTACAGATAGGGAGTTGGCTTTGATGAAAGGCATATCAAAAGTTCTACCTATGGCCACTAATCTTTTATGTAGATGGCATATTAGCAAGAATGTTCTGATGAAGTGCAAGAAGGTTTTTGAGACGAAAGATAAATGAGATAAGTTCATGCATAGTTGGATTGCTTTGGTATTGGTTAGAACAGAAACAGAATTCAATGAACAATTTTCCACTCTGAAGACTGAATTTAGTACGTATCCTGAAGCTATTAAGTATGTTACTACCAATTGGTTAGAGCCATATAAGGAAAAATTTGTTGCAGATTAGACAGACAGTAATATGCATTTCAGAAATACTACTACAAACAGGTAAATTATGGTCATTGCATTTATGAATTGCTATAATTCTTTGATTTTTATATTAAATACCAAAATATACAAACTTGTAGGGCGGAGAGTTCTCATGCTAAATTGAAGAGACAACTTGGATCAAGTTAAGGCAATTTTGAGACATATTGGACCAAAATACACAATTTGTTAGAGTTGCAGCATGCAGACATTAAAGCCTCATTTCAGCAGAGTTTGATTGTAGTCCAACACAACTACGCACCTACTGAGTTCACTAAGTTACGTGGTTTTATTTCAATTTGTAGTTTAGACAAAATATTAGTAGAGTCAAAGAGATCGAATAGTGTGGGAATAGATGTTGCTGCACGTGGCTGCATTTTGCGACGTACACATGGGTTGCCATGTGTATATGAAATAGCTGAGTATTTTCAACAAGGTCGACCGATTCCCCTCTCGTGCGTAAATCCTCATTGGAGGAAGTTAGATATGCTTCCAGTTTCAGAAAGTGCTTTTGTGAAGTTAGATTGCAAAACAGAGACTGATTTTTTTATTGAGAAATTACAAACGATTGACGAAATGCAACAAGTGATCCTTCTGAAGAAGTTGAGAATTATGATAACATGTTTGATTGATGGATGCAAACAATGACAAATTTTATGGATATTCATACACTTGATTTTGTTATGAAATATTTTATGGAAACTTTTTATTTTTGATTTTATAGATGCGTGTTTGATTTATGGATGTTTTTTTATCGAACTGGATTAATTCAAATTCGTTAACATTCTATTACCGAACAGGCCCAAATTATTATTTAGAACAAAGTGGCTCTATAAATGTATAGCAACAGAACGTTAGACAAATATATTTCTTCCAGCAACATAACACCGAACAAATGTAATTTGTCTACTATTGTGTGACTGAACAGACACTTCACAGTGGGCTCCGCTGACTTTGTTGTGAAGCAAATTGAAATTCTCCAATTGTATGGTAGCATAATGCTGGGAAAAAATAGTTTGTCTAGTAACACGATACTGGAGTAATTAAAATTCACTAGCATTTCATTATCGAATAGGCCCAGCACAAATCATTACCACATCATTTGGGAGGAAATGGCTCTATAAATGTAGAGCCACAAAAGGCTGGACAAAACCATTTATTCCGGCGTTATAGCACCGAATTTTTGTAAATTGTTGTGACCAAATAGGCACTTCAATGTGGACTCTACTGGCTTTGTGGGACGCGAATAGAAATTATCCAATTGAACGGTAACATTATGCTGGAAAACAAAAAAATTTCCGGTAACATGGAACTAGAGTAATTCAAATTGTTTAGCATTGTATTACGAAACAGGCCCAGCACAAATTAAAAAAAACATTGTTTAGGATGAAGTGGCTCCAGAAATATATAGCAACTAAATGCTGGAGGGATCTATGGTTTCCGACAACTGAACATCGAAATAATAGAAATTGTTTAGCAGTATGCCGCTGAACTGGCCCATAGCACTGAAAAAAACAATGTTACTTCCAGCAAATGGTACCATATCCCTCCAAAACACTTTAATACTATTACAATGCATTACAAACACCAAAATAAGTTTCCATTGACATAAATATTGAATACAAAATAGATGTGAAACTGTTTAAAATTCTTACAAAAGTATGGCAATTCATTACTTGTCCAACCAAGCATCCAGTTTACAAAAGATCCAAGGCATCCACAAAATTATGCCATTAGGGAAAAGTATATCCCAAATTCTGTACAGCCTAGGCATTCACAAAAACTATGTCATCAAAAAAAAAACTAGATCCCAAATTCTGTACGGGCTAGGCTTTCACAAAAACTATGCCATAAAAAAAAAACTACATCCCAACTATCATGTACGGTCAACACAAAACTATATCCCAAAATGTATACGGGCCAGACATTATGCAAAATTATGTCATCAAACAAAAACTAGATCTCAATCCTCATGTACGGTCCATCCTACTACGCTTATGATAGTAGACTTGATGCTCTGTATGTGTCGAAGTAGATCCAAACTCTGTCCATCAAGAACTTGCAACATGTGACCAATGGTTTCATACAGCATGTCAGGGTGCAAGACACACTCATCACGACCGAGCCTATGGACTGCAGCACCAACATTGAAAGCAGCATCATTACACTGCAAAAAAAATTGATAAAAATCATACTTAGTGTTTGATTTATGGTGAACCACTTAAAAGTGAAAAAAGTTAATTCACAATTTGCTTACCCACTCAGGATCCGTAGTAACATCATTCTCAGGACGTTGAACACGTGGATCAAACCGAGAGTGATGCGTAGGATTTTGAACAACCCGGTGCAAAACACGAGCATACCACTCACAGTATCCCTGTATACATTCAAATGGGCGCTGTTGTACAGGCACACTACGAGCGTTAACGGACAACACATGATTCTCCCATTGCGCCCATATCGTGTCATGGTATTGATACATGATTCTGTACTGTCCTGGTTTACTGCTTCGTGTAGCTCGAACAGGAGATAATGGTGCTGGTGGGATGGTTTGGACCCTACCAAACTGTCGCAAAACCCTATTGGGGTGATAGGATTCAACAATATCAAAGCATTTCAAACATCCAGTATAATATGCAACCTCATGAAGTGAATGGTGTGTCCTACATAAACGGTATCGATCCCACTCAATCTGTAAATAGGGAATGCATAATGTTAGTTATGAAACCTTTTTTTTTTTTTTTTTTTTTACAATATCACACTATTATAAAATGTCTAACCTCATTAGTACATAACATGTCAAGTTGCTCTCGTAATGTCTGCAAGTGGTCTTCTGTAAAACCTCTATCTCTCCGCGGACTCCAACGACATATACGAGGTTGTTCATCAGAATAGGACAAATTTGGATGAGGCCTTCCTAAACGAAAATGCTCATAAGTCCATGCTTCCAATAGCTTCAAGTAACCAACAATCTGCTTAACACCAGCCCTACTAGCAAGTCCTAATTGTCTATACAAGAATGCCAAAGCTGCAGCACCCCATGCATATGAGCTAACAGCATCAATGTCAGTCAACATGTGCAGGTAAGCAACAGGTACTCGAGTTCCACTCTTGTCAACGAAGAGGGTACAACCTAATAAATATAGCAAGTAAGCTCTCGCTGCGTATTCTATGAAATTTGCATCATCAGTATCGTTAACTTCATGAAATCTAATTCGCAACCACTCTAGCTTCATGGATTGCCCACGAGATTGAACTAATTCTGCAAATACATCATTCACTGGCACTCCCAAAGTAGCACTCACCAGTTCAGTAGCCTCGTATCTTGTTAATTTAGGACATGACAAAGCCATGCCAGTGACTGGAATGCCAAGTATGGTCCGCACATCATCCAATGTGACAGTCATCTTACCATCTGGCATGTGAAATGTATTTGTCTCTGGATGCCACCTTTCAAACGAAGGCAGATATTGCCACTCTATTGCCATGCCGATATGTGTGATCAATAAGGACACTAAGACCAGACTGCTCAACCAAATGTCTCCACTTAACATTTTCGACCATTGGTGACATCCATGGCCACTCGGCAAGCTTTCGAGAACGATTCAAACATTTAAGAGGTCCTCGTTGCTGCGTTTTACATAAAACATATAAATAATTTGAAGCATATAGTACATATGATTAGTTTATTGTTGAGAAATTCTCAAAATACCTTTTTCTTCCAAACAGCGGCAGCAACATGGTTACGGAAGCTAATTAGCAATAAAGGATCCTCTGGAGCACCCAAAACTGGTTCTGTGTTGTCATCATCCACACCAACATCGTCCTCCATTAGGTCAGCGTCTACACCAATATCATTATCGACATCGTCATCCTCCACACCAATATTGTCGTCAACATAATCATTATTCGCATCCACATGGTCATCCTCTTCCACAGGGACATTCACTTCCACTGGTTCAGGTTCTGTTTGCCTAGCACGTCTTCTGTTGGATGCCGTTGGTCTCTTACATGAGACACCACTAACCATTTCTGTGTAAAAAAAAAAATTAAACCCAACATCAGCAAAAACTCGAACATATTAAATGACTGATGTAAACAATATCAGCAAAGAAACCATAATTTCATAGATAACATTCAATTTAAAAAAGAAAAATTTAATGTGCAAATGTATAGAAAAGGGAAAAAATTCTAATTATAGAAGAGCAAAATACATGATTTATTAATACATGATGTTTTAGAAAAAAAAATTATTAAAATGATAAGTAAAGGGGAACTTGGCACCATTTTAAACTTATTTGTCCCAAAAAATTGCATCAGCATATTGCAAGAGGGGAACATATTGCAAGTTCTGAGAATTCTATTGAAAATTAAAAAAGTTATAAGAACATATTGCAAGAGGGGAAAAAGGAAGAAAATCACATATTGATCTTCCAATGACCAGGAGAATTTATAAGATTCTGAATTTCAGAGTGACATAACCATTAGGTTACCAACAGACATGGTTTAAATAGCATGGGTTTTTCTTCAAGCTGGGTGGGAGTAGTAGTTTACATCGAAGGGATATTGCATACCCATTGGGATTATATTTTCTTGAAATTCATGTCTTCAAATTCAAATTTTTATTTTTCATTTTTTTTGTATTGTTTCACACAGTAATTTTTGCCTTAAATGAGTGTATAGGTTATGTGGGACATTTGTCAGACGCATGATTATTTTGATGAAGATGAAAATAGTATCAAAAGCTTTAAGTTATAGAATGGAGCCAAATTGCCTTATTCCTGTTAAAGTGAAGAAGAGCAATGGATTTTAAATTTATACAGTATAGGATATTAGAATAATATTTGCCTATTAATCCAAAAGTATGATGTTGTAATATGAGTTCAAACTATAGAAACAACAAGAATTTTTTAATAAACTTGGATTTGGGTGTGTTTGACTTCCATCTAACTTTCCCCAAGTGGACTTCAAACTAATTTTAGACACAAAGTAATAGAATAAAAATGAAAAAGAGACAAAGACTCACGACATAGCTTCTTATAATTAATTTGTACATTGTTCCCAATTTGGCGTTAAATTGTCAAAAAGTGAGAAGACCAGCTTGCTTGTTTTCTGTAGTCATTATTTGGAACTGTTCTGTATTGATAGGGTTTAGAAGTTGGATTGGACTCTTGTTTTCTTCTCTTTCTTGCTGTAAATTTTCAGGCTCATCTTAAGTGAAGTGTTGTTCAGATGCGTGCGTCAGTGATTAAGAAGTAGACCTATGTTTCATAAAGGGTTTTGGCACTTTAGTTGCATGTTTCACTTGGGGTCTTTTACAACAACTTGATTTAAACAGAGCCATGTTTTTAGTATTTTTGCATGAAGTTCTTGTAGACTATTACCCCAAATATTTTGATGGGTGATAATAAGTTATTTAACCTAGGTGACTTGTTGCACAAGTGGAATGCAATCCTGAAGTGTATAATCATCAAGGGCCCATTCAATACTACTATGATCTAAAAGTTAAAATTAATGAAATGTATTTTATTTAAAAAAACAAAAACAATTTAAGCTTATTAAAAAGTGCATAGAAACTGTGCTTGAAATGGGCTTTTCTAAATGCATGTTGAGGATGGAAGCAATTTTGGCAAGCTTTCAAATATTAGAGTCACCATTAATTATACTAATGCTCTTAGTTTTCTCATTTTTGTTCTTTTATTTGAATATAGTGCATGAGATTTGCAAATAACAGTTCTTTTTTTTTTTTTTTTAAATTTGGAACTCTTTGCTTTTTGGTAACAATTTGAAATATTGGAATTAGAGTAATCCAATGTAAAGATTGATCGAAATGCAAGATTTGGCTTTAAAGGGTCTAATCCAAATCTTATCCCTAATTTAATACCAAATCTTTGAACCAAGTAATGCCCTAAAGTGTAAGCTTCCAGTCTGAGTTGAATTTTGGTGAAAGTTATGTAACTTAAGCAATTGCCTTCAATTAGCATGAATAATTATAACAATGTCCTACCTATCTGCAGCTTTTATTCAATTAAAAAAACAAGCAATTTGTATATGCTAGTTGTATATGCATATTTGTGGCAGTGATGGTTGGCCTAATGGTGGATTAGCAATATTAGGAGCAACTAACCCACAAGTTCAATTTTTTCCACAACTATTAACAACCTTCTATGGCACCTCTTTACCCACATAACTCTAACCCTTTCCACTTGACTATCACTCTCAAAAAAAAAAAAAAACAGAGACAATGGGTAAAATAGAGGACCAAAAATCTGATAAAATAGAAGACCACAATCTAAACTTCAACATTCAAACTAGCACCAAAAATCACAAACCCAATTAAATTCCAAAATCAAAACCACCAAAGCTATGTTGGGAATGTGCTATTCTTTGTCTATTCACAAAAAATGATGACATAGATGATATATATATAGATATAGATATACACATCTATGTCTATCAATATAAAGAGAGAGAGAAGAGTTTTTCACTTACTTTTAGCAAATGAAAAGAATGAGTTCAATCGTCCACGCTGTCCGAACCCCTCCACGCCGGTGTTGTCTACTCTTCTTCCCTGCGTTGTTCTCTCTGCGTCGTTCTCTTTTCCTTCTTTTTCCTCCAAAAGTATGGGTAAAGAGATGGGTTTTGAAGAGTTTTTTACCTTAGGGTTTGTTTTGGTAATATATTGGGTGTAATGAGAATTTTTTTTTTTTTTGTGGTGTAATGAGATGGAGGGTGTAAAAAGGTAAAAGAGTGATGTAAGTAGAATCACCCTAGAGTTTTAAACAAAAAGACCATAAAAGATGGTTATAAATTGCCTAATAAAGATGTTTTAATCAACAAAATTCAATTAGCCAGTTTCTTTTCTAAATTTCATTTAAAAGGTGGTTATTGGCAAATTCGAATGGAAGAAAATTTTATTTCTCTAACTCTTTTAGTACTTTGCAAGGACATTATAAGTGGTTGATTTTACCATTTAGCTTAAAACAAGCTCCACCTCTATTCTAAAGAAGAATGGATAATATTTTTCGAAAACATAGAGAATATTGTATGGTATACTTAGATGATATTTTAGTTTTCTCTAAACTAGAGAGGAACATCGAAACCATCTCAAAATAATAGCTCAAGA
This sequence comes from Camellia granthamiana, assembly GCA_036172215.1. Classification (NCBI taxonomy): domain Eukaryota; kingdom Viridiplantae; phylum Streptophyta; class Magnoliopsida; order Ericales; family Theaceae; genus Camellia; species Camellia granthamiana. The sequence continues at coordinate 107,697,069 of CM069916.1, read as the reverse complement.
ATTCATAGATCATGGATTAGTGCTATCTAAAATGAAAATTGAATGGAAAAGAATTTCATAAAATTGTTAGGATTAGTAATTATGACAACAAAAAAGTTACGCTTCAAGATTATATCTCTGAATACGTCACAAAGTTTCCTAAAGAGATAGGAGTAGTCAAACAGCTTCAACAATTTTCGGGGATACTTAACTATGCCAGAAAGTTTATTCCAAACTTATCTGAATTAGTAAACCCATTAAGCAAAAAGCTTAGAATAGAAAATTGGAGTTGGAATCTAAAAGATACTAAAAACATATTTAATATCAAGAAAATAGTAAAAAATCTTCCTAAGTTAAGTTTACTTAATCAAGGAGATAAATTAATCTTAGAATCAGATTTTTTTTAGAGTAATTGGGGAGTAATATTAAAATCAATACCTCCTAAAAAATCTGAAAAACAAATATGTGGATATTGGAGTGGTAGTTTCAAAGATACTGAAACAAAATACCACATAAATGAAAAAGAATTTCTTACTATAAAAAATGATATAATTTTTTTTTAAAAATATATTTTATTAATCTTTGAACATTTCATTATAAGAACAGATAATAAGTGTTTTAAAGCTTTTTTGGAAAAAATATTTAAGCGATGTAACTCAAAGTAGACTATACAAATGACAGTAATGGTTTCATTATTTTAGCTTTGATGTTGAACATATTTCTTCTGAGAAAAATTCCATTGTAGATCTTGTAACTAGGGAATTAATTTTATGAGTTTTATGGTGTATGAAATCACAACTTCAGCTAACAAAGGAAAGTGACTCATGTTATTTTGCTGGAATTGCAACAAACCAGGCCATAAAACTGAAAACTGTTGGTGGAAGGATTCAAAAAATGCTTCAACTAACAAAGTGCGTATGACTGAAACAGCGACAGCAAAGAGACAAAATTCGAATTTTAAACCAAAAAATTCAAATGGATTCTTAAAAGGAGAATCATCAAAGGAGCGAAAATGTGAGTTAATCTCCAAACTAGAAGACATAGATATAGCAGAACTTTCGGCTATAATCGAAAAATCATTTTATAATCCAAGGCTAGCACAAAAAAAGTAGCAAACTTTTCAAAAAAAATTGGTTTGCTCTACGATAAACGAAAATATGTACGTAGAATTATTAGTGCTCTTATTGATTATGTTGGGTTTGTAGAAAGGAGCTTAACATCATCCGCAATAATGAAAAAATGATTGAAAAAAGAGAAAAAAAGAATTTTCGTTTTAAAAGAAATAGAAACTTCCCCTTCCCCCCTCCCAAAAGAGTTGGTTGAAAAAATTAAACAAATTGTCAAAAAACAAGATGAACACAAAAAAAAATACTTCGTATGCCATCCTTAGCAGAATCTTTAAATTGGGATTATGGTTGGTCAAGTCTTAAGTTATCCGTGGATAAAATTAATATACACCAGATTGAACTTGAAATTGTTAATTTTGTGAAAATTGATAGAGAAGATTTTCAGCTCTTAAATGAATTTCCAGCAATAGTTAAATATGCTATTACAATTATGGGAGCAAGCCTAGCACTTATTACGGCAGACATCGTGTCCACTCTAGCTGAAAGAACTGAAACTTAGTTTTATCAACCATATCAGATATGGTATCGGTACCCAATAACCAATCAAAATCCTTTCTACCATAGTAAAAACAAAAGATCATGGAAGGGATATGATCCTATCATCGACAAAATTTATAGACTCTTGTTTTTCCATAATACATTGGAAACTCTTCTCCAACATTTAGAACCAGCAATCTTCTGTGATGGGAAGAGAGTTGTGGTGGTAAGAAGCGAAAAAGCTTTCATTGAACCCTCTATGCTAGGAGAAGACAAAGCAAATGAAATTCTCAAAATGCTCCAAGAAGAGATAATTGAAGCAGTAGACATCTTTGCACATGTTTTGGAACTCTAAAAATAAGAGGAGAGCCCAAATTGCTTATGAATCAATGCAAGAAATGGATCACTGCATTTCTGAAAAATAGGCAGAAGTTCACATGACAAATCAAAGGCATGAATCTTTTAGACAAGTCACATGAGACATAGCCAAGTAAGGCTCACATGACAGAAGAAGCCAAAAGAAAGCTCACATGACAGATACATTCAATAAGACACAAAAAAAATGGATCACATAGTGCATGAAGACAAATGAGTCACATGCTGAATAAAATCAAAGTGATGGAGATACCACTACTAAGTTGTTAGTTTTAATAAATCAAAATATAAAAGGTTTCTTATTTTGTTATAAGAATCTTATCTTTTTAATTTTATGTATTTTAATTCCGAAGTTGAAGTCTACTCTTTGCCTACAAAAGGGTGTGGTTGCGTCTCGTAGAAGTAGAGTCAAGAAGTAGAGTCTAAAAAGTGAGCAAGATTATTCTCTCTATCTTTCTTGTAATCTCTATAGTTTTTAAGTATTCAATAAAAAATTTCCATTTCCATAGACACTTTGCCTACTATTATTTAATTTTCTAGAGGCCTAAGAGTAGTGATACAAGTAGAAGTAATATTCATCGAGAGTGAGAGATTACACTTTCTACTCGCTGAAAAGTTTAAAAAGTATTCACAATAGACCAAAAGCAAGGTGAGCTGGAAAAATAAAATTTTAAGATAATTTCATAAATAATCAATATTTTTTATTTTAATTATAAATGTTATTATTGTGATTATTATTAAAAAAAATCTATATTATCTATAAAAAAAATATTATTTTATTTTACATCATTGTCATATCACTCTGCTTAATTATTAATACACAATTAAATGGGGGATTCGGTCAAAGAATATTTTATTTTATTTTATTTTTACTTAATTATGCACCTCATTCTTAAATTATTCCTTTTACCAAATAAGTGTCCAATAGAAATGTTTTGGTCAAATTTTCCCAATTAAAAATGGCAAAAATGATGGGATGTAGTTTGCCAAAAAGAAAATAAATAAAATAAAAAAATAATGGTGGTACCGAAAACGCGTTCCATTTATATTTTATTTTTTAATAATTTAGATGCCCAAATCGCACTCCAGTTCTTGTTTCCGTAATCAATCCTCCTCCTTTTTCTTCTTCTTCTCCTCTCAGTTTGATATATTGATCGCTGCCTTCACATCCATCGTCAAGTAGGGCGAGGAAACTCCATTGAATGTATGCAGTAAACTCTGTTTAATGCTAGGAATTTAAGGTTTTTTTTATTATTTATTATTATTATCTATTGGATGCTAGGAATTGACTGTTTTTGTTTTCTCTGTTGACCTCTTTATCTATTGAATTGAATGACTGTGTACAAAAGTTGTATGTATAGTTTGTTAGGAGAACAAAGAAGAGAGAACAGAATTAAAAAAGAAAAAAGAAAAAAAGAGGAGCAATCCGATAGAGATGAAACACAGAAACAGGAGTGGTATTATTTTAACAGGAGAGAAAACCCTTTGTTGATAGAAACAATGCCTCGTTTTACGTTGAAAAAAAATCTCTCTTGACCATGTGTTTTATTTTCAACCGTTGGATTGTCTCAAGTTTAGAGTAAACAACTGAGATTGAAATCTTCATAGGATATGGAGACGGAAAAGTTGGAGAGAGGATCGTCCGAGTCCAGTAACACACGCATCTCACTCTCTAGTTGTTTTTCTCATCAGATCTAGAATTGTCTGATTTTCCAGGGTATTTATTTTTTCTGACTTCATTCAATCTTCTGCATTGGAGAAGTTTGTTCATTGTAAAAGCCCTATGACTATGATAAATTGGGTTATTTTCTATGTTTTTGAAGGGGAATTTCTTTTTTAAAATCATGATTTCGTGTCTGAATTTTTGATTGATTGATTGATTTATGTGGTTTTCCTTCATGGAATCACAGAATCCGAACAGTCGTGAAGCTTTTTCTGGCATTTTCCACCCCTGAACCATGAATGCTAGAAGGTTAGTTGATCTAATATTTGCCTGTAATAGTTTTATTTATTTTTTATTTTGATTTTGATTGATAGGTATAGAGGCTCTGAGTATGTTCATCAGGATTTTTTTTATTTATTACATGTAGGGTTTTAGTTTGCCACTGAGAAAGAAAGATAAAGTTATTGCAGGACTAGTGGTATGCTTGCTTGAAGTTGAATGGAACTTTTTTTTTTGCAGGGCCTATATTCTTAGGTGACACCATGAAATAGATGCATCTTAGTATACTTACACTGTGTTTGGTTAGGGGATTTGAGGAGGGATTTAGAAAGGGAAAGGGAAAGGGAAAAGGTGTGTGAAACTAGGGGAAATATAGGTATATTTTATTCACATTTTACCTACTTTTTCAATTTCCCTCTCCAAATCCCTCCTCAAATCCCTCAACCAAATATAGCATTAGTGTTTGAATATGTGATTTTGAGGGGATTGAATTTGTGATTTCACACAGGTGAAGATTCTGTGGTTTGATTTCAACGGTGGCTTAAATTCTGTGATTATCAGGCTCGAATCTCATGAGCTATAGTCCTGGCATATATAGGAGCAATCTTAATTTTATGTTATAAGTGAAACCTTGACTTTTTGGGATATTTCTGTGGTAGATCTAGTTTTGACATATTTCATCTGGTGCTTTGTTTTTTTTTTTTTTTTTTTTTTTTTTTTTTTAATATTTATTTTTTTTAATTTTTATATAAGGTACTTTGGTAATAGCATTATACTTTGTAGATATTTAGAAATGCTTCATCCCTGCCACTTGTTGGTTGAACTAGAGGTAATAAAGATTGCATTACTTGTATGAAATATGAGTATTGCCCACTTTACTTCTTTTGGCGACGATATGAAGTTGGGGACTTTCAAAAGGTGATACTTGACGTAAAATTACCCCATCAGTACAAACAAACAGTACTCTCATAGTCAGTGGTTGGTCTGTATGATGGTTTCATAATTTAGTTAGTTCATTTGAACTTTATTCTCATCTTCCATCTGATCTTTTTGGTGTTACAAATTGCAATCTTCTGTTAAAGAATATTCTTCACCTTGTCTTTGATTTGAGTTCTGTAATAGCCTTTTATATTCGATTTTTTTCTTCTTCTGGTTTTTAGAAATATAAAATATTTTTTTATTATTGTCAAGTATTTTCTTGTTGAAAAGATTTACGCCTGCTAATTACATGACTGGTTAGAATGTATGTTGACATAAGCTTTTTATAATTCTTTTTGTTTTTTTTATAACTTGAATTTAATTTTACATTGCATCTTTTGGTAGTGGCATGTCGTAATGGTGCACTTGTGCTATCCTTTTGGATTGAAAGTATTATTATATGCACTTATCTCACTTATAAATTCTAGTGTTTTTTTTTTTTGGGTTATGGATTCTAATATCAAGTTATCAACAGCTTTCATGGTATCATGGTATCCATGGGTCCTATTATGACTTGTTATGTTGTTATTGGCAAAAAAGAGTTCTTAAAGTATCCAAAAATTGAGAAAATAAGATTGGGTATGAAGTTTAAGAAGATATACTTATAGTGTTGAATATTATATTGAACATCCTTGGTCCAATGCTATGGAGGAGGTATTATGGAGTGATAATAAAGTAAAAATCATAATTGGAGATTTGTTCTTAAAGAAAAATGCTTTTTCGGAAAAAAAAAAAAAAAAAAACCAATGCTTGACCCTTGTAACAAAATAAACCTGAGTTCTTAATTTTGTCAATTTAAACTCTGAACTTTTGATTTGTTTTCAATCTAAACCATTTGCCTATTTCCATTAAGTAAAATCTATGGGAAATGGGTATTGTAGTTATTAAATTCAATGAAAAGGGGTATTTTAGAAATTTTATATATATATCTACATTGAGTTTAATAACTGAAATATTCTTTTTTCGTCGATTTTACTTAACAAAAATAGGCGATGGTTTAGATTAAAAACAAATCAAAAGATTTGGATTTAAATTGACAGAATTGAAAATTGAGGATTTATTTTTTTAGAAGGCTCAAACCCAGAGTTTTTTTTTTTTTTGGTTGTAATTGTCCCTGTTTTTTTTCCCCTTGTTTGATTTTTGTTTTATCCTTGATCATTGTGTACACCTTGTGCAACATGTAGTAGTAATGGGTGTCACTTCAAATCTACCTACACTTAGAAATCCACCTCTCTGTAACACACACACACAACAAAGCCAAAATTGTCACGTAGAAAGCACACGATGTATGTGTGCACATGCACAATGCTTTCATTTCTTAAATGAAGGAAACATACATTAAAGTTGTAGGTTGTCAATTGTTTCTAACTTGACATTTGAAGCTTAAACCTGTGATTCGTATTATTCCCTTATAAGTCGTATGTAAGGATGCAAACAAATTGAGTTGAGACAAACATGTGACTCAAGCTTGTCTCGGTTGAGTTTCATGAAATTTGTACAGTAAACTTGACTACTTAGTCCGTTCATGTCTAACTAAGAATACTTATTCCCTTATAGGAGTTTCATGAAATTTATACAATAAACTTGACTACTAGGCATACTTAGTCTGTTCATGTCTAACTAAGCACGCTAGACACATATCCTATACCCTTGCTCAACTATGACTTGTGCTCAAACAATTCGTAAACATTCTGAACTCAAGCCGAACCCATGCTATTCAGTTTGGTTAATGCCTCTAGTCATCTGGATTGTTAGATGCTCAGCTGAAAGCTTGCTTGATAAGATTACAAATATGACTGGTATGTGTCCTGGTAGCAATGTTTTAAATACTGGACCGTTGAGCAAACTAGAAAAAGGACGTTATCAAAGGTCACTGATTCAACCAGAAAACCATGATGTCATAAATAAATTTTAAATATGTAAATAAAAATTTAAGTACTAAAATTGCTAGTGAAAATACAGAAAATCAAGTTTCTTGAAAATATTTGTTTTGATGTTTTATTATAATTTTTTTATTTTATTTATAAATTGCATATATCTCACATCCTACCATCTTCTTTTGCCTCAAACTTTAAAATCAAGTAGTGCGAATATCATTGTTTTAGTTTAATTAGTTCTAATACTTAAAACAAAATATATATATTAAATCATTGATTTAGTTTAATAAGTTTCAATACATAGCAACAAAATATATAAATTAAGTCCCTAAATAAGTTAATTTCAGTGGCATTTACATTGAGTAAGGATTAAATGGTTTAGTAAGTAATTTATATAAGAAAAAAAATCTAATAAAATTTAGCTAGTGGCTATAAAAGGCTCGCCAGTCTCACATCGAAACTGTAGGAACTCAAAACTCAACACTTTGGCTATAAAAAGTTGAGGCATGAAGCACAAAGCATTAAACAAGCTTGGCTTTAGCTCATCCGGTTGTGGCAAATGAGGATCATTTTGGCCAAGTTCTGGTTTTTGGACAATTTTGGCTGGTTTTTGCCGGTTGTGTATGGTTTCTAGTTTTAAATGGTTGTATGGAATCCAAAGAGGAATGAACACTGGTTGAAGGTTTAATTGGTTGAATTGGCCAGTTTGGTGCGGCTTTAAAAAATGCCTGTTAGAAACACCAGTTGTTAGCTTGAGTAGTGTCTACTGCCACCTCCAAAGAGGGGAGGTGCAGGGTTCACGTTCAGCTAGTCATGGGTTTGTGAGTCTTGCCCGTAGGAAATAACATATGTACTCTCTCAAGTGGGAAAATTTATATGCATAGCCTTCAATGCCGCAAAAATTCTACGAAATAATATTTGAGGAGCTGAAATTTCATTGACTGTTAATTCTTATCATTTAGTTTTTGTAAACAATCTACCATCCAATCTCGCTGGAACTTCTAAGTAATATTCTTTAAATACAGGGAGTTCCGTAATAATAGAGCTGCACTTTTTGATGGTATTGAGGAGGGTGGCATCAGGGCCTCGTCTTCTTACTCCTCCCATGAAATTGACGAGCATGACAACAATAGAGCAATGGATGGGTTACAAGATAGAGTCAATATGCTGAAAAGAGTAAGTTCTATCTTGGGCAAGAAGTTTGATGGTTTATGCAATTGTAAAATATTTTGACAGGCTTGTATGTACTTGGTTAATCATCACCAATCTGAAGATTTTTTCTTCTTGTTATATATGGTTATGCTCATCTTCTGTTAGTAAAGCAATGGAGAAATCAGTAACTGTTCGAGTCAAGATTTTGAAAGGGGAATCTGGAAAGTGTTGAAAGATAAATGTTAGAAGCTAATTCAGTAACCAACTTTATATTCTGGATTATTTTAGTTCTGAAACTTTCTGATTACAATATGCTGAAATTCTGATTCTATACTCTGTGCTGCCCTATTTATACTAACTCCTTGAATTCTCATTTTCTTTCTGTAAGTAGCCTTTTAGTATTCTCACACCTTATTTAATACCTTAACAAGATACACAAATGACTCTTCAAATACTAAGAACAATAGCTCTTCCTAGGAACCACCAAGAGTTTGAATTGATTCCTCCTTGTTGGGAAATGAACTCGACATCGAGTTTAATGGCTTTCTGAAGCTTCTTCACCCACTCTCCCATGATATGGATATAAATCTGAAACATTAAACGTAGAGTCAATACCCAAGTTGATGAAGAGTATTATAAGAAGCTCAAGCCAGATTAAATTAATGATCTGGAGTATAAGAAACTCAAGGAAGATTAAATTCAAAGAAGTGACAATATTTGAAAATTGACACAATTTCAAAGAGAAACGGATAAGAACCATACATAATCATGTTTCTACTGTTATTAGAGTCTTATTTATAATTATTTTATGTTTTCTAGAGTTTTTAAGTCAGGGGTTTTCTTGGTAATTTTCAGATTGGCTGACATGGCTGCAGGGGTTGCTGATAAGTCGTCTTGTTGGTTAAGTTATTATTTGCTTTTATTTTTTTGAAATAAATAAGATTTATAAGTTAAAAGGCTTTTTAGTTGTTTCATTTTGTTGTTCTGGTTGGTTAAGGAAGTCTCCTCTCCCAATTCTATGTAAAGCTATTTACTTCTTCTAATTCAATAATGATAAGATTTTTACATAATTTTCTACAGTTTTGTGCCTCTTTTGGGTTTGTGTGATGCAACCCTAACTCTATAAGGGATTCTAGGGGTGATTTCCTCTTCTCTATTTTTTATGTTAGTATTCCCGGATTATTATTCACAGCCTATAAACAGTCATTATTTTGCCACCAAATTCCTTTCTCCTTGAGCCCAATCCTTTCACAACCAAGCCCTAAACAGCTCTTAGTATTATTCTACTAAACATAAACCTAAAATTAGCTTAAGATTGCTTGAAAGCCTATGTGTGCTGCATCACAATAGTTGAGGTCAAGCAATCTCATAAGCGTTGCCCCCAATCTTCTTGATGATCTGATTAGCCCCATTTTTCTTTTTATCGTGGTTGGAATAAGAGCCAGCTGGGAGTTTCTTTTTCTTTTCCTTTTCCCTTTTTTTTTTTTTGGTAGATAAACCATCAACATATCCTCTTCTTGAAAGTTTTGGAACATTCTTGTTTTATCTGCCTACTTTTTATATTTAGCATTTGACTCTTCATTTTTCAACCTGATCTCGTGGTTCAATTTTTCCATTGTTACAATTATATGATCTTGCCTTTCAAATTACCCTTGCTAATCTACGATATGGGAGCCAGAGCATAGAAATGGTTAGGTTGCCTTCTCTATAACTATTCCAAGTACATGACAACTAGCAACAGTTCCTTTGTTTGTGCGATGACTGCCTCCTATTGTCTTAGGGTTATCTCCTACTAAGCAACGCAATAAATTTCCCAAGCTTCTATATGACTTTTGTTTGTCCATTAGTTAGAGGATGATGGGAGCCCAGTGCCAGGCGTTTTCCAAAGGGCTCTCTTAAAATGTGACAAGAACTTGGAATCCTGATCCGATGTGATTCTTTTTGGTATTCCATGCAAGCAAACAACTTCACGGAAATACAAGTTCACAACATGGATGTGTCCAGAAGTCTTCTTGCAACACATGAAGTGAACCAATTTGGAAAACCTATCAACCACCATGAATATAGAATTCATTCCCCTTTGACTTCTAGGCAATCCCATAACGAAGGCCATGCCGGTATTTTGAACCTGTGCTACCAGAATCGCTAATACTCTAATGAATTACGTATTGGTACAAATGTTCCGAAACATGGTACAATTCCGTTTCAAAACGGTAAATTTAGTGATCCGAAACAATCTCAAGGTTTTTTTTTTCCCAATATATTTGAAATATTACCTTAGGAGAAAAATAATCAAATATAATGAATTAAAATCTAAGGTGAGTTGTGTTTTGACAAGACAAAAACATCAAAAAAAAATTAAAAAAAAATACATTTTATTGGATGCCTAATAGTTAAAAAAAATTACTCTAAAAGTTCTTTAGATTTTCAAGCATAAAATAGACAAGTCTACCCCTATCATATCACATTTTAGAGCATGTGGCATACCACGTTCTTGTTCCTGTTCCACGTACAGGAATGATCCACGTTCTAGGTAACATAGTTTTGAACTCTTGGCAATCCATGCTATTCATCCCATGGTGCTATAGGCATGGTTAATGGGGTGTAGAAGACAGTATTTTGAACTCCTCTTTTAGAATCTTGACAGGTTGCACCTCAGTTTTGGCAAAAAATACTTATCCTCAATCATAGCATAAGTCTTGTCTCGCCTAAAATGTCCTCTTAAACCTCTGCTGTACGTATCCAGGAAGATCTCTCATAGGGAACAATCTGGTGTACAAAGATGATTACCTTGAAGAGAAATCCATCATGCAACGCATATATCCCTTGCTATCCATTAACACAATCATCCCAAATTGAATTGAAGAATGAACCAGTAGGATACAAGTCCTTGAAAGATTCAAATCCAAGGATACATGTACACTTGTGCTTATTTTATTTTATTTTTGGTAGGTGGCTAGAACATACTAGTGAGTTAATTTAAAACTTGGTTATCTATGAAATTTAAGCTGAACCCAAAACCCAAAACCCATTGGCACATCCTTTAAATGTTGTACAAAGATCAATTTTCTGATGTAATTCTACAAAATAAATAAATAAATTAAAAATGTATCTTTTAATTCTCTTTGAGCTTTATGCATTTTGAATTATTTCCTTCCAAGTATTAATCTTCAATACTTGACAGTTGACAGGTGATATCCATGAGGAAGTGGAGGGTCATAATCGTATGTTGGACCATATGGTGTGTACACTGCAGCCATAAACCTCAAATTTTGTATTATTACTGCTGCAACTACTGCTACTGCTACTATTATTATTATTATTATTGTTGTTGTTGTTGTTGTTGTTGTTGTTGTTGTGTTGATCATGAATATGTTGCTTTTTGTCATTCAGGGCAATGATATGGATGCATCAAGGGGAATCCTGTCAGGAACCATGGATAAATTCAAGATGGTACCTAAAACAAATTCGTCTCTCTCTCTCTCTCTCTCTCTCTCTCTCTCTCTCTCTCTCTCTCTCCCCTACTTTTTCAATTATATGTTATATTCCCCTTTGTTCAAAGACATGCTTCTGTTCATTTACTGAGTATGAGCTTAATTTCTTTAGGTATTTGAGACCAAATCCAGCAGGAGAATGTTTACACTTGTAGCGGCTTTTGTGGTCATTTTCCTGATTGTATACTATCTTACTAGGTGATTAGTCTCGTGAATTTGGACCTCTGTTAGTTTTATATGCTTAGAACTGGGAAAAGTATTTCACTTTGTTACTTTAATCGTTATTGATACCTTCAAGAATTGATAATTTGGAATGCAATTCGTGTAAAGATACTTTGACGCCAGACTTTTGGGATATGGAATGGATAGCAATTGCTACACCACTTGCTTTACACCACAAACATTGGAATCTTCTTTACTTTATTATACATTTGCACTCTTATTTTTTGTTCTGTATCATTTTGTGCTGAATTGATTCCAGTGAAGCTTTCATTCTGTAGATTAGTATGCTTGGTGTCTGTTTTGTGTTTGTGAGCAAGCCAAGTCTGACATAGCAGTTGATGAGTGTTGCTTTTGTTGTAGTTTTGGCCTTTCAAAAAATCTTTTACTTTGAGAATATATAAACAATGAGAAAATAGAAAATGCTCCACATAGTTTATGTTGGAAATAGAAGATGCAGTTTTGATACATTGAAAAATAGCAAATGTGAGGTTACAAAACACTACTGATTAGGCTTGTAAACGAGTCGAGTAGCAGTTTAAAATGTGTTAAAAAGTTTGAGTTGTTTATCTTTTGAGTAGATGAGTTTACTTTTTATATAGTGGTAGAGTTTATAAAGCATATTCAGCTAAGTTACATGAGTTTAACTTAGTGGCTCCCCTTCCCTCACACTCGTAGGAATAGGCCTTACAGGATAAGAATAGGTTTGTAAATTGAAATTTCAAAATAAATAAATAATTAAATAAGTAAAATAAAAATATATAGAACACCAGTCAAGGTAGGAGCATAATGTCTTTTACCTTGGTGAAAATTGTTGGAAATTGGATCGGATCTGATTAGACTCATTACCCATGGAGCGTCCACATGAATTATCTATAATTCATACATTATATAAATAAGATAATTAAGGGATTATCTTTGCAAGTGTTAGAGTTGTTGTTGAAGTCTACAACTCCACTTAAATTTGCAAAGATGTGCTCTCTATAATATATAGAGAAAAACGTTATGTGAGTGTGGGAGTTTACTAGAGAAGTCTCTGCGGAAAATATTTCTTTGTTCTTCCTTCCTAGGTCACCATTGTTGAACCTAGGGATTTGGAGCGTGGGTATAATATTCCCTTGAGGTAACTTGTGTACCTTCATTGGTATCAGAGCTTAACTTGCTTGTTTTCGCTTCATGATTTGCATGCCATAGATGAGATTTATTCATGTTAAACTGAATATTATCTACTTTAATATTGTTGTATATCATGGCATGTTGAAAAAGATTTTAGAAACCCTATATTTTTGAAAACTCTATAAGAGCAGTTTTTTGATCTTAAAAAATAGTAAAATAAATTTCGTTTTCTATAAATGAAATTTATATTTTATGGAAGTATTCTTCATAAGTTTTCAAGGTTGATTCTAAAACTGTGATCAATCAAGTTCAAGATCTTCAACTTATTCTGCATGACATTCATGTAGAAGGCATGTCTCTTAGTGAATCCTTTCAAGTTGCTGTCTTAATTGAAAAATTACCACAAGGCTAGAAGGAATTTAAGAACTATCTTAAACATAAGTGCAAAGAAATGTCTTTGGAGGAATTAATTGTGCATTCGAGCATTGAGGAGAACAACCGCAATTCAGAGAAACGGGCTAGTAAGCATCTAATGGAGTCCAAGGCAAATGTAGTAGAACATGCTCCAAAAGCAAATAAACGAAAGTTTTCTGGAGAACGTTCCGCACAAGGCTCTAAAGGGGGGGAAAAATAAAAAATACAAGTTTAATGACAAATGTTACATCTGTGACAAAGAGGGACATCGGGCCAAAGATTACTGTAGCAAACGCAAAGGCAAAGGAAGATCAAGCAAGAAGCTTGCTCAAGCCAATATGACCAAAGTGGACAAAATTTTCAATGGTGTAGATGATATAAATCTTTCTGCAGTTGTTTCCGAGGCAAACTTTGTTGGAAATCCTAAAGAATGGTGGGTGGACACCAGTGCTACTCGCCATATCTGTGCCGACAAAAAGATGTTTACATCTTATTCTGCAGTGGGCAACGATGAACAACTTTTTATGGGAACTCCTCGATTTCTAAAGTTAAAGGACAATGAAAGATTATTTTGAAGATGACATCGAGAATGGAACTCACTCTCAACAATGTGCTACATGTATCGGACATTCGTAAGAGTTTTGTTTCCGAATCTTTGTTGAGTAAAAATGGGTCTAGGCTAGTTTTTGAAAGTGACAAGTTTGTACTTATAAAAAACGAGATGTATGTAGGAAAAAATTACATGTCTGATGGCTTTTTCAAAATGAATGTAATGATTATTGTACCATCTATTATTAATAAAAATACACCTTCTTTTTACTTGCTTGAGTCTTCAAATTTATGGCATGGTAGACTGAGACATGTTAATTATGGATCTTTGCGTAGATTAATTAATATGGAATGTTTACCTAAATTTGACATTGATTTAAATCATAAATGTGAAATTTATGTTGAGGCGAAATTATCCAAAACTCCTTTTCATTCAATTGAGAAAAGTACGGAACCATTTGAATTAATTCATAGTGACATTTGTGATTTTAAATCAATTCAAACTAGAGGTGGGAAAAAATATTTTATCACTTTCATAGATGACTATACTAAATATAGTTATGTTTATTTAATTCGAACTAAGGATGAAACCTTGGAAACTTTCATTCTATATAAGAATGAAGTTGAAAATCAACTTGGTAAGAAATTAAAAAACTTAGAAGTGATAGAGGTGGTGAATATAAATCATCTTTTGGTGAGTTTTGTAAAGAATATGGAATAATTCATCAAACCGCCGCTCCTTACTCACCTCAGCAAAATAGAATTGCTGAAAGGAAAAATAGAATTTTAAAAGAAATGATGAATGTCATGTTAATAACTTCTGAATTACCTTAGAACTTGTGGGGGGAAGCAATACTTTCTGCTAATTATATACTTAATAAAGTACCCCGAAAGAAAGTGAATCAAACACCTTATGAAATGTGGCATAGAAGAGTACCATCCTACAAATACTTAAAAGTGTAGGGGTGTTTAGCTAAAGTGACTATTCCTAATCCTAAAAAGACTAAGATATCTTAAAACCATTGATTGCATTTTCATAGGTTATGCCAAGAATAGTAGTGCATATCGATTTTTGATTCATAAGTCAGAACATTCCGAAATGCATGTAAATACTATTATTGAATCTCGGAATGCATCATTCTTTGAACACATATTTCCAAATAAGACTAGACAAGAGATTAGTAATAATAAAAGATCTTATGATGTTGTTACTAGTCATGATCAAGAATAAGATCAAGAACGAGAGCAAGAGATAGATCAAAATGAGAAAGAGGAACCTAGGCGTAATAAACGTGCTAGAATCTCAAAATCTTTTGGTCCAGATTTTTTAACATTTTTGTTAGAAAATGAGCCTTTAACTTTTAAAGAAGCTATGTCCAGTTTTGAGGCTCTTTTATGGAAAGAAGTTATAAATAATGAAATTGAATCCATCCTGTAAAATCATACTTGGGAATTGGTGGATTTGCCACCAGGTTGTAACCCTCTTGAGTACAAGTGGATTTTCAAGAAAAAAAAAAAAAAGCGGATGGATCAATTGACAAATACAAGACAAGATTTGTGGTCAAAGGTTTTAGACAAAAAGAAGGTTTTGATTACTTTGACACATACTCACCGGTTACTAGAATAACATCTATTAGAATGCTAATTACTATTGCATCATTGTACAATCTAGAAATTTATCAAATGGATGTGAAAACCGCTTTTTTAAATGGTGAGTTAGATGAAGAAATTTACATGGAACAACTAGAATGATTTTCTGTTCCAAGAAAAGAAAAGAAAGTGTATAAATTGGTTAAATCATTGTATGGTTTAAAATAAGCACCAAATCAATGGCCTGAGAAATTTGACAAACCAATGATGTCAAATGGTTTCAAAATTAATGAATGTGACAAATGTGTTTATATTAAAAACACAAGCAAATGTTATGTAATTATATGTCTTTATGTAGATGATATGCTCATCATAGGTAGTAATAATGAAATAATTAAAACTACTAAGAAAATATTGAATAATCATTTTGACATGAAGAACATGGGGATTGCTGATGTAATTCTTGATATGAAAATTACCAAAACATCAGAAGGTTATGCTTTGTCACAATCTCATGATGATCATCTTGCTAGAACACCTGTGGATGTTAATTTGTTTCTTTCTAAAGATGTACATGAAAGTATTTCTTAATTAGAGTATGCTTAAAAAATTGGAAGCTTAATTTACTTAATGAACTGCATTCGCCCGGATATAGTTTATGCAGTAAGTAAATTAAGTAGATATACGAGTAATCTAGGAGTAGAACACTGGAAAGCAATTATAAGGGTTCTAAGATACCTCAGATTTACTTGTAACATTGGGCTTAATTATACTAGATATCACGCAGTACTTGAAGGATACTGTGATGCAAACTGGATATCAGATATTAGAGACTCAAAATTCAACAATGTGTATGTCTTTACTCTTGGTGGGGTGGCTGTATCTTGGAAATCTTCCAAACAGACTTGCATTGCTAGGTCTATTATGGAATTAGAATTCATAACTTTAGATAAAGTTGGGGAATAAGCAGAATGGCTTCGACACTTCCTTGAAGATATTCCAATGTGGCCAAAACCGGTGCCTGCTATATACATACATTGCGATAGTCAATCAGCAATAGGTAGAGCATAGAGTCATATGTATAACAGTAAATTGCAACACATTTGCCGTCGACATAACACCGTGAGCTAATTACTCTCTAATGGAATTATTTCCATTGAATAGGTGAAGTCTAAAGATAACATAGCAGATCCACTAACCAAAGGGTTAGTAAGAGAGTTAGTTGAGAATTCATCAAGAGGAATCCTATTAAATAAGAGTTACCACAACGGCAACCCAACGTAGTTGACTGGAGATCCCAAGATTTAGGTTCAAAGGGACAACCGAGTTGTGTATGACTCATAAGGATCACTGGGGAGTTAAACCCATTTCTATGATGAAATAATGATGTCTGCAGCATTTTAGGTTAAATAATAATTTTAATGATTCTTATATCTAGGTATACCCAGTGGAGTATGGCAGGATACTCTTCATAAGAATCATCTATATGAGTGTGAACTGAGCCGGTTCTATGAGATTTGTGACGGGCTACAATTCTCTAGAGCACTCATAAAAGATCAAGTTGTTTAGGGCCAAAATTAACACAATAATGAGAAGTAAATTGTGTCTGGTGATATACTATGTGAGTTTTATTGTCTTGGTTTACACAAATGACTGAACAGTTCAAGACATCATGTTTACTGGCTAGCTAGTAAATCTGACAGTGTCTCTGTAACAACCCCGATCCCTGATTGACGTTAATTCATACTTAATTATGCCTAATCAGTAATTAAAGAGGAATTCTGAATTAATACGCATGTGTGCTTTGCGTATTTGTGTTTATATCTATTTGTTGTAGAAAAATATGTTCATGTTTTGATTTGGAATTGCGAATTGAAGGCCTTATCGGCATCCGAGTCAGAAATTGGCGTAATTATGTGTTAATTGGGATTTTTAGAATTTTATGGTAAGCTTAATTAAAATTCATTTTGGAACGATTAAATAGGATTGATTTAACTCCACTTAAGTGCCTATGACTTGAACTAATAAAAATACCATTTCTTTTGGGCCCCACTCATCTCTCCCATCCATTTTTGAATGCTTGTTGAGCCATTCTAGAGAAAAATGTGAGAGAGAGAGTAGAAACATAGAAAGAGAGAGAATTCAAGCTTGAAAAGGGGATTGTAGAGCATTAAAAGGCATTTAGAAGAATTGGCTTGGAAGCTCAAGGAATTGACTCTTTAAAATCCAATTGAGGTAAGAATTTAACCCATGAACTATGTATATGAGTCATCAAGAGCATGAATTCAAGAAGATCTTGTGAATAAGTCTAAGATTTGAGCTAGAAAGGATTGAATTTAAGTCAAACCATGCATGCATGCATAATACATCCATTTTGAGTTAATTTTCAACAAATACTCACATGCATGAGCCTAGACTTGCATAATTTTGAGTATTCAACATGATTTTGTACTTTACATCTCATTTCCTCTTGGTTTTAAAAGTTTAGACTCAAGACATTGCATGCATGTATTTGACATAAAGTTTTGGTTTGGATTTTAAAGCATTGGCAAGCTTTTGGGCCTTGATTTCTTAAATTGACCCCTTAAACACGTTGTATTATGAGTCCCTAAGTGTTTTCTCAAGTTTTGGCCCAGAAAAGTTGAGTTTGATGCATTGAGTTTGAGTTTAGAACTTGGAAACCAAATCTGGAAATTCTAGATTTTGGATGCATGCTCGAGCGTGGAAGTTCACGCTCGAGCGAACACTTTGAATGCGTGCATTTTCGCTCGAGCGTCATGATGCTCGCTCGAGCGTGAAATGCATATATCCAGAAGTTCATGTGTTTTGCAGTCCGCTCGAGCGGGAGAATTCGCGCTCGAGCGAAGGTCTGAGTCTTACGCTTGAGCGAAGGTTGAGCGTCCGTCGAGCGTGAAATTCATACATCCAGTACTTTTGTCAAGTTTTGCAGTCTGCTCGAGCGGGGGAATCCACGCTCGAGCGAACCTTCACTTTCTGCATGTCCGCTCGAGCGGGGAAATCCACGCTCGAGCGTGGACCTTATTTTCAGCAAATCTGAGAAATGTTTCCTAGTGAAATTTTGGCATCCTCTTTCCATCATAGGCATTCCTAGGCCATGCTTAAGACACTATAATGAGGATAAAGACTGGAAACACGCCACGAACAAATAAAGCAAGTTATGTATAATTTGATAGTACATTACAAGTGTGTGTTTGTATGTATGTTCATGTAGGTTGCGTGTCTCGAACCACTTGATTAATTTGCTATGTTTTTCTACACTTGAAGGCAATTGTGAGTAATAACTCTGTAAAGTTATGTTTAACTTTAAGTATTTTTCGACTGATATGATACGATCTGTTTTCTGAAATGCTATTTTATGAATTATGAATGAATGTCCAATTTTCTGAAACGTATTTGTGGCACCCTTAGTTCACGTGGCCCTCGCCCGAGGATAACAATACCGTGGCCAATCTGCACGTGGCCCTCGCCCAGGGGTAACAATACTGTAGCTTATATTCATGTGGCGCATGCCCGGGGGTAACAATATCGAGGCCTATATTCACGTAGCCCTCGCTTGGGGGTAACAATACAATGGCTACTTGCGCGCAAGATATAGACCTTTATGGTTGTCGGTACCAACTATGCATGTGGGTCTCTGGACCAAGTTGATATGATAGCTAATGGGTGTATCACGTATGATCTTATGAAAAATCTGAATATAAACATGAGTGTGTATCTGAATCTATTTCTGATTTGAAGTCTGAATATGTTTCTGATATAAATTCTGAATCCTAACTTGTGCTGGATATCATTCATTTAAACCCTTTACTTTGTTATTATTCACTGGGCTCTAGCTCACTGTATTATTTATATGTATGTAAGTGGGCAAGCGTATGACCAGGCCTGAGATACCGCCTGGTGAGTTTTGGTGTTAGCCAGCCATCATGCCTCCCGTGGAGGTTCCCTTTTAAGATCTACCCGAGTTTGTAGTCATTGGGACTTTTGTATTTCTGAAATGTTTTTGTCCGGGCTGAACACGTAGGAATCTTGTATATGTGGCTTGGATGATGTAAGGCTACTGTATTTTAATGCCTTATATGTATGTATGCAAACATGTATATGAAAGTTTCAAATATTCTGTCCCATATATGTCTGCACGGCTCTTTGGACTATGTAACTTTGTATATTTGCTTTCGCAGCCCCTGTTATACATATTATTCCGTTTAGAGGCCTTCGGTAATCCAAGGATTACTGGCCGGTTACGATGCTAAACCCTTAGGGACAGGTTTGGGTTGTGACAGTCTCACAAGGGAAGTGTCACGACCCAAACCCGCCCCTAAAAGTTTGGGCATGACCCATTCGAAACCAGACACTAAACCTGTTTTACATATCTTATGGGGCCTGAACGGAAGCATGCAATAATATAAAATACAACGAATAACATCCATTGAGCTACTTCTAACATGCCAGGATCTCAACATCACACTACGTAAATATTATACAGACAGTTTACATCCATATGCCTCAACTCAGTCCCACAAATAGGCACATAACAAAAATAATAATGAAGAAGGAATTATTTACAATCAACCCCAAAAAATAGACATCTAATGCATAAATTGAAACTCGGCAAAACTTTACAAACGAACGGCTTCAGGTGGTGCCTGGACGCCTCAAGGGTGACAAGGGGAACACAAGCTTTAAAGGTTGGGACTGAACTCCCGATTGACTACCTACAGAAACAGACAGACAAAATACAGAATGAGCGAACTCAGTGAATAATAGTACATAAATATTGTGATATTTAACTTGACTAATCAAAACATATAGTTGCAGATACATATTATCAACTACATTCCATGATTAATTCCAAAATAGCCATGGGTCTACTTTCCGTAACAGAATGGCTTTAAGCCCAGTATATACAGAACAGCCATAGGCCTACAGATGCAGAACGACCATAGGTCCAGAAATATCAGAACGGCCATCGGCCCAGAAGTAACAGAAATAACAGGAATAATAGAAATAACAGACAGAACAGTAATAGCAGAAATGACAGAAATAACAGACAGAACAGTAATAACAGAAATAACAGAAATAACAGACAGAACAGTAATAACAGAATAACAGACAGAACAGTAATAATAGAAATAACAGAACGCATATAGCGTGGTCACAGAAGGTACAGAACGCATATAGCGTGATCACAGAAGGTACAGAACGCGTATAGCGTAGTCACAGAAGGTACAGAACGCATATAGCGTGGTCACAGAAGGTACAGAACGCATATAGCGTAGTCACAGAAGGTACAGAACGCATATAGCGTGGTCACAGAAGGTACAGAACGCATATAGCGTAGTCACAGAAGGTACAGAACGCATATAGCGTGGTCACAGAAGGTACAGAACGCATATAGCGTGGTCACAGAAGGTACAGAACGCATATAGCGTAGTCACAGAAGGTACAGAACGCATATAGCGTGGTCACAGAAGGTACAGAACGCATATAGCGTGGTCACAGAAGGTACATAACGCATATAGCGTAGTCACAGAAGGTACAGATGTATGGACTCAAGAGGTGGCTCGTACGGATTCCAGAGGTGGCTCCCACCAAGGTGTAGCACTTCGTTCCGTACAGCACTTTGTTCCATACCAGAAACATCAGAACAGATTAATACCAATAAACTCATTCTTCCCATTAATCAAATAAATAACATAAGTACATAAGCTTAACAGAACGTTGCTGATAACAGAATGGTAACATTGTTTATCAATAGCCAACAGAACATATAGTACAATATCTCCTCATGATTCTTTGTACATAGACATACTTGTTTTGTAATTAACAGAATCTTAACATTACCAATAACCCGAAGGTAAATCAGAACAATTCATAACACAATTCTTATACAGAAGTATAGGTAATTTTTAGGATGATACCATAACCTCAAATACAGAATAGGTTCAGAATCATACCGAGGTGCGCTAACCCTTTCAACGTTCACATCAATTCTCACTCAACAAATACATTACTATATTAGTTCACAGAAAGAAGTCCAACCTGGTAAACAAGGTAAACAATATTCTTAACGGTAAACAAGGTACATTTGTAGTACTATCACTCACAGAGTTACAGTGGAGCGCTTGTCCCTCCCGGAGTGCGTTCTGCATACAAACATAACTTACAATTTAACTCCCTTTCCCTCTTAAATCATTAAGAAATTCTTCATTGAATCATTACATTCGTATGAATTATAATCATCTTAAAGTCATCAAAATAACATTCTAAAAATACCAGAGGACTGAACATTCAAAACTGAGCAATCAATAATTTTGCCTGAAAAATGGGTTCCCCGCTCGAGCGCCACTTTGGCCGCTCGAGCGGACTGCACAAAAATACAAAACTACTGGGAGGTCGATTTTCCCGCTCGAGCGGTCCTTCCTCCGCTCGAGCGGACCAAGCAAAATTCTGAAAATCTGGATTTCCAATCTTTCTAAATCTTTCCAATCCTTAACAATACAAACAAAGCTTCAAACTAGACAAACTTAATATCAAATTAAGGTGCTAAATCACCCAATAAACCAACCACAACCCTCCTTAAGCCTTCAATCATTCAATCCATCAATTTCATATGTAAAATAACCATAACTTTCCAAAATCCTCCTTATTCAAACCCAAACTTCCCAAAAATCTCATAATTCTTCTATACACTTCAACTATATAGAAAGCACATCATTCAACAATAGAAATAACTCAAATCTGACTATGATTGTAAATATTGATGTGGATTCAACCCTTACCTCAATAATCAAACAAAAAGGTGAGCTAGAGATGGAGCCTTCACAATTCCAAGTTCTAATCGGATAAAAACGTTGATCTTCCCTTAATCTCCCTCCTTGATGCCAAAAATCATGGTGGATCATGATCAAAGTAAAGGAATTCAAGAGTTTAGGGCTAGGGTTTCGGACTAGGGAGAAAAGGAAAGAAGAAGGGGAAAGAAAATATCAAAAAGTGATCCAAAATCACGATTTAAAAGCTGCTGTCCCGAAAACTCCGCTCGAGCGCACCTTTTCCCGCTCGAGCGGACCTACTCACAGCACAGATTCCAAAACTTCAAACAGGTGTAACTTTCCCATCCGGACTCCGTTTTAGGTCGTTCTTGTGTCCAAATTGAAGCCCCGGAAATAAGCTTTCCAATGGTTCTAACCTCATATCCAAATTCAAAATGTGGACAAAGAAAAGGGCAAAAGAGTGGCAGTTGTTCGTAAAATAACTATCCGAATCAAATTCTTTGGTTCAATCTTACCTTACCATCATATTGCCACCTCAATCAAAATCCCCAAATCCAAAAATAACACATGAGAGTCTCCACAAACATTCACCGAACCTTTAATAACCTTACGTGCACCTAGCTTCAATTCCAATAGATATAGTTGAATCTACGCGTATTGGGGTCGTTACATTCTCCCCACCTTAAAAAGTTTGGTCCTCCAAACTTGATTTACCTGGTTAAGTCTAGTTCCGTCCTGAACATATAACAGTTCTCAATCATTTCATAAACTATCAAACATAAATCCAACTTAGTAAGTTCACAAGTAACTCCCATTATCACAATTCCTCAAAGGTATAATTCTTATAACAATTAGATCCATAAGTGCTAAATCAACGACTTTGGCGCTCCAATTCATCATATGCATCAGACTTATCGGTTCAAATCAAATTTCTAACAGGCTTAATTTAAAGCCAATACCGGGTTAACTCAAAGTCAACATTTTGACACTACCCACATCATACATTGTTCAGAGGTTTAGACTTTTCAAAAATATGAGATAATGGGGTAATTCTCAATAGTATTTAAATTGATGTAAACTTTGACAGAATAATCTCCAAACCAACTTTCAACAGATAACACAGATAAAATAGAATAGCCCAAAGCTCAATATAGCGCCGTCATCGATTACCAATTGATGGACTTATTCATATATAGCAAAGTATTTCTTTCAGAAAACTTGTCATCTTGGGAAAATTATCCAGAAAACTTGTCATACCATAAACTTGTCGAAAGTTCGTAACATTTTTGTCATTTCAGACAATACGTATCATATCAAACGTTTTGTAACCTGAAACACGAATTCCTTAAACATTGGATAGCATAGTTATAGTTAAAATCAGTTCAGATCAATTCATCAATTACGGTAATATCAAAATTAACATTATATACTCTGCTAAAGTACAAAACTGTAGAAGCATATGATTAATTATATTTTGTAAATAATTGCATTACAGTCAAGGATTCAATTTTCTTAACAGAGGGAATTTAAACCCGACATGTACCAAGCAGCCATAAATCCACAGGTACAAGACGGCCATAAGCCCAGAACTATATATACAACTACAGAACTCAAAAGGTTATTCCAATACCATTGTATTTTTAGAATGGCCTTAGGCCCGGAAATAACAGAACGGCCCTTGGCCAGAATGTTACAGAATAAGTCACTAGATATACACAGGCTTATATCTCGGAAATGATTTCTCAATTCCAGATTCTTCATTGACAGAGGCAGGATTCTAATTCTTGCAGTACTTTAGTAGAGTACTACTCATTCTGGTTTAATGTTAAGTTAATCAATAATCACCTATCGTTTTGCAAATGTCATATGGACAAATATACATCATAGGCGGGGTCCTAATCACAAATTACAGATTGGCCATATACAGAACAGATTACAGATTACGGACTTTAGATTTCAAATTGCAAATCACAGAGGTCAGAATACGGGGGACAGTACAGAGTATAGATTCCTACAGTCAAATCTTAATTACGTATAAACTATACTCATTAAGCACCATTAATCATTTCTTATTCGAAGTTGTCGGTAATTCTCATAGTTCTTTAAATCATATTACTTCTATACAGTCTCAAGGGCAATAGCCAATTTCCTAAACATAGCTCACAACACACAACAGTGCATTCACAAAAAAAAAAAAAAAATTTATGAGATCCAATAATGGGTTTGATATTGGTTTACTTCCAGAACAGCTTTTGATCTAGTATTACATTTTATTACAGAACGGCCTATTGGCCCAGAATAATCGGAACGACCTTTCGGTCCAGAATAGCCTTTCGGCCCAGAATAACCTTTCGGCTTAGCATACATAACTTCACAACCTCTTTCAATGTTTCCATAATTTCATAATTCACAAGTTGGCTCTTGGTCTTATAAATTCATCATTCACAAGTTGGCTTTCTGCCTCATAGATTTACATTTCATAAGTTCCTTAGATTCCAATTAATATGAACGTCCATAACATAACTGACAGAAACAGAATATCATTAACAGTCATTAGCATGTTCAAACAATTCATCTAAATAAATGTTACACAGAATGTTACTGAATGTCACAAAATGGCCCTCGGCCCAGAATGTTACACAGAATGGCCCCCGGCCCAGAATGTTACTCAGAATGTTTCCAGACAGAATGTTACATAATGGCCCCCGGTCCAAACAGAATGTTACCAGAATGGCCCTTGGCCTTATAACTTCATAAATTCAGAAATGATCCTTGATCTAAGCATTGTTACAGAAAGGGAGACTTAACAAATCATCATGTAACACATATATATATTATGTGCTTTGATCTTAGATATATCCGATACTTAACATTTAATCAAGTCACTCAAATAGGTGTAAAACAACACAATTATATCGCCATCATTTCCCACAAATAATGATCAAACGATAACACACATTATATCCAACCATTTATGTATAAACTGACTTACCGAGCAATTCAAGTTCTTACCACACCTCTGCAGTGCAATATTGTTAACTTGATCCCATCTGCACGTCTTGCTTTATGCACCAATCTATAGAAGATAAACAGAGGCAACAAAAGAATACGCAACAGACATAGGTTATAATCATCAGAGTTAACAACAGACAGTTAACGTTGCCATCATTCTTTTCTTTTCATGTACTTGTAGGATATCATGCATGATGCCTAAATCTTTCTAGACATCCTAAAGCTCAATGGATTCATGTGTGAGATGGCAACTCGTGCTCTGATACCACTTGTCACGACCCAAACCCGCCCCTAAAAGTTTGGGCATGACCCATTCGAAACCAGACACTAAACCTGTTTTACATATCTTATGGGGCCTGAACGGAAGCATGCAATAATATAAAATACAACGAATAACATCCATTGAGCTACTTCTAACATGCCAGGATCTCAACATCACACTACGTAAATATTATACAGACAGTTTACATCCATATGCCTCAACTCAGTCCCACAAATAGGCACATAACAAAAATAATAATGAAGAAGGAATTATTTACAATCAACCCCAAAAAATAGACATCTAATGCATAAATTGAAACTCGGCAAAACTTTACAAACGAACGGCTTCAGGTGGTGCCTGGACGCCTCAAGGGTGACAAGGGGGAACACAAGCTTTAAAGGTTGGGACTGAACTCCCGATTGACTACCTACAGAAACAGACAGACAAAATACAGAATGAGCGAACTCAGTGAATAATAGTACATAAATATTGTGATATTTAACTTGACTAATCAAAACATATAGTTGCAGATACATATTATCAACTACATTCCATGATTAATTCCAAAATAGCCATGGGTCTACTTTCCGTAACAGAATGGCTTTAAGCCCAGTATATACAGAACAGCCATAGGCCTACAGATGCAGAACGACCATAGGTCCAGAAATATCAGAACGGCCATCGGCCCAGAAGTAACAGAAATAACAGGAATAATAGAAATAACAGACAGAACAGTAATAGCAGAAATGACAGAAATAACAGACAAGAACAGTAATAACAGAAATAACAGAAATAACAGACAGAACAGTAATAACAGAATAACAGACAGAACAGTAATAATAGAAATAACAGAACGCATATAGCGTGGTCACAGAAGGTACAGAACGCATATAGCGTGATCACAGAAGGTACAGAACGCGTATAGCGTAGTCACAGAAGGTACAGAACGCATATAGCGTGGTCACAGAAGGTACAGAACGCATATAGCGTAGTCACAGAAGGTACAGAACGCATATAGCGTGGTCACAGAAGGTACAGAACGCATATAGCGTAGTCACAGAAGGTACAGAACGCATATAGCGTGGTCACAGAAGGTACAGAACGCATATAGCGTGGTCACAGAAGGTACAGAACGCATATAGCGTAGTCACAGAAGGTACAGATGTATGGACTCAAGAGGTGGCTCGTACGGATTCCAGAGGTGGCTCCCACCAAGGTGTAGCACTTCGTTCCGTACAGCACTTTGTTCCATACCAGAAACATCAGAACAGATTAATACCAATAAACTCATTCTTCCCATTAATCAAATAAATAACATAAGTACATAAGCTTAACAGAACGTTGCTGATAACAGAATGGTAACATTGTTTATCAATAGCCAACAGAACATATAGTACAATATCTCCTCATGATTCTTTGTACATAGACATACTTGTTTTGTAATTAACAGAATCTTAACATTACCAATAACCCGAAGGTAAATCAGAACAATTCATAACACAATTCTTATACAGAAGTATAGGTAATTTTTAGGATGATACCATAACCTCAAATACAGAATAGGTTCAGAATCATACCGAGGTGCGCTAACCCTTTCAACGTTCACATCAATTCTCACTCAACAAATACATTACTATATTAGTTCACAGAAAGAAGTCCAACCTGGTAAACAAGGTAAACAATATTCTTAACGGTAAACAAGGTACATTTGTAGTACTATCACTCACAGAGTTACAGTGGAGCGCTTGTCCCTCCCGGAGTGCGTTCTGCATACAAACATAACTTACAATTTAACTCCCTTTCCCTCTTAAATCATTAAGAAATTCTTCATTGAATCATTACATTCGTATGAATTATAATCATCTTAAAGTCATCAAAATAACATTCTAAAAATACCAGAGGACTGAACATTCAAAACTGAGCAATCAATAATTTTGCCTGAAAAATGGGTTCCCCGCTCGAGCGCCACTTTGGCCGCTCGAGCGGACTGCACAAAAATACAAAACTACTGGGAGGTCGATTTTCCCGCTCGAGCGGTCCTTCCTCCGCTCGAGCGGACCAAGCAAAAATTCTGAAAATTCTGGATTTCCAATCTTTCTAAATCTTTCCAATCCTTAACAATACAAACAAAGCTTCAAACTAGACAAACTTAATATCAAATTAAGGTGCTAAATCACCCAATAAACCAACCACAACCCTCCTTAAGCCTTCAATCATTCAATCCATCAATTTCATATGTAAAATAACCATAACTTTCCAAAATCCTCCTTATTCAAACCCAAACTTCCCAAAAATCTCATAATTCTTCTATACACTTCAACTATATAGAAAGCACATCATTCAACAATAGAAATAACTCAAATCTGACCTATGATTGTAAATATTGATGTGGATTCAACCCTTACCTCAATAATCAAACAAAAAGGTGAGCTAGGAGATGGAGCCTTCACAATTCCAAGTTCTAATCGGATAAAAACGTTGATCTTCCCTTAATCTCCCTCCTTGATGCCAAAAATCATGGTGGATCATGATCAAAGTAAAGGAATTCAAGAGTTTAGGGCTAGGGTTTCGGACTAGGGAGAAAAGGAAAGAAGAAGGGGAAAGAAAATATCAAAAAGTGATCCAAAATCACGATTTAAAAGCTGCTGTCCCGAAAACTCCGCTCGAGCGCGACCTTTTCCGCTCGAGCGGACCTACTCACAGCACAGATTCCAAAACTTCAAACAGGTGTAACTTTCCCATCCGGACTCCGTTTTAGGTCGTTCTTGTGTCCAAATTGAAGCCCCGGAAATAAGCTTTCCAATGGTTCTAACCTCATATCCAAATTCAAAATGTGGACAAAGAAAAGGGCAAAAGAGTGGCAGTTGTTCGTAAAAATAACTATCCGAATCAAATTCTTTGGTTCAATCTTACCTTACCATCATATTGCCACCTCAATCAAAATCCCCAAATCCAAAAATAACACATGAGAGTCTCCACAAACATTCACCGAACCTTTAATAACCTTACGTGCACCTAGCTTCAATTCCAATAGATATAGTTGAATCTACGCGTATTGGGGGTCGTTACAGGAAGGTTCAAAGCCAAAAGCTACGCTATTATTTGTAGAATATTCCCAATTTTTGTACTCTCTGTAATTAGATCATGTTGTTACATTTTCTCTTCGTCAAATTCCATTCATGTGGGGGATTGTTGGAAAATTTGATTTTTTATAGGTCTTATTTTAGACCAACTTTGAGCCCAAAATTTGAGTGGGTCCCAAACGTCTTTTCGGGTGATTTCAAAGAGATGATGTGTTTCTTGCCGCATAGCAAGTCACACAGTGAAGACGGGTTTATCAAAACCATTTATGAATGAATGGGAACTTGACGTCATTTTCGGGTTCGTGGAAGGGACATTTAAAGAAGTACAATGTGGGTTTCCTTGTAAGACTCGCCTATATTGGAAACTTAAGAGAACTTACGTGTGTATATAAATTTTAGGTGGCAAACACTTGAATTGGGCCCTACAGGGGCACCCCCAAGAAGCTGAGGAATTATGGACAAAGTGAACTTTAGCCCAAACCACCATACATACGCGCGGCAGCCGTCGCAGCCGTTCGTCCAAGCCAGCTGAGCTGAGTTAGGCCGGACGCGTGTGTGAGAGGTGTGGGGTCAGGTTGGTTCTAATATTAATGTTTTGGACAAAAAATTTATTTTAGTCTTTTCAAAAATTCTTAATGAAATTAAATTCTAATTTTGTACCAAAATTGAATTTAATTTTTTATCTAAATGTTACCCTCTTCAGTTCCAATTTTTTCCAAACAAATTAAACTTTCCAAACAGTTTTTCAAATCTGTTGCACTCGGACAAATACAGTTTTGCACAGAACAGTTTTAAACTGCCTAGATAGATTCAAATCTGCCAGCAGTTTCCAAACAGATAGAAACTGCCTAGGAGTTATCTATTTGCACCTGTTTCTGTTTGAAAACAGATCTGTTCATTTGAAATTGAACCTGTTCGGATAGCCTTGATTTGCCTATAAATAACAGCCATTTCCAGTAGTCTTTTGGATCCAAAATAGTCTGGAAAAAAAAAATTTATTTCTTGCTGAGTTTAGATTTTGCTCTGTTGCATATATATTTCTTCATATAATTTTTAGGAAAAAAATTTAGAGAGTATAGAATACAGGTTTTGTTCGTTGTACAAATTGTTTGGAGTGCTACTACAATTTATGAAGATTATTATATCTTTGGGAGATAAACGCCATTTATTCGTAAGCACCGAAGCGGACGAATCTGTCTTAAGGACATAGTGTCATACACTCGACTTGATCTTTTAAATATTTATTCGGTTAGATAAAATAAATTGGTAAGCAATTTATTTTTATTTTGTTTAATTTATTTTAAGTTATTTAATTTACACAGAAAATTGTCGAAAATTGCTTCGAAAATTCTTGGGCTTGTGGTGGTTGTTAGGATGGGGCGAGCTTTTGATTTTAGTGATGGTTGGACTTCATTGTTCAATTTTGATGTAATGCTTCTCATATGTTGACATGATGATCACATATTTGGCTATCTCCAAATAAATTGTTTTTTTACTTACAAACCTAAAGCTAACAAACCTGTTTGGTTTGGCTAAATCTAATCCAAATAACCTCTTTGCAGATTTGTGTAAAGATAATTTGACCACAGTAGTTTGAGAAATTCAATCATGGTCTTTTTAAAGACAAGGGCTTCACAACACTATAAAAATAATGTGATAATTTCTCACCAAAAAAAAAAAAAAGAATAAAAAAAAAGTATAAAAAGACCAACAAAACTTTATTCGAAACAAAAAAATAACTATTTAACAATTACCAAATTCATTAACCTATTTTAGATTTAAGATAATAAAAAAAAATTACTAAAAAATAATTGCCAAACCCTACCTTAGTGCAATACATACACCAACAAATTCTCAAGTTTTTTTTTTTTAATCAATTAAAAGAAAATAAATCATGTATCTCAAAGGAGCATTCTAAAAAATGAAATGTGCAGTATAGAAATTTTTAATGTGGTATCTAAATAAATATTGCCCATACATATATATTTTGGGACACTTTTTCATAAATCCTTTTTCACCTACTTATATTTCATTTAGTCCATATTATTTTCTTATATTCCAATAAATTCTATGAGTGATCTAATTATCAAAATACCCCTATTATTCCACATTTACAGTGTGAATGTTTTGTAATGTGAATTTTTACACCGTCAATATGAATGTTTACATCGTCAATATGAATGTTCACACTGTCAATGTGAACATTCATAACGTCAATGTGAATATTCACATTATAAAATATGAATGTTCACATTACCAAATTGCTAACCGTTTCAAAAAATATTTGTAACGGTAGAAATGTCCATAAAATATTTTAAATATGAGAATTAGGATTTGGTAGATCAAATATTCAAATAATAAGACTTATTGGAATAAAAGAAATATCTTATAAACTAATTGGAATACAAACACTTGAAAAATAATTTTCTAATAATTTTCCATATATTTTCAGGATAATTTTTATAATATTATTTTTTCTTATTGTGTAATATAGTTGATTGGAATAAAGTGGTGTATGAAACCTTTATACCAAATGTTACTAAATTTTACTATTATTTTTGGAAAAAGTATTACACTAGATTTTTTTCCCCCTCACTCACTATCCATGGCACTTGTAGCTCTTTTCAGATAATTAATTTGAATTATTATTAATTTTTTAAAAACTATGAGTGTACATGCATCAGATTAGTTCAATTCTAGAATAGAACCATTTCTTACGGGTTTCAGAAAAATTTAAAACCGGTAACTGAACTATTAATCTATGAAACTAGACTGGAACCGAATCATAAAAATTGATTTAGTTCGGTTCGATACGATTCTAGAAATTTTATATAACAATAAATATAATAAGTATTTTATCTTAATAAACAAATTAATAATAATTAGTTTGGTTAAATTAGGTAGAGTTTATTAATTTCACAATGATGGTTAGTATTCAAATTTTATAACAAACAATTTATATTTTAGTTTTTTTTATATAAAAATATAAAAACCAATAAACAAATATACCATAGTTCGGTTTGGAATTGTAATCAAAATCTTGGGAATTGAGAAACGGACCCTATTTTTTATTGTAGATATAGCCATTTTCAGGATTAAAACTAGAACCGTAACTAAAAAAACAAAATCAAATCAACAATTTAAATTGAATTGGACCGATTTACCGATTCATTGATTTTTTGAACAGTACTATTTAAAACTATTTTCCTATTAAACTATTGGGCCTCTTACAAAAGGCCCATGATCATTTCTGGCCCACATAGGGTGTGTATATATATATATATTCTTATGTATGTATACTGATTCAGGGTTTAACGTTGTAGGGAGTTTACTTCTCCATTGCAAAACGCCTCTAATTCTCTTCTGTGCTCTCTGGTGTCACATAGGGTGTTGTATATATATATATATATTCTTTTGAGGCTCGCTAATCTGAGTTAACCAGGACGATTTCGACTCACAAATGTACAGAAAGGAGAGCTACACTCCTCACCATCAACTCTGTTACATTCGCAGCCTTGTCTGAGGTACGTAGATCACGCAATTCCTTATATCTATTAAAGACTTTGGGTTTGTAAGAAATCTCAGCACTGCAACTAAAAGATTTGATTTTCAAAACCCTAATGGGTCTACTGGTGAAAATTGTGTAGAATATCACAAAACCCTAGCGGGGTTTATGGTGAAAATCCAAACCATGGAGAGTTTCAGCAAAACCCAAATGGGTTTTATAAGGGAAACGCAGTAGGGGTTCAGAAAAGCCCTAGAATTGGATTCAAAATAACCCAGTTGGGCAAAATGGGAATTTTTCTAGTGGGTATTGCAGAGAAAGCAACAGAATGAATTTCAGGGGAACCTAATTGAGCAATAATGGGAACTTTAGGAGTAATTATGGTGATATAACACGGAGAGTTTGGGGGACTTCACTGAAAAGTTCAAATGGGTTGTCTGGAACGCACATGAGTGTACAAAATCCATATGGGGTCTTAATATTAGGGCTGCAACTCGGGCGGGCTCAACCCGAGTAACCCGTGCCCAGCCCGAGTTTTTTTTAGGGCTTGGGCAACAATATCTAGTAATCTGACTGGCCTGGGCAGATTTTTGATGCCCGAATTGTAATTCGGGCCGGGCCTGGGCAAAATCAGTGGCTAACCCGAGCAACCCGAACTCGAATTGTATTTAATATATTATAGAAATTATATTATATATATATAAATTAAATTAAATAGATGTCCTTAATATTTTTTTTTTTTTGGCTGGCTTGAGTGTCCCATCCCAATGGCAATGGCTGACTCTGTTTCTTAAGAGTGTGATATGCGTCTTCAACTCAAACAAGTTAGTGCCACCAGGCTCCAACAGCTTCTTCAAACAGAGTAGGCACTCTAGAGGGCTTGTTTGGAGAAGCACCCATTGCAGAAGCTGTTTGTTGTCTAGTGCAATTCGGGCTAACCCGAGTTCAAATTATAAAGTTTTGGTCCGGGCTTGGGCAGCCATGCTCGGGTTGATGGTCAGGCTTGGGCGGGCTTGGGCACTGCCAAACACAATTCGGGTTGGGCTTGGGTAAACCCCCAACCTGCCCGAACCCGTCCGAGTTGCACCCCCTAGGTCTTATAGAGAAGGGCAATTAGTAGTTCAACAGAATCCAAATGGATTTCATGGACAGAGTAAGTTAGGGTTCTCAAGAAGAGTGAATAGGCATTATGGAGAAAGTGTTGGACAATTTCAGCGGAGTGTAGCTGATGATTACTCAGGAACAAGGTTTTAAAAAGCGGCTGTAACCGTTACGTAATGCCGTTACGTAACGGTTTTGGCGGTTACCGTCACCCGTTACGGCTACTTTTGCAGTGTGATTGAGATTCACAGGTGTGTCGACTGTAACGGCTGTCGTAGCGGTCGTAACGGTGCCGTAACAGGCGTAATGGCCTGTCACGCACCGTTATGTAACGGTTCAAAACTGTTTCTTTCGAAAAAACACACCAAAAAAAAAAAAAGCTGAAAATGGGGGAAAAAGGGTAGAGAGAAGAGGGAAGATAAAGAGAGAAAATGGAGGAGCAAGAGATAGAGAGAGAGAAGAGGGAAGATGAAGGACATGTTATTGATTTGTTGAAAACTGTATGACCTATGCTATTCTATTCAGTTGCTATCACTAAACCATTTTGTTTGTTTTTTTTTTTTTTTTTGATCGGACAAATGTTAGTTGTTAGATTAGCACCTATGGGAGCAAAGCTCCCCACCCTTGGCAAAGCACATAAGTGCTTGCCCTCCCTTAATTCAACTCCCCTAAGGGGAGTTGAACCCATGACCTCCTTGGGACTAAGCCCTAAGGAAGGCATGGTGGCCAACTAGGCTAAGCCTAGTTGGTTGTGTGTCTATTTTGTTTGTTTATGTGTCTATAAACCATTTTGTTTGTTTATGTGTGTCTATTTATATATTGTTTGAAAATAATAATAATAATAATAATAATAATAATAATAATAATAATAATAATAAGTATGGTCATTATCTATTTGGTTTGGTTAAAATATGTGTATATATATATATTTAGGCTCTTATTTATTCTCATACTTCTGTTATTGTTTATCTAATATATAATAGTTAGTGATTGATTTTTTGTATAATATATAGTCATTAATTATTAAAATAAAATGTAAAAAACTCAGTTTATAGTGATTTAAAAATATGAAATATATTGGATCATACTTAAAAATTTACAAAAATTGATTAATATTTATT